>VONZ01000196.1:720000-1075495 GCA_012976165.1 Labeo catla
ATTTTTATACTTTTTTTTAATCATCACAATCAATGTTTTCAATCATTTTCAAATCATGGATTATGTTTTTTATATTATTTTTATTATTATTTCATTTTCTTTTATTTTTATTCAAATGACTAAAACTTAAATTAAAAACATAAAAAGAAAGCCAATTCAAAATATGAATAACCATTTTTTTTTTTACAAAATTACTACAACTTCAATTTAAAATCAAAACTGAAAATAAATATGAAAATATCAGTACAAGCTCATTAAAAAAAATACTACAATATTATATGTACAAAATACAATATCTTTATTTTATTATCCTTTTATTTTATTGCTTTTTCGCATTTTTGTTTAATTATTTTTATATTTAACTGTATGCCTTTTTTATTATTTTGTTTTATTTCTATCACAATTTATGTCTATTTTCCTATTTGAAAATCAATGTATGACTTTTTAATTAGTTTCAAGTAATAGATTATGCTTTTCACCTTATTTAAAGCTTTTATTTTCTTTCATAACTTTTTTAATCATTTTTGTTTAATTATTAATTATTTAATTGTTTAATTATTAATAACCATTATTTTTACAAAATTACTACAACTTCAATTTAAAATAAAACTTGAAAATAGTTCAAAATTAGTAGAAAATTAGTTCAAACTAATTCAAAAAGAATAAATATTGCTTATTATAAAATTGCTAAACTAAACTTTAAATTAAAACTAATAACTATAAAAAATATAAAAAATACAAAAATAAAATATAATTCAAAATATGAACAAATACAACAATATTATATAAATAATACTACAAAAAACACTGCTGTAAAAAAAAAAAAAAGTGTGATTTGTCATTTTCATATTTTTTAATAGTTTAAATATTGAGCAATTCATTTAGGTATTTTACACTATTTGACATTTTTGACAGAAATTTAATAAATGGCACATCCACGTATCCAGCCCACCCTACCTCTGTTCACTAACTGCCTGATGCATATTGTACGCAAAAGTGCCAAGTGCTAGCCGAAAATTAGTAGTTTGGGTAATATTACTCAACTTCCTTGAGTCTGAGTGCAGCAGTCCACCTGGAAATAAAGTCCTCTTCCCAGGCTGTCACAAAGAGTGCTTTAATGAAATGTTCTGTCCAAGCTGGTGCATTGTTATATCAACAATTTCAGATAAATGTGTCGGTCAGACAGTCTCTTCCAGTCTAAGTGGCCAGTTCTCAGCCAAAATAAGATGCCAAGCTTCATTGCACTCTTAAAAATAAAAGTTCTTTATTGGAATCTGTGGTTCCATGAAGATACGCACAAAATCTATCCGTTCCACAAAAGGTTCTTTAGATTGCCAAAACATTCTTCACACTAGAAAAAAAAAATATTTTAAGAACTGATCACTGAAAGGTTCTTTGGAGGACCAAAAATGTTTCTCTGCGGCATCACTATTATTTTTAAGAGTGTACACTTTGTAAACAGGCTTTTAGAAACGGAGAGGAATCAACTAGATACATCTCTGCCCATTACAGTACACAAAAACAGGTGAAGACCGTATTTCCGGCATTCGCAATGAAATCCTTTTAGCATGGTGTCATTCAGAGGTGGACAGGAGAGGAGGCAGAGGACAGAAAAAGGAAAGAGCTGATGAAAGGAGGAAAGCTGCTGAAAGAGTAGTGGCAGGGTCAGCGTGTGTGTGTGTGTGAGGAGGGAAGAATGAGCTGGCAACGAGTGTCCAAAGAGAGGGGCACGGCCGCAGGCTAAACTGGACAGCTGCCTTGAACAAGGCTGCCAATGCAGCTGGCACTGTGAACTAATTCCAGGATGGAGTTATGAACACACAATTTAACAGCTAAGACATGACCAGCACAGCACACTCAACACAAGCAAACGGGACCTATAAAAACAGCTGCAAGCTTTATAGCTTTAGATTAAAGCTTGCAATTAGTGGGGAGATAATCAGGGTCACATTTACAGTGTTATTAATAAATAAAACATTTTGTGAAACCGTAAGTTTGTGGTTGAAGGATTCTTTTCAAGTGCTCCCTAAGGTTTCAATTCTTTGATCATGAACTCATTTTTGTGAAATATTATTACAATTTAATACAACTGTTTTCTATAATAATATATTTTCAAATGTAATTCATCTCTGTGATCAAAGCTGAATTTTTGGCATTACTTCAGTCTTCAGAGTCACGTGATCCTTCAGAAATCATTCTAACATGCTGATTTGCTGCTTAAGAAACTTTTTTTTTTTTTATTATTACCATTGATGAAACCAGTTGTGCTGCTTGTGGAAATCATGCTACATTTTCCTAAGAATAACATAGTAGGTTTTACTGTCTCTTTTGATGAATTTAATCTATTCTTGTTGAATAAAAGTATTTAGAAAAAAACTCTACAGACCCCAAACTTCTGAAAGGTAGTGCATGCAAAATGTTGCTTATATTTTTTTGGGCGTAAAAGACTATATACAGGCACTATGTATACTAGCCTTGTTTTTTATACTAGCCTTGTGTGTTTAGCATGTAACCCTAACTTACTGTACTGATAGCATGTGAAACAGAATGATATGCATGTACACTGCCTTTCAAAAGTTTTTTTTTTTTTTTTCTCTTATTCTTATCAAGACTGCATTTATTTGATACAAAATACAGAAAAAAACAGTAATATTGTGAAATGTTATTACAACATAAAATAATGGATTCTGTTTCAGTATACTTTAAAATATAATTTATTTCTTTGAAACAAAGCTGAATTTTCATCAGCCATTACTCCAGTCTTAAGTGTCACATAATATGCTGATTTATTATTAGAATAATCTATATTGGCAATGTGTTTGGAACTTGTGATACTTTTTTTAGGATTCACTGATGAATAAAATGTTAAAAAAGAACAGCATATATATTTGAAATATATATATTTTTTCTAGCAATATAAGACTTTGCTATCACTTTTTATCAATTTAGCACACCCTTGTTGAATACAAGTAATAATTTATTTAAAAAAAAATAAAGAATAAAAAAAATGTACTGAACCCAAAACATGAACAGTAGTGTATATTATTAGAAAAAAAATATTTTAAAGAACAGCATTTATTCAAAATATAAATATTTTGAAAAAATAAGTTACTATCACTTTATATCAATCCTCACTTAAAAAAGTATTAATTTCTTAAAAAAAATAATAATAATTTACTGACCCTAAACATTTGAACAGTAGTGTATATTATCAGATAAATTTCTATTTTAAATAATTTTTTACATCAAAGAATCCTGAAAAAAAAGCATCACAGGTTGCAAAATAATATTAAGCATCACAACTGTTTCCAGCACTGATAATAAATGATTTCTGAAGGATCAAGTGACAATGAATACTGGAGTAATGATGCTGAAAATTCAGCTTTGATCACAGAAATAAATTAGATTTTAATGTATATATTAAAATATAAAAATGTTACTTTACATTATAATAATATTTCACAATATTATTTTTTTCTCCAGTATTTTTGATCAAATAAATGCAGATTTGATGAGCATAAAAAACATTACAAATCATACTGATCCCAAACATTTGATTGCCAGTTTAAATACACAATGATAAACATTTTAAATGATCTGCAACATTTCACTGTTGCTGCACGACACTACATGACATGATTAATTCAGAAAAAAAAAAAGACTATTTTGCATATTTTTTGTATCAATTCTGCAGCTGAAAACAGCATAGAGCTACTGAGGACAGCTAGTAAATGCCACTAGTAGTTGACAGGGGGCGCACTTTCACCATCATTTACTATGACACTTACCTGTGCAGCTCTGATTGAGGTCGTATGTTTTGCAGTGGCTGGAGTCTGCTGCTGAAGGGCCGGAGGAACCAGAAGCTGTGCCATAGAGAACCAGCGTGAACTGAGTCAGAGTGCCTAAAACAGACAGACAGTGTGATTCAACAATCTGACTCATGTATACAAGAAACTTACTAAATGACAAAAGTTGCAAGTCATCAATCATTTTCTGTGTTCATTCTGTAATCTCAATCAGTAGATTGGATTACTCCATATGCGCATTTATTCAGTCAGCAGATGCTGTCAACTGTTGTATACAACATACATTTTCACCTGTACATCTGGCTCATTTAGTGCCCTCTAAAATAAATAGCTCAGAAGATGCAAGTCTGATCATCATCGTGCCCTGTTACAGCACACGAAACATCTGACAAGACTTCTTGTCATCATCGTTCAGTAACTGCAGTGCCACACCGCTTCGACATGCATTAGATAGATGGGACACTTTGTCTCTATAGTCCAATAAAGTCAGTAGCGCTGTAAATTCTTAAAGCAACAAAGAGAAATGGACTAGGTAATGCACTGGACGAATGGTCCATTCAATCCTGACATAAAGCAGTTGTGTTAGTGTCTGAGCAGGACAAATGAATGGGCTTAGGCTGGAAGTCCCTTTATATTTACAGTGTTCAGGGGCGGCTGGAGAGTGTGATAGTGGGAGAGGAAGGAAAAACTCAGTCCTCTGATTTACTTAGCCTGATTTAATTAATCAGATTTACTGCAGGGTGTGGGTGAAGGAAGACAAATTGACTGTGACATAAAAGAGGAAGAAAACAGGACTGAGCAAATCAAGCGGATTTAGAGAGAAGATACTCTACATTTCTGTGAAGTGCAAAGCAGTGCACTGGGAGACATAAAAGAGTTTTTTGGATCACAATCAATATTGGACTCTTTAATCATTTTTCAAGTCACAGATTGTTTTTTTTATCTTTTATGTTTTTTTATTTTCATTTACTATTTTTTTTTTAATCACTATCACTTTGTATAATTATTTTCCATTCTTCATGCCTTTTTATTATTTTGTTTTATTTTTTGATTACAATTTTTGTTTATTTTGTTTGTTTGACTTTTTAATCATTTTCAAGTCATGGATTATGTTTTCTTTTATTTTTGATTTTATGATCTTTTTATTTTCTTTTATGACTTTTTCTGTGTTTTTTAAATCATTTTTGTTTAATTATATTTTTATATTCTTTGTGTTCTATTAATTAGTTTTATTATATTTTTTTATTATTTTTTTTTATTGGATCACAATTAATGTTTTATTTTTTAATCACTTTCAAGTCATGGATTATGTTTTCTTTTATCTTTGATTTTATGATCTTTTTATTTTCTTTTATGACTTTTTCTGTGTTTTTTTAATCATTTTTTTGTTTAATTATATTTCTATATTCTTTGTGCTCCATTTTGTTTTATTATAATATTTGTTTATTTTGTTGGATCACAATTAATGTTTGACTTTTTAAATAATTTTCAAGTTATGAATCATGTTTTCTTTTATTTTATGATCTTTACTTTTTATGACTTTCTAATTTTTAAAATTTTGGTTTAATTATATTTCTATTGTCTTTATGTGCTTTAATTATTTTGTTTTATTTTTTATTATTACTGTTTATTTTATTGGATCCCAATCAATATTGGACTCTTTAATCATTTTCAAGTCACAGATTGGTTTTTTATCTTTTATAATTTTTTAGTTCTTTTATGACTTTTACTATTTTTTGTCACTTTACATAATTATTTTCCATTCTTCATGCCTTTTTATTATTTTGTTTTTATTACATTTTGTTTATTTTATTGGATCACAATTAATGTTAATTTTCAAGTCATGAATCATATTTTCTTCTCTTTTATGATCTTTATATTTCTTTTCTTTTATGATCTTATTTTTTATGACTTTATTTTTTTATATAATTTTTGTTTAATTATATTTCTATTCTATCTTCTTGCGCTTTTATTATTTTGTTTTATTTTTTATTGTATCACAATCAGTGTTCGACTTTTCAATAATTTTTAATTAAATCATTTTGGAATGTGTTTTATTACCAATTTTGTTTTTTGTTTTATTTTTATTACGCATTTTATTTTCTTATATTTTTATTACCATTTTTGTTTTATTTTATTTTTATTTTTATTATGCATTTTATTACCTTTTTCATTTTGCCTTAATTGGATCAATTTTGTTTCATTTCATTTTTATTATCTTTTTAATAGTAATTTTGCCATTTTTTATTAGTAGAGAAGTGGGTATTAGAAAAGAGTCAAGAAAAAATTAGGGAAAGAGACTTGGGAATGGGATGAGGGTACACTGGAGGTCCAAATATGTTTGATCTGAACCTGTATCTCCTGCATGAGCTAAATGGATAGACGAGATGTTACCATAGTCACTAGTTCCAGACAAGTTCTCAATCTCCAATGTCCATTCTCCACGAGGGTCCTCATCCCAGGAGTGGGTGGTCATGAAAGCCCAGTCATTGAAGCCCTCAGAGGAGTAATCGTGAGGTCTGAGAGCAAAAGATACAGAGAGAGTGGTTACACTTAATTGATTTGGCTATATTGAGTACTAATATGAGTGTGGATGTATCCCTTTTAGTGCCTAACCTAGGTGCAAGCAGCGTGGAACGGGTGCCCTGCGGGCTGATCAGGTAGATGGCCAGATTTCCTCTGCGGTTATAGGACAGGGTGAGCCGAGCTTGAGCGTGTTCTAATGAGCTCACAAAGTTGTCCGTCCCAGCACATGCATCTACACTCTTGTTGATCACCAAATGACTCCCAATATTCCTAAAAGAGGAAAATAGTGTTTAAGAACTGACAGTTAAACCACAATGAAAAGATCTACTTCTTAAGTAATTATGAATGCATTTTACACTATCATTTAAAACTTTGGGGTCTGTAAGATTTAATTGTTTTGAAAGAAGATTCTTATGTTTACTACGGCTGTATTTATTTGATTTGAATGAAAAATACGTTAAAAACAGCAAAATTGTGAAATAATATTGCAATTTAAAACAACTGTTTTCTATTTGAATATATTGTAAAATGTAATTTATTTCTGTGATTCAAAGCTGAATTATCATCATTACTTCAGTCTTCAGTGTCACATGATCCTTCAGAAATCATTCTAATACGCTGATTTGAAAAGAGTTTAAAAGAACAGAATTGAACTGAAATAGACCGTTTTTGTAACAATGTAAAGGTCTTTACTGGTCACTTCAAATTAATTTTATATATCCTTGTTGAAGATCCTACTGACTCCAAACTTTTGTAAGTTTAGTGTAAGATCATCAAAATATTCTCGACCAAGAACTACAATCTAGCTGAAAACACAATCTTAAGACTAGATATGGTTCAGATCCCCCTTTAATGTGCCATTTATCATCCGCCAGGTGAAAACTGTTAGTTCATCTGTTTATAAAAGCAACAGCACACACCTTCACGCAAAGTTGCATGTTTTAAAATGGCAAATTACCCCAAAGTTTCTTAAAAGAAAGCATCATTAATACTTTTAGCATAACTTTAAAAAAATTCCTAACATTGTTTGGACAAATAGGTAATTATTTCCCAAACTTACTACATCAGAAGCTGATATATTAAACAAAGCAATGTTATGAAAGCATTACTGTGTTTGAATAGTTGATGCATCAAATTGGCATTATTAATAGCTACTGGGAAAAATTAACAGCATAATGAATCAGGGCATATTGTTTTTTTTGTTTTTTGTTTTTATGTGCGGCAAAGACTGACATAGACAAGAAGAATAACATTTCATGGTTGAACCACTGATTTTATCGATGTCCTTACTGGGTCATTCTGTGTCAAATTAACCAAATTTCAAAAACTGTGTAATGTACAATGATGAAAGTTGATGAAAATTGTTTTGATAGACGGAAACAAGACACAATTCTAATTTCAACATTATTTCTTCTTCAGACATTGTTCTTTAAATAAAATAAGTATGAGCTGTATACAAAGTGACCAACATTTGGTTTTTGACCACTAAAATGGGTAATATTCAACAATCTGGACATGGAGCCTCATTGACATCTCAATATCTATTTGAATAAATGACGTAGGGCCTTGAAAATAAAGATTGCAAAATAAAAGTTTATTAACAACTAGAATTTAAAATCATATTGCGATATCTTTAATACCTTTTGAGTTATCCACCTTATTTTTCAGTAAGCTGTTAGTAAGCTGTTTTCTAGTAACGTGTTAGACGTTCGATTCATAATCCACCATAGGGAAATAACGAGAAGAATATCGAAGTGCAGTAAACGGTAAAACGGTTTGCACTACAAACCAGTGTGTTCATAATTAAGATAATACATTAAAATAATATGGTAAGACACACCAGTTTGCAATATCAAGCAGCAAAACAAGCTTTTTGTGCAGCTAAAAATAGCTGGAAGTGGATGAGACCGGAAGCCAGATACAAACATTTTACAAATGGCTACACCCACTCTTATGGGAAAAACAAGGTGGATAGGCACTCAGACAGGCATGTTCAATGCAGTCATCTTGACAGAAGGAATGAGATGCATCTTTAGTTTCAACATTAGGCTATTTGTTCTTCAGACATTCCTCTTTAAAAGAAAAGTAGTATCATAATTTTGCAAACTGACCCACATTTGGTTTTCAACCACTGAAAATGTGTACATTTTAATGATTTACTCCTGGAGCCATATTGAAATAGCAATATCTCTGGAATCAAATCTCATACGGCATTAAAAATAAAGATGCTAAAAGGAAAATTTGTTCAGACCTAAAAGTATCTAAAAGGGCATGAAGACATCTTCAATACTTCTTGAGTTATAGGCACACAAACTTTGGAAAAAGAATATTTATGGCACTCAGATGAGTATGTTCAATGCAGTTTTCTTGACAGAAGAAAACGAGATACATCTCTAGTTTCAACATTATTTGTTCTTCAGACATTCCTCTTTAAAATAAAAGTAGTATCATATTTTTGCAAACTGACCCACATTTGGTTTTTGACCACTGAAAATGTGTACAGTTTAATGATTTACTCCTGGAGCCATATTGAAATGTCAATATCTCTGGAACTGAATCTCATACGGCATTAAAAATAAAGATGTCAAAAGAAAAGCCTGTTCAGACCCAGTATCTAAAAGGGCATGAAGATATCTTTAATACTTCTTGAGTTACAGGCACGCAAACTTTGGAAAAAAAACTTGAAAAGTGCTGCACATAATGCAACAAAGACTGCTGAAGTCAACAGATTTTACTAACAGACCTACCAGTCTCTGTGTAAAAATAACATTATGATGCTGCCATCTTTCTGAAGTCATTTCCCCCCCCTGTAATTTCACACTGAATCTCAGGTGAAAGATTGTCATCTTGACACCCCCTTACAAAATAGTGGATTACTTAGTAAACATTTAATATTTTGACTTTCACCACTATACATGTCTATCTTTGTTCAGAAAAAAAAGCTCTCAGATTTATATTTTAATTTGTGTTCCAAAGATGAACGAAGGTCTTACGGGTTTAAAACAACATCAGGGTGAGTAATTAATGACAGAAGTTTCATTTTTGGATGAACTATCGCTTTGAGTGTGCAAAACACATTCCTGGTTCAAGAAAAAGGTTCAGTCAGGTTAAGACCTGTGCCACCGATGACCGCTACAGGAGCCGGTAGGCTTTTGGCACCCTAAACCCAATCCTATAAGGAGCTTAGAGCAGCCCGGCCTTGCTCACCAGAGACAGGGTTACACTGCGAGAAGAGCTTAAATCAAGAGAGAGAGCGACAGGCTACAGCTCTGACAAGTCCATGAGGAATGAAGCATAACTCCCTCTGTGCGCTGTAATGGCAGAGCGCGTGCAAGACTTCAAGTCAGAGATGTTGCGAGCGAAAAATGAAGAAAAATACGACAGAGATGGAAGTGAGGCAGCCCGTAATCACTTCGCTCTGTGACTTCTGCAACCAGCATGTTAAATTGGGCTTTGCTCCAAAAGCCCTTGATCTTTCCATAACGTTGGTGAACCATAAAGGATGACTGGAGGAAGGGATAAAAAGAGGGTGAGTTTTTAGAGAGCGAGACATGATATGCTGGGAGAGAGGACTTGGAGATTGGTGAAGAGGCACTTTGAGGGTCCGTCTTGAGTTCCAAGATGTCAGCAGTGATGGAAGTGTGACAAACGTGGATGTAACAAGCTTATCTACAAGTCATTACTTCTTTTAAACATGCTCTGTAGGCAGCGGAGATGCCTCATGCACTGAAACGTCATTCAAGTTGCACAGCTCTAAATTTAAATATGATAGACCGTCAAAAGTGATGTCTCGCTCCCACCTCATTTCATATTCCCAGTTCTTCTCGCACTCCGTGACCTTTTTAGCAACACTACATTTCAAAGATTCCATTTTTTGTGCACCAAAGAACCTCAGTTTGCCATGTTAGTAAAAATCAACTAAGACTGCAGTTTCTTTTAATGGAAGGTTCTAAAATTCTAATTCTAAAAAAAAAATTCTAAAAGCTAAAAAATGTTTTCCAGAATGTTCATGCTGTCTGAAACAGTTCTTAGTACACTTGTAGTACACTACAAGACAAAAGTTTTTGAACAGTAAGATTTTAAATGTTTTTTTTTTTTTTTAAATGCTCACAAAGCCTGCATTTATTTGATCCAAAGTACAGAAAAAAACAGTAAAATTTTAGAATATTTTTACTATTTAAAATATCTGTTTTCTATTTGAATATATTTTAAAATGTAATTTATTCCTGTGATTTCAAAACTGAATTTTTAGCATCCTTACTCCAGTCACATGATCCTTCAAAAATCATTCTAATATTCTGATTTGCTGCTCAAAAACATGTATTATTATTATTATTATTATGTTGAAAACAGATGAGAATACTTTTTCAGGTTTCTTTGATGTCTAGAAAGTTCAGAAGAACAGCATTTATCTAAAATGGAAATCTTTTGTAAATGTATTTTTCACTTTTGATCAATTTAACAGCAAATCAGCATATTACAATGATTTCTGAAGGATCATGTGACACTGTAGACTGGAGTAATGCTGCTAAAATTTAGTTTTGATCACAAGAATAAATTACTTTTTAAAATATAATCATATATTTTAAATATTTTATATATTTTTAAATATATTACAAAAATAAATGTTGTAGGCAGAAAAGACCTCTTTAAAAAAAAAAAACATTAAAAATCTTTAAAAAATTAAAAACTTTTGATTGGTAGTTTATTTTTCTCTGGTGAATCAATAAATACACTGGTATTGTATTTTTCTCTTCTACAATATTTTTATTTATGTAATTTTTATGATTTTGTATTGAAAAATAATGCTTAAATTATTCAAATTAATCAATAAATAGATATTTAATATTGTATTAATTTTCATATCTTTAATATACACTTCTATTCAAAAGTATGGGGTCAGTAAGATTTTATTTTTGAAAAACATTAATTTTATTGAGCAAAAGACATTTATAATGCTAAAGAATATTTCTATTTAAAATAACAGTTGTTTCTAATTTTTTTTTTTACTTTCTTTTTTCTTTATTTCATTCAAATTTGAAGATTCCATGAAATTCAATGTTTTTGAACAGCCCCTGGTCACCAGATGGTTTCGCTGTATTGAAAACAGCAGTGTAAACATTCAGTCTGGATGGACATAAAGGTGAGAAACAGAACTGTGACAGAACTGACAGAACTGCCAGTTTTGTGAAGCAAGCCCTTAAAGGCTGATTTAGTGAGGAGGGTTTAACCTACCTGGGCTCAGACACCAGGGAAAGGACACATTTCCGCTGAGGTCCAACATTTGTCCAGTTCTTTGCCAAAGCCACTATAGCCCCAGCATTCAGCAGACCATATCCATAAGAATGGCTTACTGTAGTAGAGAGAGAGAGAAAAATCAATACTGTTGAAAGTAACTATAGAACCAGTTTAAAAAGGCCGTAAAAGGACTGACATTATAAGTAAAGAGGTAAATTAAAGAGGTTGATAACTTAAAAAGATCCAAAGCTGTTTGCAGACTGGTGCAGCCAATAATAATGTTATTGATCGAATCAGAAAACGTTCAAGAAGCTGGAAAGTGGAAAGACAAGCCAGAGCGAGAGAAAAGAGGAGGGAGTGATGAAAAGCAACGAGATGGGCTTTTACCTCTGCGACCCACCCCATTTATCTTCCAGTCATTGGTGGTGAGGTGGGCAGGGTTGGACGTCCTCACAACCAGATGCTGCATGTCTCTCCAGGTTAGGTTTTTACTGTAGAGAGAAGTGTTAGATACATGACGAAATGAAACACACACTGCTTGCATGCTTTCCCTAAGATAATCTCTCCTGCCCTTTTGTAAAGGTCACTGATAGCTACAGGTGAAGTCATAAAGGTTATATTATTGCCGGTGAGTTAATTTAAAACCCTGCAAACGTAATGCATGTGTTTGATCCAAATGAGAATCTGAAGGTTAATTCCAGGCTGCCAATCTAGCCCGGCAACCATTTTGTTTCGAAAGCCTCGGGTCACTCAAATCGCTGATAAAGAAAGATGACCTCGCTTGAGGACAGGACAAAGCACGTTTCGGACGACTTACTTGGCCTCAAGGGCGAGGGCGATGATTCCTGCCGCCAGAGGGGCTGAGGCAGAGGTGCCTGTGTGGGAGTCTGTGCACTTCTGCCTGAGGTCTGTAGTGACCTGAAACAGGAAGCAGAGCGAGAAAATGTATCACATCACTGATATGAAGGGAAAAGCCAATTATTCCAGACAGGGACACAATACCAGCATTGTACTAACATGACAATGAAGTCATTCACATATGATGATACAAGCTTAAAGAGGTCATAAACATGCTTTTGTAATTATTATTTTAGGAAAAAAAAGTTAATTTTCTACACGGATTTAAGCACTCTGATAAGATATGATTGGGTAAGATCTTTGCATATGAAATACGTATTGCATGATCAGTTATCAAATATGTGACCCTGAACCACAAAACCAGTCATAACGGTCAATTTTTTACAATTCAAATTAAAATAGCATCTGAAAGGTGAAGAAATACCATTGATGTATGGTTTGTTAGGATAGGACAATATTTGGCCGAGATACAACTATCTGAAAATGTGGAATCTGAGGGTGCAAAAAAATAAAAAATAAATAAATATATTGAGAAAAGTGCCTTTAAAGTTAGGGTCCAAATGAAGTTCTTAGTTTTGATATATTTACGGTAGGAAACGTACAAAATATATTCAATGAACAAGATCTTTACTTAATATCCTAATGATTTTTGACATAAAAAAAAATGTATTGTTGGCTACTGCTACAAATATACCCGTTATACTTAAGACTGGTTTTGTGGTCCAGGGTCATACAGTATATCAATTATTTTTGGTGCTTAATTATTAATAATGGTTTTCATTATTATCAGTGCCGAAAACAGTTTATTTTTCCTGCTTATTGCTTGTAAAAAAATCCTTAACTTGAAATATAAATTGAAATACAAAATAGAATGACTTCTGAAGGATCATGTGACACTGAAGATTCCAAAAAACATTTTGGAAAGTTTTAAAATAGAAAAAGAATGTTTTAAAATAAAAAGAATTCTCTTCATAATACTATTATATTTTTTTCTAAATATTTCTAAATATTCTTTATTAAATAAATGCAGCTTTGGCGAACAAGAAATGTATTTTAAAAAAGTAACTACTGACCAGTAGTGTGTATGTCAACAGAAAATGTACATTTGGATTTCTCAATTCGTGATCCATTATTAATCTTGCCTAGCACTGCTATTATTATTTGTTCATGCTCACAATAAAGAATTCGAGCATTAAATTTTGATGTGCAACTATTTCCTCACCATTTGTGCTACAGATATACTGATACCTTAAATCATTAGAGTTGTTGAGGAGTGGCTTCCTTTTCTTTTCAAACTGATATGACTGAGCAAACTGATCCTCTCAATGGTTTTTGAGGGGAATTTGGGAGAAAATAAATAGACCAGGGACAAGGATTTTATAGACTTGGGAATTGGGCTCTTTCCACTTGGGCCAGTAGGCAACCATCCAGAACTTCCTAGCAACTGTATATCAATGCCCTGGCAACAAGTTTTGCATCACGGCACCAGCATCTGCATGGGCAAGCACCGCTTCACATATTCTTCAGAAAATGTAAAAACCCTGTAAAAACAGTCATTCAACTCCTGCCCGTTAAGTGACCCAGGTGGTTCAGTTAAATGTTTGACAATTTCGACACTTGAGGGGAAAAAAAAAAAGTGCAGCATCTTTAAGCCCTTAGGGTCACACAGACAGAGCCGGCACAATTCGAGACAAATGCAAACTTAAAAGGGTCAAACGGTGACACTTAAAAAGCCAGGCATCGCAGGATGTGCAGTGACTGCGACAGACCTCCTTGCGTGAGACTAATTGCTAAAAATGGCAGAGAGGCTGAATGACAGGAGCGATGACAGGAGAATTCAGCAATTGCACACTTAAAAATGGATCTTGGAAGACCACAGGAGAGGAATATCGCCTGACAGAGCCTCTGCGGCAGAGGAAACAGCGGGTATCAGGCTTCTGTCCTTTAACAGCACACCTCCATTGTGAAAGCCAGTGTCTGTGTCTTGAATGCAGGACAATAGATGAGTCAGTCAGGCATAGCCGGTTATGAGAACAATGCTTGGGTGTACGCCTCTGTCAACACAGAGCCGGGTAAAGAAATAAAACCGAAGAGCAAAGAAAATGTCATGCTATGACAGTGAGGGCTTGTTGTTTTGAATCACAGGGATATTTGTGCTTTGAAACTAAAGCTTAACATTTGGTGAAGAACTCAAAAAGGTTGTTTGTTCATGCAAATGCCAGGGTGTTTCTATGACTATATGATTCTGAGATCCATCTTTTCATACTGAGGAAGGACAACTGAGGGACTCATATGCAACTATTACAGAGGGTTCAAACGCTCACTGATGCTCCAGAAGGAAAAACGATGCATTAAGAGCCAGGGGTGAAAACTTCTGAACAGAATGAAGATGCATACATTTTTCTTATTTTGCCTAAATATCAGAAGCTACAGAAGATACTTACATGTTTCCCAGAAGACAACATAATTTAAATTTACCCTGATCGTCAAATTGTAAAAGTTTTCACTCCCAGGCTCTTAACGCATCGTTTTTCCTTCTGGAGCACCAGTGAGCGTCTGAACCTTCTGTAATTGTTGCATGTAAATCTTTCAGTTGCCCTCAGTGTGAAAGACACATTCACGAATCAACCAAGCTTAAAATAGAGAATTAAGTTGGACATATATGCTTGCACTCTCTTCCTGACTAGATAAAAATCGATCAATCAACCTAAACTTTTTAAACTAAGATTGTCTAAACTTGGATTGTCTAAACGTTCAGTTTTGGAAAAACTATGCACAAAACGTGGTCAAAAATGAATGAAACACAGTGTTGCACTTTTGTATTGAAATATATTGTGCCACGATATTTTGTTGGAGCCCTAATAAATCAGCTCTTAAAGCTAGGATAGCCTCAAACTTTGCTGAAATCATGTCATATACCTGTAATACGTATTGCTATTACTAGGGGTGTGCACACTTAAGTGACAGATGATTGATTATATATAAAATGAACAGTCATAATTATGCATCACATGAATTTCTGTTGAATTCAGTAACAACTCTATAAAAACGAAGTGAATAGGAATCTTGTTTTTATTTTATAATTGGCGCATTATTTTTGAAACATGACACCGAGTGCTGAGCTCCTGCCAGGCCAGTCGCGTTAAAGATTGTGTGAACTTTTTATGATTACAGTAATCAGCAGGCAGCAGAAAAAGATGCCATTAGAGATGTTGATCGGCGAGTGTTTGAGCACCAGAACCACCATACAATCAGAAAGTCTATCAAGAAAATATGAGAACTTCTGAAGAATTTATCAGGAACTGCACTTTAAGAATTGATCTATTATATCAACTTAACCCTCAGGCATGGCCGTAGCCAGGTTTTGAAAATTAGCGAGGTCCGGGGGGGTTGTTATAGAATTGTGGTATAATAACCCCTACAAATACAACTACATTATATATACTACAAACACATTAAAAGAGACAGACACGTAGATGTTTGTGAAAGATGTTTTCTCTGTTTTGGAGGAAGATCATTTTTAAATTATACCTTATTTACTGCATCAAAATTTGTTATTACTTTAGTTAGGGGTGAAAAATATTTATCAGTTGTTTATTATTCATGCAACAATACATATTATAGTTGTAGTTTTTATTAATAACTGTCAAAATGATTTCAAAAATTATTTGTGAAATTTTACGACTATACTGACAGACTAGCAGACTGGCTAGCGTTTGCGTATTTCATTTTATGCTGTAACCCATTTGTTCTACAGATTTGTGTACTAGTGTTAAATGCTACTGTTTTTGACAGCACTGATAACGTTTCTGACAGACAATATCATGGTATATCGCGTTTCTCCTACCGAATGTGGTATCCTGTCAGCAATAACCTATCTGTGGGCTTTTTTGATTACTGTCAGTTTAAGTGCCGGCTATGCAGTGTTGCCAGATATTGCTATTAAAAACCGAAAAATAAATAAAAATGAACCGAAATTATTCAAAATCTTTTGCAAATAAGATAAAATAAAGATATTGCTGACCCAAAACTGCAACTTCTTAATTTGCTGAATTTCTAAAGCGTCAAATTAAGTGGAAAATATGCTTATAACAGCTGGATCTGAAAAACAGAGTTTAGACAGAGTAAGACAAGACGAGCGTTTGACATTAAATATATAAATATATATATATATATATATATAAATTTTATTATTTTTATGAAAATAACCAATCGTTTTGCTACATAAGACCCTTCTTTCTCGGCTGGGATCGTTTGAAGCTGCATTTAAACTACATTTTGGAAGTTCAAATTCGGGGCACCATAGACATCCACTATATGGAGAAAAATCCTGAAATGTTTTCCTCAAAAAACTATTTCTTAACACTGAAGAAACACAGACATTAACATCTTGGATGACAAGGGGGTGAGTACATTATCTGTAAATTTTTGTTCTGTTAGTGGACTTATTTAGGAACATTTGCTGAATCTGGGCCCTGGGTGGTTGCCTACTGGCCCAAGTTTTCACATTAAAATCTGTCCTTTTCACCTATTTTATCATCAGCCATTCCAAAATTGCAAGTCTGATCACTTAGTAATAGCACACGTCTCCTCAACAAGCTGCACAATTTCATTTACATGGAAGAAATACTGTAGCTTTTACGGCCTGTTGCTTTGTCTGGTTAGGAAACGTTGTAATACTCAGGGCTGGGGTTTGCCAAAATCTCTGAGCACAAGTGTATGCAATAAAAACAGAGATGCTTGACTTAACAAACATCATTAATAATCGCAAACACAAAGATAAAACCAAGCCATGCATGATAGTGAGAGGATATGGTTTGCAATAACAAGAACATCCGTGTTTTTGAAGCTACACACAGGGCCATGAAGACAAAAACATCTATCTTCCCCCTCACTAGTGACCGCAGTATTCGCTGACAGCCAAAAAGCCTTTAAGAACTTTAAAGCCGCTGCAACAATTCTTCATAAATTGGCTTGGCAGTCTATCTTCTGATCTCCAACTGTGTTCAGATTCTTTATTTTTGGATTAGATTTGCTACGCCACTTCTTCAATTAAAGGATAGCTGTTGCTGATTTTCTGGAGGCGGAGATGAGGGAGAGAGAGACTCACAATCTGTTTCTCATTGAGGCCTCCACTGCTGTAAGTTGTGGCGAGGGTGGACGAGCAGGCCTCGCTGTACCAGGGCACGTTGCCGTTCTGTGTGCTGCTGCTGATCGACAGCGTGTAGATGCTATTGGTGTAGCCGTCGCAGTTGCAGCTGTCCTTCTCTCGGCCGCCGTTCCCTGAAGCCCAAACGAAGATGGAGCCCCGTCCTCCACGGCCCTAGAATTCGGGAGAAGAAACACACAATCAGTCAAAAGCACTGGCATCTTCGTTCATGTGAGCCCGATCTAATGCCGCTAAGATGTCGAGAGCCAGAATGTGAGCGATGCACTGCCAAGTCTGAAACGGGAGGATTACCAATGACAATACTCAAAACAACTGGATAATATTTGTGATGAGTGGAGTTTGGAAAGGATCGTCTGCCAGGAAGGATTTTCAAAGCATCATGGACTATTGAAGCACTATCATGTTTTCGATTGCCGGGCCATATGCTTTTAAAAGACCCTTGTGGGATGGCCCTAATGTTCTGAAGTCATTTATCAGGCATGTTTATTTTCAGACACAAATGAAAGACAGAAACAGCACCAGGCTTTTGCAGTCTCCTTGTCAGATGAAGCGCAGTAATGCGAAAGCAAACTGTCAGAATCGATAATGAGCTCGTGAAAAGTACAGGCACCGCATTATCAAGGCATGTTTGAATAACCGAGTGACTTTCATTTCACCATGTCTCCACAAGGAAAGGCCAACAGTGCAAATAATTGAATTCAGATGCTGTTTGCTCGTTACCTTTGATCGCTGCTTTTTTACTGTACCTTACAATTTCAACAATGCACCAAATAAAAGTCTGCAGTGCAAAGTTTGGCTGTGTCTTTGAGAGTTTGCTCTCTGTTACAGCACACACCTGCTTGACTGTGGGCATCTATTCAGCGAGGGTGTTTACACAAACCAGAGCTCCTTTTGCATTGGCCTTCTCCACGCAACATGGATCTTGTTTCCCAAACAAATCTGACTGCTGGCACACGTGAACGCTCATGATTTGGACACCAGAAATAATGGCTAGAAAATATGGATGGGGAAAACCACTAGGCTAGTCTGTGTAATCAGTTTTTTTGGTCCTTTTGTCACTTATTCATAGGAACAGTGACAGGGAAATTGGATTCTTATTGCTCTCACCATCTGTTCTTTTAAAAGAACAACTTAATACAATTCAGCAATTTTAACGTGATCACTCATATTTGGAACAAATTCTGCACAGTGCATTTGTGCTATGGATCTAAAAAGTAGTATTAAGACTACATCTACTTATACGTAAATGCTGTATTATTTACTGGTTACTGCAATAACATCAATAAATACCCATTATTATTTACTGTTGAATTTAACCCCCTAGCATTCCTGTCAAATTTAACTCAATGCAAAATGTCCGTTAAATGTCAGGTTAAAAAATCTTTTTTTATTTATTTATTTTTTTTTGATTACTGATAATCTAACATACTGTAAATAAATAAAAAATTACAGTGATCATGTTAACAATATAGCTGCAAGCAGCGATTACTGGGGTTCAAGTACTGGGTTTAAGCACATTTGAAAAAAGACATTATTTAGCAAGCAATGATTTAAAAAAGCATTTTTGTCAAATCTAGGTAATTTACCACAGAAATATGCTTTTTAATGTTTATGACGGTTATAGCACCAGCTGTGGTCCGATCTCCTTAAAACTTTGCATGCTTGTTTAGAATTCACCTGCCACATATGCACACCAGGTTTTGTGAAATTTTGAGTTTTCCTTTAGGCTTTATAAGATTTTAGGTATATTTGGACAAGGGATGTGCAGGTCTAGTCGACTAAACGGTACAGCTCCTACTAGTCGACACTGAAAACAATAGTCGACTACACGACAGAAAAAAACCCCACATGATTTAATCATTGAAATTGGCATAATTTTTAATGTTACATTTAAAACATTTTTAATAACAAGTTAAAATTAAATGTTTGAAAAATAATACATTATTTTTAAAAGTGTATCTGGGCAAAAACTATGTTTTTACCTCAGACCTTGCATGCCCTTATAGAGAACTCATGACCACACAAAAGACTAAGGTGTGGGATTTTTTAGAAGTAGAAGGAATCTGAAAAGTTGTCTAAGCGGTGTAATATCTAATTGCCTTACAATAACTCTACTGGATCGATGCATAACAGGCACGTCATAGGCGTTAGCTTAGAGGCTAGCCAAAGCCAGCAAATGTCAAAAACTTTCTAAAAACTCAGAGATAAACGAAAAGCAAGCTTGCTTTTCGTTTATCTCTGCATGCCTGCGACTTCAGTTCCTGCCGAGCGCCTTTTTTCACCAGACCACGCTGATAATTTACTGAACAAACACGCATGGTCTTGAGTAAGTTAAATGGGCACTGTTGCATTGTTTTGTTTTAAAACAACATAGCCTACATGACGTTTTTAAAAGCTGTTTTAATGCTATTCTTTGACAAACGTTTCCATTGTTTTTGACCTGTGTTTTAATGTTATATTTAATAACGTTATATGAAGATGAATAATTCTGTCAGGCTATTAATTTTAGATTGTTCTGTATTTCCCCAGCTGATTTGAATAAATAAGCTATGCAGTGGTTGACATTGAGTGTATGCTCTTCTTTTGTTTCCTTTTTAACGACCGCCTAAGATTAAATGATGATAACGCGAGGCAAGCGTATGGCAAGCGGAATTCATTGAGGGATGTGACAGTGATTTATAGATAAGCATTTCAAATGTAGGCTATTATATACATGCACATACATAGGTTTTTTCTTACCATCTTTTGGGAGTGCCTTGATTTTAGACTAGTCGACTAGTCGGATACAAAACTTTCGTTTAAACGACTATCAAACTAGTCGTTGCACATGTCCCTAATCTGGACAGGCCCCTTTTAGACCCATTATAGCTTCCCAAAGGGTAAATTTCAACATATTTTTTTTAAGATTATTGACCTAGAGAGTCCAGAGAATTGTACCGCAGTGTTTTTCCCAGATTGAGCGAAAAACCTAGGACTAGTTTGCAAAAGTAGGTTTTATACATCTTCTCAATCATTTAACAAACGATTTGATTGACAGCAGTGGTTCTAGAGGCAAAGTTGTCCTGAATGAGGAGTGATCATATGATACGAATATGATACATACATACGCATGTATGTACGAAAAACCATGTGATGTACAATCCTTTACACCCTTGAAAAATGCAACAGATCTATGAAGATATCTCATTCTGTTCAGGAGTTATGGCCATTTTAGTAGAAGTCGCCCTGGCCTGTTGGAATGTTTTGCCGGCCGTTTTGCCACGGTGAGTCGAAAGGTTTTTTTTTTTGTTAATTATTGATATTCACTCTCCAGAGAATCTTTCTGTACTGGTTTGGTTCCGATCAGGTGAAATCACTAAGACTAGTTTGCAAAAGTAGGTTTTTCACATTTCGCCAGGCCCACAACTGACCACTGTAGCGCCCCCGTCAGCCCGACTGGGGTGAGCCTTGGTAACCTTGTCGGCGATGTGAGTGACTACCATCCCTCCAAGTTTCAAGTCTCTACGACTTACGGTTTGGTCTGCATGATCACTTTTATGTGGAGATCGCTGATCCTTGGCCATTCTAACAATTACAACAGGGTTTCAGAGCTATGCAAACCCTAATAAACAAAACAAGATATTTTAAGAGATTTTTTCCATGCGAAAAAAAGTCAGTGGGGTCCAAAAAACCTATGCAGCAGCAAGAACAACAACAAAAAAAATCCCACAGAAATTTGCAATAATATTTTCTTTTGTATTCCACAGAAGCAAATATGTCATACAAATTTGGGACGACATAAAGCAGAGTAAACGTTAACAACATTTTTGGGATTAACTATTCCTATAAGTAATGCATATCAATCTAAAGTGAAACTATAAAGAGGTCTTGCGTTCTAAATCGCCTCTCAGCATTTCTCTATAAAAGGTCTGCTCCTATAAAACCCATCCACGACACACTGCGGTAGGTAGCGTCTTGGCACGGCTCTCCTCTATTGTCCTTTAGCTGGGCTTCAGCCAGTTTTACAACCCCAGAGCACGTTCATGTGCAAGTGAAGGGCTGAAATGAATGGCGTTCCGTTACCCCGCACATGATAGCAGTTTAGCTCAAATGGCGTTAAGTAATTAGGTATTAAGAATGTCAATACCGTTCACGCTCTGGAAAATCCGCATAAAGATGTCTCGGTGAAAATTGCCATTTAATGTGACATTTAAATTAAACAAACTTCGCTCTGACTAGTAAGTGCTTTTATGACTCAAGGCACTTGCAAATGAAGTGTGCCAAAATCAAATACAGAGCATCCCTTCCACAGCCCCCCTGACATCGCTAACTTCAAAGCAAATAAGAAAAATCCACTTAATTCATTTGAACCGCAAATTTCTGCCCTCTTGAATGCCGCTGCTGGTAAACGTTCAAGGTTAAAAGAGGCAAAGTCAGACCATCTCAGCATGAGAATATCAATGGAAACACGTCTTCTGTTTGTGCCACGGACCAACTGATGCAGATAATGGCAGGATACAGTAAAAATAGCCCATGAGTCACAGAAGCAATTGTACATGTCATGGAAAACAGGACCTCTCCGTTGCTCTTTTTGAAACGGGTTTTATGTAGACATTCACAGCTCGAAATTCCTCCCTGGTCCACCCTACTGAAAAATGTAAGCTTCTGCATCAAGCTCTGGTATATTGGTATAGACACTAAATCAAAACATTATGCAATAAATAATAGGGGTGGGAGAAAAAAACTTCTCAGATGCATCACGATTCTCTCTTCAATGATTCTGAACTTGTTTTTTTTCCCCCGCATGTGGCACGTGTGCACGCTAGAGACGCGGCAGGCTTCACTGCACAGAGTTTGGAAGTTATATATGAGATGAACTAAGATGAGTGACAGCTTTTAATGACTTTTAAGGGAGTTTGAAAATGAGATATTAATTTAATATAATACCACATCTCCATTCAAACACAGTGGTGTTTCGTTTATGCATGGTGCGCTTTTTTTAAACGAATCTAGTGAGTCAATGATTCAATTTTCCATTCATAAAGACAGTCACTTGCTTTATTCCTGAATGAATCAACCATTCGAATGAATCAAATGAATGAATGATTCAGTAATTAAACCAGTGACTTGCCGCCACCTACTGGCAGTTTTAGTTTCATTTTTATGCATCTTTTCAGTTATTTAAATCATTTAATATTTCTATATTCAAAATGTTATATTTAAAACAATCTCAAAATCAATTTATGAATTTGATTGCACTCATGCCAACTCTGAGCATTATTAAACATGAAAATACACCTACAACACCCACTAATTAATTTTGTTGTAATGATTTCATTTGATTGGTAACTTATTCTTATTTTACTTGTTCTTATTCTGTTGTTTTAATTAGAAATTTTAAAAAGTTTATAAAATATATATATTTAAAAAAATTTAACATAAAAGATGACATACTTTTAATGAAGTTAGAAAAATGCCATTACAAAGGTAAACACAAAATTCCCCTGTAAATCACTTTAAGGAGTCAAAAATCACCTCATAATGGGAAGGCTAATTTTTTATCAGATTTTTTGATTATTGATTAGAAGGTACTCCTGAAATTTTGACTGTGTTCCTAAATTTTTTAAGTTAGGAGCACTTGTGAAAGTAAATGTAGAGCCTTGAAGGGTTCAAATAATTTTTTTAGCCTGATTAGGTTTGGTCCTTACATAGGGAAACCCATTAAATATAACTCTAAAAAATTTAATTAATAATAGTAATAATATCATTGGACTTCATTTATTTATTTTAATAATTAACAAAATAATAAAGTTTGGTAATACTATTATATTTTAAAATAAAAATTTAGTATTAAATAAAAATGCAATTTTTTTTTATAGTAAACCTAAAAATAAAATGATATTTACTTTTTTTAAAATTAATTTTCATCATTTTCAAACCTAAAATTAGCAAGCTTTTATTTTGGTGGGAGGCCGGCAAGTACTGTCACATTTTTGCACTGTGCTTTGAAAACAGCAGCAAATAGCCTACAATTATGCTTTCCGTTAGAAAAGAAATCTTACACAGTATTACAGTGTGTCGATCTAAAATGGTAATTGTGCATTAACAGCTGTCAACCATGTCGGTACGCAAATGTACGCACTCTGAACTTATTTTCACAGCGCATTTCTTATTTTGGTTGCGCATGCAGATCTGCAGACCACTTATATGCACCCCATAACAATATTAGCGTCCACACCAATGCAAGTCCTGTTTAAGTTTGGCTGCTATGTCGTCTGGCCCTTTAAATGTTCAAGCTCTTTAAAACAGGTTGAATTCTGCTATTTTAAAGCAATATTGTTATTTTTATCATTCTAGTTAATCATCCTTCGTGTGAACAGGCCTTTGAGGATACATTAATGCAGCCCAATAAATTCAAATGGGCATAGAAAGGGTGGAAAATTCTTTGAAAAGAAATATAAATTATGAAAAGGAATATAAATAGCCTTCCAGGAAAGAACAAAATAAACCAAAAGTGCAGAATATAGCCCATTTCAGCACCACAAAGCATATTTCTGGCCTACATTAGATGAATGACAAAGAAGTGCAATAATTTCAGATTAGAGAAAAGCCAAACCTCCATTACGCCACGTAGGAAAGCCTCTTTGGCCAGCTTTGCAGGTCCGTCCACCGTTTTACCGTCGTCTTCGGGTCCCCAGCTGGCGCTGTAGATGTCGATGTGCTGTGGGTTGAGACTGAGAGATTGAGCTTCTACCACATCAGTGACCTCTCCGTCCAACATGCGCACACCTGCAAAACACAAAACAAGATACACATTAGAGCATGGGACAGAGAGTAAATCACACACAAATATGCTGTACCTACGTGTATTATATCTTACAGTAACTACAAACTGCAGCCTGATTATTTTAATGCCTGTATTTAGATGAGATAGTAAAATGGTAAGAATCACTGTCCATTATAAGCACTTTACATTCAGAGAGAGAGAGAGAGAGAGAGATAGGATGTTAGGGGAAAAAGTCATCAATCAAACTGACCCTCCGCTAAGCTCAAGCTGTCAAGTTTGTACTGGCACTGGGAAGCATGGAGAGGGATGCAATTGGATTGTGTGAATTTTCTCAGTAACGACTCAATAACATCCAGATTTACAGTGATAGTTACACTTATGGTGAAAGCTACAGTTAAAAACAGGCAAAAAAATGTGTGATGAAGAGGTTCTTCAGAGTTGAAGTGCTTATTAACTTTAACGAAAAAATAAATAAGGTAGCATAATTCTGTTTCCATGAAAAAAAGCATATTGGGAAAAAAAGCATTATTTTTTTAAAACAACTCATTTTAATATTAATTTATAACATTTTAATATTCAAATATTGTTAAAATATAATTTTTGCTTACCAAGGCTGTATTTTTCTGATCAAAAATATAGTAAAAACAGTATTATGAAACATTATTACAATTTAAATAACTGTTTTCCATTTCAATATATGAAAATGTCAGTTATTTCTGTGATTGAAAACAGATGGGCTGCTTAATTTTTTTTTGGCAACAGTTACATTTTTTTTCATGATTCTTTAAAGAATAAAATTCCAACTGTTCATATTTAACATTTATTTAAAACAGAATTTTTTTGTAACATTATAAATGTTTCATCAACTATTTTTGGTCAATTTAATGTATCTTTGCTGAATGAAAGTAATATTAAAAAAAAAAAAAAAAACAACTTACTGACCCCAAACACGTAAATATTTTGCATGTATACTGTGTATAATTATTGTGTATATGGGTGTGTGTGTGTGTGTGTGTGTGTGTGTGTATATATGCCAAAAAAATTGGCAAAAAAAAAAATTAAGCAGCCCAACTGTTTTCAACAGTTTTGCAAACATATACTGTATATATTTTAAAAATATTTACATGTATATATTTATATTCATATAACTGATATTATATATAAATATTTTTAATATATAGACTTTTTCTTAAATATACATATGTGTGTGTGCATTTATATACACATAATACATACACACAGTACACACATATTATGTAAAAAACTTATTTTGGATGCGATTAATCACGATTAATAGTTTAACAGCACTAATTTCAAAATATATATTGTATGTGTGTGTCTTTATATATACATATACAGTATAAACATATATAAATAAAAACGTATTTTTAGATGCGATTAATCGCGATTAATCGTTTGAACAGCACTAATCATAAAACAAAAATGTTTTATTATACTACCAACACCTATCTGCCTGTAATGTTAAGAGCTGTGACTCTGACTTGTTAAGAAATTAATTAGCCACCCACCACCAGAATCTATATTTTCTTTAAGAAGCAAGCAAATAGATTACCACCAGCAGAGAGATGTACAGAAAGGCTGCATAGAAAGCAGTCAAATAACCCCACTAAAAATCCCATGACAGAGATCTTTCTGTTTGTTAAATATTTAACATCTAATGCTCATATATAACTTGAAAGAGATGAGGTGCACAGATAGCGCTGCATACAAAAGTTCCTTTCAAAGGAAAAGGAGAAGTGTATGCATGCATGTTTGAATTTGGAGTTCATTCAAAGGTGACAAGCGGCTACATTCTTCTCTTTCAAACATCCTTTTACAGACGCTTCACAACAGAGGAGACCATCTTATCTTTTTCCACTACTCTGTACAAAAGAGAATCTTAAACCGAATTGGGGGTTTGGGAACGAGCCAGAGTGTTTGGTCCAAAATGTCAAAGGTGTTGAGTTATTGTGATCCCAGCATCAGAATGTTATCTCAACCTCGGGTATATATATATAAAAAAAGCACACTCTGCCAAGAGCTCTTAGATTTTAAAGTGGTAAAAAGATGAGAAATCAGAGTCCAACATCTTCAAAACAATGTGAATCACTTCTTTGATACACAAGGGGGCGAGGTTACTCAAGGTTGCCCTCATACGGGTTAGTGCAAATAAACAAAAGTTCAGTCGTTTCAGGTTTTCCAAAGCAATCTGAGAGCTTTGGTTCAGACAGTACTGCAAACAAACCCACAACGACAGAAACTCTTGGAAAGACTTAATGTTTTTATCCCATATCTACATTCCAAAAGTCCCAAATATTCCAAAAAATGTCCCCATAGGACAAAGAGAAAGCTGGCTATGGTTACTTTCCAGGAAATGAGAACGGCACTACTGATATACACGGATGCTCTGTGGTAACAAAAGAGGGGATTTTTTTTATTCCGACTCTTGTAAATATAAATAATCTATCCTCCCTCAAAAATGCAGCAAGAAACCTCAGATTTATTTGTTATAAAGCAATTTCCAACAATGGACTCTACTGTTTCCTCCAAGTCTTCCAAAGCAATATACTGGCTTAATGAGTTCTGGCAGAGGAATTAGCCACGTTGTGTGCCATCTCTGCTAGCATGCTGCCATCTCCACATTCAGCTTTCCTGTAGCAGAAGGCACTGCCTGCCAGTTTGGGCCGACATAATGGGTCAGCTGTCCAAAAACCTTCAGTTCTCTCTGTCCCCATACTACCCCCTAAAGGAATAGTGTCTGCTGCTTATTAAGCACAGATTTCCCCCTGGATTCAAGGTGAAACGGGCACAGGAAGACTACTTACCCTCCACTGCTTCTCATTAGGAGGCTAATTCAAAAACAGCTGCTTTGGGGAGAAACGAAGGCAGAGCTGACAAAAGAGAAATGGACTTTATATAATGCATTATCTATCCGCATAAAAGGGAAGATTTGACATGTACACTCAAAAATAAAGGTGCTTTAAAAGGATCTTCACAGTGATGCTATAGAACAACCATTTTTGGTTCCATAAAGAACCAGGCAAAGCTTCTTTAAAGAACCATCTCGTTCTTTCCTTTTTATAATCTGAAGAACCTTCTTTCACCATAAAGAACCTTTTGTGAAACAGAAAGGTTCTTCAAATGTTAAAGGTTCTTTATGGAACCATTTAGACAAAAAGGTTCTTCTATGGCATCGTGAAACACCTTTATTTTTAAGAGTGTAGCATATATTCAGTATTCAGAAAATGTGAGCAGTGCTTGCCCATGTAAATCTCAAAGTGCAAAAAGGTGTTTTGGGTGTTTGCTAATTTTGGGTGTAGCTAATCAACAGATTCCAAATCTCTACAATGAAAATCTTATTAGGGAACCCTGGGTATTAAGACTTGCATGGCTCAGTATAACTAAAATTATGTCTCTTACTGAAATATGTAGTAGAAAACCCATGCAAGATTTTACGTTATTTAAAAAAAAATAATTCAGCATTTCATACATATTTTGGACTATGGGGGCGCCATTATGACATTAAAGTTTGCAATCAGTGAGCTACCTGTTGCTATTTTTACTGCAACACGGAAAATAAAATAATGATATGTTGACCACTAGGGATGTACTGAATGTTTGGCAACAAAAATTATTCAGCCAAAAATAGCCAAAAAAAAGCGAAACGACAAAAAAAGCAACAACAACAGACCCTTTAGCACCACATCACATGTCTTTGATGAGAACTGAATGAGGTGGTTGTTGCTGGATACTGAAATCATGAAATGGCCTTAAACCATTATTAAATAAACTACAGAACTCGTTAGCCAGGGTTCAAAGTCCAAAGCGCAAGGAAAATCTGCGCTTAATGAACGTAATGAGAATCAGTTATAAAACTGCTGCTGTCAACAAAAAATAAGTACTGAGGTTTTCTTG
The DNA here is from genome assembly GCA_012976165.1 of Labeo catla. Classification (NCBI taxonomy): domain Eukaryota; kingdom Metazoa; phylum Chordata; class Actinopteri; order Cypriniformes; family Cyprinidae; genus Labeo; species Labeo catla. The sequence continues at coordinate 748,280 of VONZ01000196.1, forward strand.
TAGGTGTCCACCAAAATAAGAGTCAGCATTCATAAATGTTAGTACTGTAATTTTACTGTTGTTCTATAAAATAAAATAGAAAATAAGACAAAAATAATAATAATTACAACAGCTTTATTAATACATGCATTATTCATACATAGTGTTCAAATTGGGCTCTGTAATATTTTCTATTGTTTTAAAAGAAGTCTCTTCTGCTCAGCAAGGCTGCATTTATTTGCACATTAAAAAACACATGCCTGATTCAAGAGGGAGGTCTCAAAAATAGCTATTTACTAACATTCATTTTAAGTTAAATTGTGCTTTGTTGGTAGGCTATAATGTCTACTAAAATGTTACAAATGTTCAGTGTTAAGTAAATATTTTTAAATTGTTGTTTCGTAATTTATTTTTTTTCTTCGAAAAGCAAGACAAAATTGTAAAAAGCACATTTTGGCTATTTAATTTATGCAACGGTGAAACACGAAAAAACACGTTTGGTAATCGTCCTTCGGTCCAGTGTTTTATTTCAATGCATCCCTAATGACCACAGCTACTGGAAGAGCTTATAGGTGGTGATGGATATACGCACAGGCTTAAATCAAATGCCGTACCATTGATTTTTACCCCACAAGGAGTCTAAACACCCCCAGATATCCAATGAAATCCACGCTGAGAAACTCTGGATGGCATTAAGGGACCGTGCACACAACACCGTTTTCAGCCAAAAACGAGAATCTTTTTATGTGTTTTGCTTGTTCGTTTAAACGACAATGGCGTTGTGGGGACTGAAAAAGCATAATTTTGAAAACGGGAGGTTTTTTTTTTGAAAATGCCACCATTATCATTTTCATTTAAACACCCAATATGGGAATTATTGAAAACGGTGACGTCAAGTGCGTGCATAGTATGTGTTAAGTTTGTAGACTGGCCTGGCATGTGCAATACAGCGTTTTTTGGAAGGATATGTGTAACCCATATTTTTACCCATATTTATCACACAAACTGCATCATCAATTCAAATGTATAGAATAAAAATAACAGTATGCCATTCCATAAAAAGTTGCATGATTTAACACATCACTCATGCCTGTAACACAAACAGTGTTGGGTGACTGGAGGTTTAATATTTATGGTAGGGGATTTCAAGCCTCTAATCTAAGTATGAGCACTAATAATAGTCATGCTTGCCTTGGCAAACACCTCTAATAACAACCACTAGCACGAATGATAAATTGTAGAAAATACACAAGGTAGAATTTTTCAAAGTCAAAGTTCAGAATTTAACATTTAAAAAAAAATAAGAGATAAAAAAAAAGGAAATGTTGTTAAAGCAATTTCCTTCTGAACAGAGCACATCCTTAATGTTGTTTGATTAGTCAGTGCTTGAAAACATTACTAATGGCTGCGGATGCACAGAGAAACAGTGACCTCATAACACACACGTTATTTATAATAACATAAATGTGTCATATATTCTGTAGTATTGGTGGTGAAGTGGTGTAGTAGTAAAATGAAAACTCTGTCATTATGTACTCACTCTCTTGCCATTTCAAACATATGATTTTTATTTTCTTCCATGAAACACTGCAAGTCTTTTGCAGTCATATGATAGCCTTGAGTAAGAACAGATCTCAAAGCTTATTGTAAGAAGTCATCACATTGGAAAAGAGCAGCCATGAATTTTCTTGAATAAGTCAAACAGTATTTCAAACAACGTAAGGGTGCAAAAATAATGAATTTTGCTTGTTTTGGTGAATTTTCTCTTTGTACCATATTGATAATAGCTAAGATTCAACTACGGGCTGTTGGCTAACAGTTCTTGTGAGGATTTAGAAAGCAAACCATTATCATTGACATTTATCCCGGTCCTGTGAAGTCCAAAAGCCCGTAGACAGCTGGCAGCGTAGAGATGAGTAATGAAACAAAATCTGCACTGAATAGGATAAAAGCACCTCAGCCAATTAAAAGGATTACATATGCTAGCGTCCAAATCTTTGGCTCACAGGGACCTATGCTGGAGCCGGTGATAAATGTCCCACTAGAGCTTGTGAAGCCATCGCTAATGGAGTTCCTCTTTCAAAGTGCTCTCGGTCCTCACATGGTTTAACGAACAGAGACAGAGCTAATCTGAATGCGAAGCTAATCTGATGTTTCACCAAAGTGTTTTGCAATTCAAATGTTGGAATGGACGGGGTGTGCGCTGATAGAAGAGACTGTACGTGTTGAAACATGGAAAATGTGAGTTAAATATGCCAACTCACCTCCGATCTTGGAGTTGTAGGCCACCCCGACACCACACATGCCATTGTTGGCGACAGCAGCAACCTCTCCAGCACAACGTGTCCCATGTCTTTAAAAAAGAGAAGATGAAATTATTTTCTGGACACTTTCGAAACACTGTACTATCCCATAATTCAAAAATGCTGTTCTGAATTTGCAATACTATTAATAATGGGCTGTTGTCAACTTAATATAAAATAAAATAAAAATAAGAATTAATAATATAATATAATATAATATAATAATTTAAAAAGAATACAAATATAAAAAATAAATAAATAAAAATAACTATTAATAAATTAAATCATTATTAGTAAATTAATCTGAGAGAAAAAAGATTAATATAATATAATATAATATAATATGAAAGAAAACACAAATATAATATAAAAATGAATAAAAAAAAGGAAAAATAACTATGTAAATTAATTGAAAAAAAATCTGGGAAGAAAAAGATTAATATAATATAATAAATATAATATAATATAATGTAATATAATATAATATATAACATAACATAACATAATATAATTATTGTTATGCTGATTTAATTGAAAAATAAAAAAATAAATATTAATAAAATTATTTAAAGCAATTTAATTTCAAAAAGAAAAAATAATGGATAGATAACATGCATATAATAATAATAACATAATATGTATTAATATAAACAAATAATAATAAAAAAAAAATCGATAAATAATTTTATGTGATGCAATGCATCTTATAGGAGCAGAAAAGGTAGGAGCAAGCAGAAATGGAGAAATGCAATTCATTGCCACTGAGCATGAATTGGACATTCGTTCTCAGTACTGCCAAAGACAGCTGGCAACAGGATCAAACTACAGTGCTGATGACGAGAGGCGGGCATAAAACCGCCCCGATCCTCATTCACAGCAGGTGACTGAAGCCTCTCATCCTGCAGAGCTCATTCAGAGCTCTTTTGCATGTGTGAAGAGCTCCTACTCAGTCCTGCTGTAAAACAGCTATCTGTTAAATATGACAGCAGGTGACACACTGATAACCGTAGCCTTCGGGAATAAGATTACAGCTTGTGACAATGTGCAAATGCAACTTGCTGTATGCATTTAATCAACATTAATGAGCACCAAAGGCAAGGAACAAGCTAAAGTACCAAAGAGCAGAGATATGTCACTTAGATCACCATCCAGGCGCATTGTAATTTATTTTTGGCCACACAGTAGAAATATGTATCTTAATCTTGTTCGCACTGTAGCTCCAACCAAATATTCTTTTTTGCCAGTATTAACAAATATAATGTATATGCACACTTATTGCACCACGTACTGTTCAAGTATCTGAGACGCCAATGGATTGAAGCGTAAATCCACTGCATCTGTGTTACAATAATCTTCCAGGTCAGCAGACGTACAAAAGCCAAGAGAGCAATGAAGGCTAAACACAGAGCACAGAAGAAGGATCAGTGAAATCCCAGGAGAACCCCTGCAGTCATCCGTCCATTCATAGGAAGCATGAGATCAGTGAGGATAATGTCTCAGACTTACTCATTCCTACAATAAGGAGGATCATGGGACCTAGATTACATCCAAAAAAAAGGAGGGGGGTTTATGGGAACCAAGCTTTCAGATTGTTAAAACAACAGGAGGGAGTTTGGGAGAACGCATGCAAGATTACGAAACAAAAAATGTGAGAATAAATGTAAAAGATAAAAAAACCCCATGAGGTACACAACATGGACTCAGGCTGTCATAATGAACACAGTTTTATTGTGAATCCTTTGTGGGACCCATCCTGATTGGGAAATATACCAAATTAAGTACAAATTTAAATGTTTTTATTTCATATTTTATTCAACCTTTTATACTTAATTATATAATTTATGTAACTTGCATTTAACTGCATATTTTGTAAATGTAAATTTATATCTGTAAAAAAAACATGATACACACAGACTCAAATGTATCAGACGGTCATAATTTATATTGAACTTCACAAATATTTACTTTTATTTCACATTTGTATTGAGCTTATTATATTATATTATATTATATTCCATTATATTATATTATATTATATTCCATTATATTCCATTACATTACATTATATTTTTATTACATTACATTATCAGATTTTTTATTCTTTCAAAAAATGCCTTAAATCATTGTTTTTTATTATCATTTGTATTTAACTTTAATCTGCCAAAATGTCATGATACGAAGATAAATGTAAAGAATGTATTATATTACATTATGCATATTATATATATATATATATTTTTTTTTTGTTTGTTTGTTTGTTTGTTTGTTTTTTTCAGAAAAAGAATTTATATCATATCATATCATATTATATTATATTATATTATATTATATTATATTATCAGATATATCATATTTAGGGCTGTCAAAAGATGAAACTCGATATATAATTTAAATTACATATAAATACAAGTATTTTATATATAAATCTAATTTTTTTTCCCTTAATAAATTCATCTATGTTTGTGTATTTGTATATACAGAAAATAAATGTACACAGTACACACACACATATTGTAGGTAAAAATAAAGTTTTAATTTTGATGTGACTAATTGTGATTAATCATTTGACAGTCCTATCATATTCTATTATATTATATTATACACTTTACAATAAGGTGTTATTTGTTAACATTAGTTAATGATTAACTAATATGAACGGACAATGAACAATAGTTAATAAAAATACAGTTGTTTATAGTCCGTTCATGTTAGTTCAGTGTGCATTAACTAATGTTAACAAATACAACTTACGATTTGTAAGTGCACAAATTAACATTAACTAAGCTTAATACATGCTGTAGAAGTATTGTTCATTTTCCTGTTAACTAATGTAGTTAACTAATGAACCTTATTATAAAGTGTCAGCTATTATATTACATTACATTACATTATATTATATTATATTATATTATATTATATTATATTATATGGTTTTTTTATTCTTTCAAAAAAAATGCTTTAAATTACATAGTTTTTTTTATTTTCATTTGTATTTAACTTTAATCTGCCAGTCTTAAAATGTCACAATACGATGAAGATAAATGTAAAGAATGTATTATATTACACTATATTTTTTATTCTTTTTTTAGAAAAATAATTTACATGACATCATTTTTTATTTTAATTTGTATTTAACTTCAATCTGCCAGTCTCAAAATGTCACAATGTGACGAAGATAAATGTGGTGAATGTGCACCGTTCATCAACTGTTCAAGATGACACATGGGTGAGTGGCATGTCTTAAATGAAAAACTAGTCCATATGCTCCTCAACACATTTCTACATTGCCGACGACCTGGGTGACACAGAATCTGTGCAGATATGTAGCAAGCATCTGCATTTACTCTTCACAGTCCACTGACTGCAATGACAATCACCTGACTTGCTTATTCCAACCCATTTCAAACTAAAATATAGCTCAAACTCATATCAATGTGTCTCCCATTGCCCCTGATCAAGATATAGATTTCAGAAGCTTAAATGAACGCCGTGGACCTTCTCGATTCTCTACCCACCACTGTTCTGGAGTAACTGTGAATTATTCTCAGGCCCAAATGCTATTCTTATGTACGTGATGATTGTACGTGACTGCATCCACATTCATGAGCAGTTATCGTGGCTGGATGGTTTAATAAGGTTTGGTGTGACACCTCACGTTACCGTCCCCCATGCTGACTCACTTTGAAGCTTAACACATGCAGGTTTCTGATGCTGAGAGTGAGATATGCCACTACCGAGCTGTCTGAGAGATGTAAAGCAAGCCTGGACACATATAAGGGGTTTATTTCCATTTCATATTTACCTGCAGCACATGTGCTTCTTTGCAGGAACTGCTGCATAGATTGAATCCAAATGTTCGAAACAGGACCAGATGGAAAGTGCAGAGTTTTGCATTTCCTGCACTGATTTAGGAGGACAAACATCAGCAAAAATCTGCTGAATGGTTTTAAACTGAGCTGAGAGTAACACACTTTTATCGGCAGCAAAAAAAAGCATAATAAAATTAGGCACAATATCTTAAACGAGCATGCAAGGGAAAAGGTTGAAAACAGCTGTTCTGCTTATTATTTGTGTGGAAACCATGATAAATTGCTTTAAGGATTCTCTGATGAAACAAAACAACACTTCTTCAGAAATGAATATAATTTGTAACATTATAAATGTTATTGTCGGTTTTGAACATTTTAATACATTTTTGCTGAATAAAAATGTTAATGTCTTTCAAAAAAAATTATTTCACTTCACTTCAACTCTTTGCAAACTAACAAGAGATGGTTTCAATTTAAAAGAAAAATTAAAAAGTGTGTTTTTGTGCGTTTTAAATCCCAATCCTTAAATAATCAGCAAAAGCAATGGTAATATTTGTTTCAGCAATTACTACTACAAACATCAAGGAACGGTGTTGTATTCTGATCACCACGGGTACTGTATAAAAATAGCCGACAAGTCAATCAGCACTAACAGCAGATGAAAAATAAGAGTATTTCTGCTTCACTTAACAGAAGAAAAGCAGTCCGTGTAGGACGCACAGGACCATCTGCTTTCTCCAACACCACAGGCGTTTTACTTACTGAGACACACTGTTTGGACCTTTATATAACTCTAACAGGACTCAAACCTGCAAACGCACTGCCCCTGACATACGCCTCAGTTCTTATAAGAACAGGATTATTCTGGGCTGGAACACTCTTTGGCATCTCCTCCACAGGAGGAAAAGTTTGTAGATGCAGCCAAGCAAACTATTCTTTACACATGGAAAAGACAACAAGTTGAGACAACTGGAACTGTGTTTTAAATAACTTCTGCAGGGAGCGCTTTGCTTGTAATTCAACCAGAAATGAAAAATCGGTCATCATTTACTCATCCTCACATATCGCAACCTGTATGACTTGATATTTGGATGACATTTGATTTTAAAAATGACATTTCAAAAAGTTACTTTGTAAACACAAAATATCTTATTGTGTTTGGAACAAGATGAGGAGGATTTAAATGACTTTTGGGTGAATTGTTTCTTTAAAGGGGCAGTTCAACCGAGAATTAAAATTGGCTGACAATTTACTCACCCTCAGGCCATCCAAGATGTTGATGAGTTTGTTTTTCATCAGAACAGATTTGGAGAAATTTATCATTTCATCACTTGCTCATCAGTTAATGGGTGCCGTCAGAATGAGAGTCTGAACAGCTGATAAAAATGTCATCATAATTCACAAGTAATCTACACAACTCCAGTCCATTAAAGGAGTAGTTCACTTCCAGAATAAAAATTGACAGATAATTTACTTACCCCCTTGTCGTCCAAGATGTTAATGTCTTTATTTAATCAATAAGAAATTATGTTTATTGAGGAAAACATTTCAGGATTTCTCTCCATACAGTGGACTTCAATAGTGCCCAGAGCTTGAACGTCCTGCGTATGCGCATCATAATTTGTTTCGATAATGACCAATCGTTCCTCTAGATAAGACCATTTTTTCTCGGCTGGGATCATTTAGAGCATTTAAACTGCATTTTGAAAGTTTAAACTCTGGGCACCATTGAAGTCCACTATATGGAAAGAATTCCTGAGATGTTTTCCTCAAGAAACATAATTTCTTATTGAAGAAAGAAAGACCTAAACATCTTAGATGACAAAGGGGTGAGTAATTTACCTGTACATTTTTGTTCTGGAAGTGAATTAATCCTTTAACTAACATATTCTATAGCAAAAAGCTGTCCTTGTAATAAATTAATCACTAAGTTGTTTTTAACTTCAAAGCTGTCCTCTAATATTGCTTTCTCTAAGAGAAATATGCACAAACATTCCGCCTTTGTACTTCAGAAGATGATAAAGAAAAAGTTTACTTCCAGAACAAAAATTTACAGATAATTTACTCACCCCTTTCTTTGTTCAGTCAATACGAAATTATGTTTTTTGAGGAAAACATTTTTCTCCATATAGTGGACTTCTATGGTGACCCTGAGTTCGAACTTCCAAAATGCAGTTTAAATGAAGCTTCAAATTGCTCTAAACGATCCCAGCCGAGAAAGAAGGGTCTTATCTAGCTAAACAATCGGTTATTTTCTTTAAAAAAGAAAAAGAAAGAAAATGTATACATTTTTTAACCTGCACTCTGTGTATATGTCAAAAACTCCCATCACATTTTCTCCCTCAACTTCAACATCATCCTACGTTGCTACAGAAGTACCGACCCAATGTTTACAAAGTGAATATGCAAACAAAAAAAAAAAAAAAAAAGGTAAAACAGCGATGTAGAACAAAGTTGGAGAAAAAAATGAGATGGGAGTTTTTCAACCTACCCTAACTGTCATGTAATATACACTGCCCTCAAAAAGTTTGGAAATGCCCTAGAAAAGTGGGGTTTTGGACAATATTGGCATGAATCCTTTTTAATTTGTGATAATTCTGCACTGATAAGGGACAACACAAACTAACTCTGACTTTGACATGTATATATTGCCATTAGTATGTATTCAAAATGAAAATTATTATTGCTGGTCTTCAATGATGTCAAGTTACTTTAATGTATTTGCACCAAAAATTGTAAGGATTTATGCTGATATCATCCAAAACCACATTTTGCCAGGGGTGTTTCCAAACTTTTTGAGGGCGAGGTAATATAATCTAAATTGTCATTTTTGGTAGAGAATAACCAATCGTTTCGCTAGATAAGACCCTTCTTTCTTGGCTGGAATCGTTTAGAGCCATTTGAAGCTGCATTTAAACTGCATTTTGAAAGTTCAAACTCAGGGGCACCATAGAAGTCCACTATATGGAGGTGTGAACTTCTTTAATTGATGGTCTGGAGTCATGTGGATTACTTGCTGTGACGTTTTTATCAGCTGTTTGGACTCTCTGACGGTACCCATTCACTTTAAATGACCCAATTTCTCCAAATCTGTTCCAATAAAGAAACAAACTCATCTACATCTGGTCTGAGTACATTTTCAGCAATTTTCCAGTATCTGGTCTCTAAGCTACTAATTAAAGCAACTGAAAAATCTCACCAATTCCTAAAAGATCTAATCTAGACAAGGATTCCTTTCTGAAAATGAAACCTTCTGCATGAGGCATATTCTTAGCTTCAACCCTCACCATAAATCAGCAGGAAATGAATGTAAAAAAAAAAAATATAGCAGGCTTATCACATGTAAAGATGTTTATAAATGTTTCCTAGTGAAAGATCAGCACTTGTTCTGCTTGAATTAGCAGACCCATGTTACACACGCTGAGCGTTTTAATACATTCAATACAGATGTATTCATGACCATCTTAAAATTGGATTAGGCAGTATTCCAGCTGGCTTATTGGAGTCCCAGGAAAATAAATCCAGGGTAGCGGTCCAGTGTTTTAAGCTGGGAAGAGAAAGCAGGCGCAAATCGAGACCATCAAGTGGAATCTTCAACGGAAGGCTCACTTGCCTTTTCGAGTTATGATTTTATGGAAGAGCGGAGCTGTTCTGCTTGACTTAACACTACATATTTCTGTCTTCTCTCTCATATTGTGCCTGATGAATTAACAATGACGGGACAAGAAAATATACGGCCCGTTTTGAGCTGCTGCTAAGCAAAACTCACTTGACTGGCTAATACAAACACATTAACTGTGGGAACCGTGTATGGGGGAATACTTCATCCTGCCTTTGTCTGAACAAAAGGCATTTCCAGATGTGCAATTTTAACACGCCAAACAACACCATGTGTTATGGTAACCTCTGATGTTTTATCAGCACACGTCTTGAGCCGATCTCGATCAGATTACACCCTGAGAGAATGACTCTCTAAAGCCGTGCCAAACTCCCATAAAGCACTGCATTGCTGAAGACAGCAATCTATAAAAGATATGATTTCTAATACGTGATCATCTTCGCTATAACTCACTGTCTAACATTTTTAAGTGTAGTGGAACACTTGATAGTCACAATCTGTAACCGAATCAAAGCCAGCTGATAATAAATATACTTTTGCTTGAAAACACATGGCAAGAATCAACACAGAACTGCACATGAGAGTGATTAATGTATTAAGGTGCTTGGCACAGTCAACTCATTTGATTATTTCAATAAACAATGCTGATGCAGATACCTAGAAAGAAAGATTGGCAAAATAAATAAAACTGTGTTCAAAAACCAGCTATTTAAAAAATAAAGACAGAACAATGTTATTAATTTTATTATTTTAAAGGAATTAAAAGCCAGATGACTAATATATATACACACACACACATTTTTAAATATGGGCATATGCAAAAATGTACACATCCCCAGAAGAAAAAAAAAAATTATATATATATATATATATATATATATATATATATATATATATATATATATATAACTATGTCCAACCTATATTATTCACACTACCAGCTCCGCTTTTCATAGCCAAATTATGAAATTACAAAAAACAGTAACTGTTTTAGGAAAAAAGCACTGTTCAGAAATGAAAGTATGAAAAGAAAAGGATTTATGTGGCTTCAACACTTCTTGCCACAGCTCGAGTTTCTTCTGAAACACCACACTGACTCAACCTGCCCCACTTCTGTGGAAACACACTTAAGAATTCAAAATGCATAATGCATTATTTAGTCACTTTACAACACAACCAAGGATTGTTGGAGCACTCGTAAATGGATGTTTTACAGGAAATCCAGATCTGACAGTGAGAAAGGCACACTAAAATGCAAACACTAGGGCTGGGGGATACAGTAGATATCAATATGTGTCACTCTCCAAAGATATCTGACAAAAATATTTAAATAAACATAAAAACATATCAGAATTTAGAGTTCAGCTCAGAAACAGATAAAAGCTTTATAAAGACTTAATTTCACGCAAAAAAGCCATAATAGCCAATAACTGAAATGAAAAGTTCAAAGGTTTTTGAACAGTAAGATTTTTAATATTTAAAAAAAAAAGCTCACAAAGTCTACATTTATTTGATTCAAAGCACAGAAAAAACAGTAACATTTCAACATATTATTATTATTTAAAATAACTGTTTTCTATTTGAATATATTTTAAAGTGTAATTTATTTCTGTGATTTCAAAGCTGAATTTTTCACATCATTACTCCAGTCACATGATCCTTCAGAAATCATTCTAATATGCTGTTTTGCTGCTCAAAAACATTTATCATTTTTCAGGTTTCTTGATGAATAGAAAGCATGAAAAACAGCATTTATCTGAAATAGAAATCTTTTGTTACATTATGAACATCTTTATCATCACTTTTGGTCAATTTAAAGCATCCTTGAAAAATAAAAGTATTAATTTCTAGAATTTCTTTCTTAGAAAGTGGACCCGAAGAAATGATGCTGAAAATTTAGCTATGATCATAGGAATAAATTACATTTTAAAATATATTCAAACAGAAAACAGTTATTTTAAATAGCAAAAATATTTCAAAATTGTACTGTTTTAGATGTACTTTGGATCAAATAAATACAGGCTGGGTGAGCAGAAGAAACTTTAAAAATCTTACTCTTTAAAAACTTTTGACTGGTAGTGTACAATAAATGAAAATATAGTTAACAATAAACATGTTAAGTGTTGCACACTGTTTTTACTAAATCAATGCAAAGAAGAAACTATTATGTTTATGCACCAATAAAACAATACACAGCAGCCTAAAAATGTATTTATCTACATATTTCTTACTCTAAATACCATGAGTATGAATATATATATATATATATATATATATACATAATTGATGGTATTTACATTATGCATTTGCAGTGATTGTATATTGCACATATAAAATGCATGCATATACATAAACACATACAGATTGGTTAAACTCAGTGCCTGAGAACTGAAAGTGTTACTAAATGTTCCCTGCTACTGTTGCAAACCTGAAACCAGCTTTGTGGTTCTGTGGTAAAAGATGCAAGAACTAGATCAGTGCAATGGTAAAACAACTATCAGGATTGCAGGGTGCTAGAATAGAGAGGAGTAAGGTGATAAAAAGAGATGGGTTTCTAAAAAAAAAAAAAAAAAGCGGATTCGAGAAGGGGAATTTCACAGCAGGGGTCAGAAGCAAACATGGCAGCTCAATAACGTGTAGGATGAGCAAAATTGCAACAGCTATTGAACTACCGCTACTAATGTATCTCCTGCTGTCTTTGCATTATCAGATACAGACATTTTAACTGATCTTTAATGCTTTACAGTGACTAGAAAAGTGTTTTTGTGTCGCAAAATCATTTACGAAATGTTTTAAAAGTCAAAATGTGATCACATTTCAACTAGCATCAAGGATGTTATTTCATTAGCGCCCATTATAGGAGACACGCCAACACGACATACACTGTGGGGTACTTCCCATTAGGGGAACACGGGACAGCCCCTCCAAAAACTACAAAGCTGTGTCATTCAGCCCAAGACCTTTGATTTCAACCCACTCGTAACTATACGCTTTTCTGCCTGTCATCACCAATCATGGTTAGCCTCAAGATAAAAACAGCTCTTTGGCTGGTATCCCAAAAAAAAAAAGGCCGAATGAGGAAAATCCCAAAGTGAAATAAGGACAGACCAGAGTTCAACTCTTCAACTCTTCATTAGATGACAAGAGAGAGTTCAGCCGTGATGGTCAGCCATAACAATGTCTTGCTTTGATGGGTTTGATTCAGTTTGGACGGGTGGTGATAAAGGAATAGTTCACCCAATGAAATGACCGTTCTGTCATTATTTGCTAACCTTCATGTCACTCCAAACTTTTACACTGTTATTTTTTCCATAAAACACTAAAAAAGCATGTACAATCTTCATAATGATCTTTTTTTTTTACACAACGACCACAAGTTCATAGAGACAGGCTGTATCAAGAAACACTATAAAAGAACAATAAAAAAGCTCATATCACTTGTGTGTGTATATATACACACTACCAGTCAAAAGTTTTTGAACAGTAGGATTTTTAATGTTTTTTAAAGAAATCTTTTCTGTTCACCAAGCCTGCATATATTTGATTCAAGGTACAGCAAAAACAGTAAAATTTTGAAATATTTTTACTATTTAAAATAACTGTTTTCTATTTGAAAATATTTTAAAATGTAATTTATTCCTGTGATCTAAGTAAAATGTTCAGCATCATTACTCTTCTACTTCAGAAATCATTCTAACATGCTGATTTGCTGTTCAAGAAACATTTATTATTATTATTATCAATATTTAAAACAGTTGAGTACATTTTTTCAGGATTCTTTGATGAACAGAGCGATACAAAGATCAGCATTTATATGAAATAAAAAGCTTTTGTAACATTATACACTATACCATTCAAAAGCTTAGCATCAGTATAGTTTTTTTTTTTGTTTTTTCCTTCGGTTATAGAAATAAATACTTTTATTTAGCATGCTTTAAATTGATCAAAAGTGATGATAAAGACACTTATAATTTTACAAAAGATTTCTATTTCAGATAAATTCTGTTCTTCTGAACTTTCTATTAATCAAAGAAACCTGAAAAAAATTCTACTCAGCTGTTTTCAACATAATAATAATAATAATAATAATAATAATAACAATAAATGTTTTTTTTTTTTTACAGAAAATCAAAATATTAGGATGATTTCTGAAGGATCATGTGACTGTAGTAATGATGCTAAAAATTCAGCTTTAAAATCACAGGAATAAATTACATTAAAAAAAAAATATTCAAATAGAAAACATAGTAAAAATATTTCAAAATCTCACTGTTTTTGCTGTACTTTGGATCAAATAAATGCAGGCTTGGTGAGCAGAAGAGACTTCTTTAAAAAACACATTCAAATTACTGTCCAAAATTTTTGACTGGTAGTTTATATATTTAATTCATACAAGGCCATAGATCTTATCTTTAAATAAACAGACAGATATTTACAATACCATTCAAGTAAGAAAAAAAAAATAGTACTTTTACACAAAAAAGATCCATTAAATTGATCTAAAGTGACAGTAATGACTTATAATTTCACAAAAGATTTTCCAAGTCATTATTCACCCATTACCTTCATGCCCACTGCAACTCCAAATATGGTGCAAATTCAATAAAATTGCAGCAGAGGTGAAGATATTATTAAATAATAGGGATTTTATTGTTTTTGGTTTGTCACAAAGCTATAATATGACATTAGACCTTGAATATAGTGCTAAAGCCGTATAGACTAATTTTTATATTGTTGTTTTAGAAGCTAGACAGTCCTAGGTCACTATTAAATGTGAAGATCTTACTTTTTTTTTAATTCTTTAAGGTATTCTACAGAAAGAAAACATCAAAGAAGTTTGGAATGACGTGACATACTTTTAAAGGGATAGTTTACCCAAAAATAAACATTCCGTTGTTAATCACTCACCCTCACGTTGTTCCAAACACGCAAGACCTTCGTTCAATCTTCCGAACAAAAATTAAGATATTAATTGAGGGTGAGTAGTTAATGACATAATGTTCATTTTTGGGTGAACTATCCCTTTAGCAACCCATTTTTAACACCATCATTGTTTCTTCAAAATTCAACCTAAATCCCTGCTGATTTATGAACTGGGCCATAAAAATGGCCAGTGTTGTGGATGGCCATTACCAAGACAACAAAACACAATCCATGGAGAGAACTAAATTCACAACACATCAATCACAGAGAAACTAATTTCCCAGCAGCAAAACACACAACACAGAAAACAGCCAGAGGAGAGCTGCTGCCTACTGCTACAACCTGCATACTACTCTCTGGAGTATTACATATAAATGAATTTAATTTAGTGTAAAAATATGCTTTCGGCTAGAAGATACGACTTCATACCGCAGGCTGCAGTTGAGTAAGATCACCAGCTACGGTACATTTTAAGCGCATTCAATGCGAACGATATCTATTAACTTCTTTGTTGCATGTTTTGCATCTTTGCTGAGTAAATTCACATAAACCGCAGCATTTTATGCATTATCTCATTTACATATTGCATCTGGCCAAGAGTGACTGCATAGAACACCATTAAATTTGTAAATGGTGCAAATGAATGACGGATGAAAATCTTAATTGCAGATCATGATTCTGAAAACGATAGCACTACCATTTGCTTAAAGCGGTTCCTGTCCGACACAAATGGGCTAAGGCAACAGCACTAATCAGAGTATATTGCAAGCTCTGTATTCCTGCGCCCATCTTCACTCTTCAGCTGAAACCTCTGGCCCCATTAGGTAAAGCAGTAAATGTATAGTAGTATTCATACTTCAGCTGGTTTTATGCCAGGAGTTTCAAGCCTAGGCATAAAATACAGTGCTGGCTAAGACGGGAAAAACAAATAACAACAGTTTGAGCTGCAACAGCCCATAAATCACTGGGTTTGCTTAGGGGACCTAACCTAGGTTTCATTCTATTTAGCAAATGACCGTAAATGATGCATAGAGTACCTGTTATCATTGAGCTGGGTGTATCGAGGTTGAGGGTCTGGGTCGCCGTCGTTAACATCGTAGCTAGCATCTGGATCCTGTGAATATGCGAGACACATTTAGTTTTTTGTTTTGGGTTTTATGGCAAAGGTGTTTACTCAAACTCACGTAGTTTTGAATCAGATCCGGGTGGTTTTTTTCAATTCCATCATCCAGTATGGACACGACGACGCCTTGTCCGGTGAAACCCTGCTTCCAGGCTTCCTCCACGTTGAGGTCACGATGCTCTTCATTGTACTGAGAATAAGAGAAAGAACAGATCAGCACAGATGCCACTTCCCTCCTGCTAACTACTCCGCTGATGCAGAACATCAGTGTCTGAGGATCATGTTTTGAGGATCATCTTTCACAAATCTTTCACTTCATCAGTGCTGATTCAAGACTGCAGTCTGCCGTTACCTCAATACCGCATGACCTCCTGTTTTAGGCATCAAAGATGCTGAAACTCTAGTACACGCCTTGACGATTTCCTGTCTCGGTTATAGCAATGCCCTGACACACTTCATGCTGCCCTTCACATACTGTACTGTAACCCCAGGTAGTTTCTGGTTTGCTGGCTGTCCTCTTGATACGTTGATAGTAGAGCTTTCACTGTACGCTTTATATTGGTTTTATGTTACACAATTTTGTTACTTTTACACCTAAGCTAATACATGAAATATGAAGTGGTTTGTGCATTGACGCCAGTTTATTTTAGTTTCATTATTTTAATTTTATTTTTATTTAATTTTATACTAATTTTATTTTATTTTTTTATTTTATTTTAAATGTTTTTTTATATTTTACACCCAAGCTAATACATGAAATATGAAGCGGTGTGTGCATTGATGCCAGTTTATTTTAGCTTCATTATTTAGATTTTTATTTAATTTAATTTATTTTAATTTTTTTAATTTTGTTTTAAATGTTTTTTTTTATATTTTACACCTAAGCTAATACACAAAATATGAAGCAGCTTTTGCATTAATGCCAGTTTATTTTAGTTTCATTATTTAAATTTTTAATTAATTTTAATATCAATTTTATTCTTTTTTTTTTTGTTTACATTTTTTTAATTTTACATCTAAGCTAATACACAAAATTTTTGCATTAATTCCAGTTTTTGCATTAATTCCAGTTTATTTTAGTTTCATTATTTTAATTGTAATTTTGTTATTTTTTATTTTGTTTTAAAATTTTATTTCATTTTATTTACATTTTTTTAAATTTTATTTTATTTAAAATTGTTATTTTATTTTTTAGCTTAAAAAAACAAATTTAAATGGAAAAAAGGGGGGGGGTTAATAGAAGTAACTTTCATTAACAAAACTGCATTTATTTGATCAAAAATACAGTACAATATAAGTACTGTGAAATATTATTACAATTTAAAAGAACTATTTTTATATATATTTTTTATTTAAAATAATTTTATTTTATTTTAAATTATTTCATTTTATTTAAAAAAAATATTTCTTTTTTTTGTTTTATTTTATTTTCATAAAAATATTTTTATTTTATTTTGAAAGAGAAGAAAAAATAAATTATTTAATAAATAAATCAATCATTTAAGTACTGAATTATCCAAAATTAGTAAATTAAAAAAAAGTTTTTTAATAGAAATAACTTACATTAACAAAACTGCATTTATTTGACCAAAAATACAGTAAAATATAAGTACTGTAAATTTAATTGTAATAATACAAATTAAAATAACATTAATACAATGTATCTTAAAATGCATTTTATTCCTCTGATGGCAATTTTCAGTATCCATTTCCATTAAATCATTTTAATATGCTGATTTGGTGCTCTAAATTTCTTTTTAATCACAGTTGAAAAAGGTTTCTTTTGCTTAATATTTAATGGAAAAAAATATTACTGTTTTTACTGTATTTTTTAACAAATACATGGTGAGTTTTCAACATTTGCTGATTTTTTTCTTAAGCAGCAAATCAGCATATTAGAATGATTTCTGAAGGATCATGTGACACTGAAAACTGGAGCAATGATGCTGAAAATTGAGATCTTCCATCACATAAATAAATTATATGGTCAAATACTTTAAAATAGAAAACATTTATTTTAAATTCTAATAATATTTCACAATATTACTGTTTTACTGTATTTTTGATTAAATAAATGCAGCCTTGGTGAGCATAAGATGACTGTAACACAAAAACATACATCCAAACATCCTGAGAAATGACAAGCAGCCAAGCGCTGCCAGGTTGACCGTCCACCCACCCACTGTCAGACCACAGAGATCTGACCTCTCCCCACTCCACACGCATGTCACTCCAGTGCAGAAATGAACATGGCCACCTGAGTTTATCTGTGCAGAAAATTGAATTTATTTTGCTGCACGGCTCCTTGACTTTCCTCTTGGTCACAGCGTCACTGCTCTCTTTCCCAGGGAGGTCACAGGGAGAAATTGAAGCCAGTAAGGCGCTGTCAGGTCTGATGAACCCGAAATGATACACTCTCTTGCTTATCCTGGGATTGCAAGTCAAACGAAGAGAACTGGCAGTTTATTTCTTAAGCCTACATCAGGCAAAATGATGCAATCTCACCTTAAAGGTCCAGTAATAATGGCGGTGAGGTTGATAAATTGCTGCTGATGACCTTCGGTCAACTGTTGCAATTGCAGCGAAACTTTCTCTGCACTCCAGTCTGTGGAAATGTTATTGAGTGGCTTCTACCCGTTGTACTGATAAACATGATTGATAACGTTGCCGTGAAGAGGGGAAAAATGCGTTGAGAAAGGATTGGAGCTTAGAGTAGAATTTTACAGTTTTTCTAAGTCATGACATTCCCCAAAATGTGAGAAAGAGCATCTATTGTCTCCTTGGTTCATTAGCTGGAACAAAACGTCCGGGTCTGGTGAATCACCACTGAATGCAGAATGACTGAGCAATGACTTAACACAAATTAGTGATTCTCATTACAATGCAAGATTCCCATAAATGAGAGATATGAGGGATGGAGGGGCTCTTAATAACTAGTTCAATAAATAAATTGAAATAGAAATAAATATATTTATCTTCAATATTATGAATATATTTTAGAAACAAATAAACAAATAAAATAAATCACCGCCTTGGAATTAAAAGGGTCTATCTGCATTCTGAGCACTTTTGAGATACTGAGCTTTAAAGTTTTTGTGCTCCATAGACCCAAAAAAAAGGCCTAAAATGTACACAGCTTACAAAAGAAACATCACATAATGTAAATAAGTCGTCACAAAATAAGAATATGTGAATAACTCAATTTTGACAAAAATGTCAGATAGAACCTTATAATTCCAAGGCGGCTAAATAAATTAATTCATTCTTTGCTGGTCTTAAAACCTGTAAATTATAAGTAATCACGAAATGAGAGAAATGAGAGATGGGGGGGACTCTTAATAACTAGATCAATAAATAAACAGAAATAGAAATAAATATAAAAATATTTATAATTAGTATTATAAACATTTTTATAAATAAATACACACAAACAAATAAACAAACATAAATAAAATCATTCTTTGCTGGTCTTAAAACCTGTAAATAAGTAATCATGAAATGAGAGAAATGAGAGATATGAGGGATGGAGGGACTCTTAATAACTAGTTCAATAAAATGAAATAGAAAAAGAATATTTATAATTAATATTATAAATATATTGTATTAATAAACACAAATAAATAAATAAAATACATAAATTCAATCATTCTTTGCTGGTCTTAAAACCTGTAAATTATAAGCAATCATAAATAGAAATAGAAATAAATATAAAAATATTTATATTATAAATATATGTTAGAAATAAATAAACAAATACAAAAAAATAATTAAAAAAAATAAATAAATAAATGCATTCATTCATTCATTGTTTTCTTGCCTTAAAACCTTTAATGAGAGATATGAGAGATGGGGGGCTCTTAATAACTAGTTTAATAAACAGAAATAAATATAAAAATATTTATAATTAATATTATAAATATATTGTATTAATAAATACACAAATAAATAAATAAATAAATAGAAATACATAAATTCAAACATTCTTTGCTGGTCTTAAAACCTGTAAATTATAAGTAATCATAAATAGAAATAGAAATAAATCTAAAAATATTTATAATTAATATTATAAATATATGTTAGAAATAAACAAACAAATAAATAAATAAAATAAATAAATAATTCTTTGCTGGCCTTAAAACCTGTAATGAGAGATATGAGAGACGGGGGGGCTCGTAATAACTAGTTCAATAAACAGAAAAAAAATATATATATATTTATGATTAATATTGTAAATATATTGTATTAATAAATACACAAATAAATAAATAAATAAAAATACATAAATTCAATTATTCTTTGCTGATCTTAAACCTTTAAATTATAAGCAATCATAAATAGAAATAGAAATAAATATAAAAATATTTACAATTAATATTATAAACATGTTAGAAATAAACAAACAAACAAACAAATAAATAAATAAATAAATAAATAAAAATACATACATTTTATCATTCTTTGCTGGTCTTAAAACCTGTAAATTATAAGTAATCGTAAATAGAAATAAATATAAAAATACTTATAACTATTATTAAAAACATATGTCAGAAATAAATAAACGCATAAATACAAATAAAATTAATTAACTATTTAACTAATTAACTAATTAATTAATTAATTAATTAATTCTTTGCTGGCCTTAAAACCTGTAATGAGAGATATGAGAGATGGGGGGACTCTTAAGAACTAGTTTAATAAACAGAAATAAATATAAAAATATTTATAATTAATATTATAAATATGTTTCTTTTTAAAGAAATACACACAAAAATAAATTAATTGATTAATTAATTCTTTGCTGGCCTTAAAACCTTGAAATTATAAGTAATCATGATTCTTTAAAAAGTGTACATTAATTCAATGGTCTTATTAAAACCATCAAGATAACAGGAGACTGTGAGAAAGGAATGACAAATATTTGTAAAATATTGTCTGCAGATCGACAGTTGATATTAAAGTATCAGAGCTGATATACAAGCGTTCTACATCTATCATCCCGAATCATAGTTTTCCAGCCTTATCAGATGGCAACTCATCAACATTATCTACACTTACATGCAGCCTTAGAATCCATTAAACTAAATATTAGCTCAATATGGGGGAAAAAAAGCCTTTGTAAAAAGATCAATTGGGACAATCCAAATGAAATCTCTATCCAATTAAAAGAGGTGGTGCAGATACTGGATAATTACAGAAAGATGATTGTAATGTCCACGTTTTAATCAGACTATGTTTACAGTAAGACTCAAAACTACTTAAGGATAGTTCACCCAAAAATGAAAATTCTGTCATTACTCACTCACCCTTGTGTCGTTCCAAACCCGCAAGACCTTCGTTCATCTTCATTTTTAAAATATTTTACACCTAAGCTAATACATGAAATATGAAGCAGTTTTTGCATTCATGCCAGTTTGTTGTAGTTTAATTATTTTAATTTTTATTTAATTTTAATATCAATTTTATTCTCATTTTTTTATTTTATTTTTTTTATTTTACATCTAAGCTAATACACGAAATATGAAGCAGATTTTGCATTAATTCCAGTTTATTTGAGTTTCATTATTTTAATTTAATTTTATTATTTTTTTATGTTGTTTTAAATTTTTTTATTTAATTTTATTTACATTTTTTATTTAATTTAAAATTGTTATTTTATTTTATTTTTTTTATTATTTTGAAAGAGAGGAAAAAATAAATCATTTAAGCACTGAATTATCCAAAATTAGTAAATTTAAAAAAAAAAAAAAGTTTTTAATAGTAGTAACTTACATTAACAAAACTGCATTTATTTGACCAAAAATACAGTAAAATATAAGTACTGTGAAATATTACAATTTAAAATAACATTAATACAATATATCTTAAAATGCATTTTATTCCTCTGACGGCAATTTTCAGCATCCATTTCCATTAAATCATTCTAATATGCTGATGCTCTAAATTTCTTTTTAATCACAGTTGAAAAAGTCTTCTTTTGCTTAATATTTAAATGGAAAAAAATATTACTGTATATTTTTTAACAAATAATTGCAGCCTTGGTGAGAGAACACAAATGAAGATATTTTTTGATGAAACGTAAGAGCTTTCCGACCCTGCATAGACAGCAATGATACTACCACGTTCAAGGACCAGAAAGGTAGTAAGGACATTGATAAAATAGTCCATGTGGCATCGGTGGTTCATCAGTGATTTCATCAAAAATATCTTAATTTGTGCTCCGAAGGTGAACGAACGTCTTACAGCTTTGGAACAACATGTGGGTGAGTAATTAATGACAGAATGTTCATTTTTGGGTGAACTACCACTTTAACAAAACACAGACGGTTAAGAGTGAGAAATGTTTGTGCACATACTCTCATCTGAAGAGGTCTAGTTATTGGAAGATGCAACTAATATTTATTTAAGACAGAATTGGGACACTTCTTCTTCTAATTGTCTTTTCAAGTAACAAACAGGTAATCACGCACATCTTTAGTCAGCCGGTTAAGCTGCTTTCCCAGCATTGCTTTCTTCTCATTTCAGTGCTATTTTGGTAGTGTTGACACCACATGCTACTCATTATTCATGAAAATGTGTATTTTCATCAAACAGCATATGCATAAACAGCACATTCAAAATCTGAAATTGCATTGAAAATTGTGCATATAAAAAGTCATACTAGTAAATTATTTCAACCGAACATCGCCACTTTAACATAGTGACACAGAAAGACTGTCATCTCAGGAGAAGATATGTATAAAGACTGATGGAGAGCGAAGGCCAGCACGTCTGGAATGTTTCCAAAGAGCCAAATCACAACCGGCTGATTAAACTTTAAGCTCCACCGGATGACCATAATGGCAACAAGTTCACTATTACACAATGTCCCATTTAATAGGAGCAAAAGGAACAGAGTCCTATGAATCCAAACAGCGCATTACAAAAGGCCACCCAGACCATCCGATCTGAGCGGGAGGTATCGTGCTCGCAAATGAACAAACAGTTCACGAACACACACGTGTGCGTGCAAACAAACAGATGAGCTATTTACTCACCAAGTACCACTGCTGTGCAAACTTCGGATCGGTCGGCTCGTAGTAAATATCCCTCTTCGTTCTTCGTTTCACCACCTGCTGTTCCGCCCACATTACCTTGAGAAACAAACAAACAGTTGGAGACATATGAGAAGTACTCGTTTTCAAAATTTCCTCTCCATCAGATCCACAATGGGTTGTTTTTAATAAAAATCAATGGATCATTAACTATAATAATAACAGCACCAAATCTATATGAAGCAATTAAACATGGTTGGAAACTCCATTCAAAAAGCATTTATCTTCTGTAACATGACATACTTGTGCGAAACACAATGTTCAGTTTCTAATCAAATGAACACTGAATTATAAAAATTATTTTATTGCTTAGAATTTTTCCAAGGTCATGAAGCCTTTGGTAATGTCAGCAGAAAAACACTAAAGTTAATGCACGAAAGAATAACAAGTAATGATGAAATCTGTACAATACATTAAAGTAAATACGATTTCATGTGCTGACGAAAGCTGCTGACGGACACACACTGTCCTGTTCTCTGTCTCCTCACAATCCTCCTCCACTCGAGACAAAGACAGAAAGGCCCGTTGAAAGACGGGAAGCTGTTTCTCTAGGGCAGCGAGTGCTGCAGCGGGGCAGAAAACGCAGACGGTGGCAGATTACGTGATTGACGGCTCAGCGCTGCTCATGCCAGAGCTCACTGCTCGCTGTCTAGAATGACTTTTAGTGGGTGAAATGGACAGACATGTGACAGGAAAATGAAGAGAGTGGTCAGGAAAAGAAAGACGGGCCAATTGGGTTGTTCACAGCCGTGAAGAACAAGCAGGACACATCTGACCCACCACTCAACGTTCCTCAAGGTCATGCTGTCATGATTTACTAGCAAATCATCATGTAATTGATGGGAAAATGCGTTATATCTGCTTTATTCCGGTAAATCAGTTAATAATCTACCTATTTGTTTGTGTACTGACAGCTGTTCAAAGTTTAGGTACACAGGAAAAATGGCGGAGTAGTTTTTCCAGAGTTAATTTTTTTTTCCTCAAAAATAGTTGTTTTTGCTCTATTTTGAGTGTACAGAGTAAAATTTATCCGTAGAGTGGGAGCAAAATTACAGAGTAACTGTGACTCCTCCCCAATTTACTCTCATCCCTTCGTTGATCCGCCATTACTGTTAATCACGGCCATCGACTGCTGCTGCTTTGGGTTTAGAAGACGGCACGCTTCTGCTGGATGGTAAAGTAAGTAAAGTTTCAAAGTCTTATTATTTATTTTTATTATATTCGCCTCTGCTTTGAGCTCGGATCGTTTTGCCACGTGTTTTTAATGTTTAAGAGATCGCTTGCCTTTTCCTGTCAAAACTAGTTAATGTTAGGCAAAGTTTGAAATCAGATAGCCAACATATATATTTTACGCATTTTTTGAACGTTAATTAAAATTAGCTAACGTTAGCTGCCTATCAATGTTTGTCCACTAAACTATTGTGACGATAGGCTCGAGTTGTGCACCACATGTACTTGACTCGGAAAAGAGTTAAATTAACGTTAGCCTTGACTGGATTGTTGAAGGCCATTTTGATGTAAATTAGTCGTATTTAGACAGTAAGTTAACTGTTTCTCATGAGAACGAAGGTATTTTTAACATATACAGGGGCTAGTCGGTGATTTTATTGCAGAAGTGTTTCAATTCAAACTTCACGACTGAATCCTTTTTGACCACTGCGGAACACGTACAATAACTTTTGCACTTCACTGTAGTTTGCGTGCATTTTTAATATGTAAACTTTAATTATGGAAATGATGGGAAGAAATTATAAGAACAATATTTCATAAACGCTCCACCTCAGTGACAAAGAAAGAGGGGAAAAAAACGTTGGAAATGAGACATACAACAATGCAATGATAATATTAGCCTACAATTAGGCTATATACATTAAAGATATAAACCAAGCAATTATTACAAATTAAAAACATATTAGTGAACAAAGTTAACTCATGTTGTGTAGTGCACTAATGAATGTTTTTTCATCATCTGACGCAGTTTAAAGGAAGAATCTGCGAAGGGAATCATCTCCTTTTCCTATGCTTGGTTGACCCCAGGAGCAAGTTTCGTTATGTAAGTAGCTGTTGCCTCCAAATCTTTTCAGTTTATTTTCCGACACTTCTACCCTGATATTCTTGCAAGGGCCTAGTACAGGAGTTGCAGATTTACAGTTAGAAACTGTCTTCATTTAGGACTTTGAATAAAAAAAAAAATGTATAAGTGTATGACTTAATTTCAATACTTGTAGAGGTTTCAACTCTCACCACACATCTGTAGCCATCAGGACTTGGTTGTGATGGAAAAACTAAAAACCTAAAAAGAAAATTTTATTTTGTTTTCTGTATCTCCAGGTTGGAACAGCAAATTGTCTTCCATTTTGATGCTGGTTCACCTTTTGCCACCCTCTCAAGTCACCACCACGTAGGACCGGGAAAGATCTCAGCTAGCGTGATCATCTTATGAAATTCATCAAGGTGAAGCTACTAATGAAGCAGATCAAATGACACTAGTTGATAACGTTGTATTACTCTGTGATCTTGAACTTACTTACTTCTCAAAAAGGTTCTTAATTTGGGATAGTTCACCCCAAAATTAAAATTCTGTCAATAATTACTCGCCCTCATGTTGTTTCAAACCCGTAAAACCTTTGCTTTCATCTTCGGAACACAAATGAAGATAATTCTGAAAAAAATTGTGAGATCTTTAAGCTTCAAAAACAGAAAGAGTCCTACCACGATCAAGGCCAGAATCTTAGCAAGGACATTGTTAAAATAATCCATGTGACATCAGTGTTTCTACAATAATTTACAATGCTACAAGAATACTTTTTGTGTGAAAAGAAAAATAAAATAATTATTCAACAATTCTTCTCTTTCAAGTCACCATCCTCCGCCATAATCGAGAGTACCCTGATGCATACGTGTGATGCTGCTGACACAGGAACATGCATGCGCTGTGTTTTGTTTACAAAGCATGTGCATGCATCATGATACTCTCCTTAATGGTGGAGGACAGTGACTTGGGGGAGAAGAACTGTTGAAAAAAGTAGTTATTTTGGCTTTCATTGCGCACAAAAAGTATTCTTGTAACTTCATAAAATTATGGTAGAATCACTGTCACATGGACTATTTTAACAATGTTCTTACTACATTTCTGGGCCTTGAATGTGGCAGTACCCTTGCTGTATATGCAGGGTCGGAAAGCTCTTAGATTTCTTAAAAAATAATTTAATTTGTGTTGCGAAGATGAATGAAGGTCTTACAGGTTTGGAACAACATGAGGGTAAGTAATTAATGACAGAATTCTAAACTCTTTTTTTTTTATTTTTTTTTAAATTGTTGTTCTTATGCTATTATTTTCTACTTCACATATTTAGTAACAATCTGTTGGAATTATGTAAAACATAAACTTTGGTGGAAGACAGACATCACTGTTTCTTTATTCATGCTGTATATTGACTAACTTTTAAGTCACATTGGCAATAATGTGTTTTCATTCTTTTACAGACTGGTACCAGTATCCAAGGGCAGTTGGATGGCATTTGAGAGAGTCTCCAGCTGTATCTACTTCTTGTTGGGCTGATGAGAAGTAGGGCCCAGTCTTGTTTTATTGTAATTGTCCAACATGCTCTACTCTGTAAGACCTGTCCATTGTGTATAGCTTTCTGCAAAACACTGTCCATGATATAAATGCAGAAACCACCAAATGATCATGATCACAAGTGTTATATTGTAAATGTAAGTGTAATATTATTTAAATAGGAGCTTGAAAAAATAAAATTGTGTGACATACAGTTTGTTGTAGACTCTTTTTTTTTTTTTGTTTTTTTTATGATTGAAAAGCAAGATTTTCATTTCTATTTTTAGGGGGTTTTGAGGATAAAATATGAATGATGTAATTTAAAAGACTCTGGATAGAGTTATTTATTCTTTAAAGTTCACTCATAATTGATGATAAACAACTCTGGAAGAGATGTAAATTTTGGCAGAGTAAATTTGACTTTCCTCTGAACAGAGTTAAAAACTAGCAGAGTAATTTTCTTGTACCTCTGAACCGAGTAAAATAGTACAAGAGTTAATTTCAAAAAACACTAAATAGAGTCATATGTAACAGCAGAGAGTAAAATATTAACACCAAATTGAGCAAAATTAACTCTGGAAAAACAACTCTATCAAAAGAGTAACTTTTACTCTTTTCAGAGAGGGACCAAATGTTATCTGGCACAGAGTAAAATTTTCTTCAATTTGAGTAAATTTTACTCAGGCAAATTTACTGTGTAATGTTCTCAGAGGTTCTTTGTTTGACTTGATAGACAAAATCAAACATTTCCTATAACACTTTAGTTTAACCCAAACCATTTGTCCTAGATATGAAAAGAATCTTTGATAAAATAAATTAAAATAAAATAAAATAAAAATTAAAAAAAAAACAAGTTTTACAGTAGATATTTTCAGACTCCTTATGGTAATAAAATAAAATAAAATAAAATAAAATAAAAAATGCTTTTCAAGTTTTAGAGTAGATATTTTCATACTCTTTGCGGTAAGAAAATGAAATGAAATAATAAAATGAAATGATAAAATTAAATTAAATTAAATTAAATTAAATAAAACAAAATAAAACAAAATAAATTTTCAAATAAAATGTATTTCAAGATTTGGAGTAGATACTTTCAGACTCTTTGTGGTAAGAAAATTAAAAAAAAAAAAAAAGCTAAAATACAATAAAATAAAATAAAACAAAAAAAAACAAAACAAAAAAAACAAAAAACGTATTTCAAGATTTGGAGTAGATATTTTCTGACTCTTTGTGGTAAGAAAATGAAATACAATACAATACAATACAATACAATACAATACAATTAAATTAAATTAAAATACATCTTCAAATAAAAATGTATTTCAAGTTTTAGAGTAGATATTTTCAGACTTTTTGAAGTAATAAAATAAAATGCAATTAAATTAAATTAAATAAACAAGCTTTAAATAAAAATGTATTTCAAGCTTTAGAGTAGATATTTTCAGACTTTTTGAGGCAATAAAATAAAATAAAAATACATCTTCAAATAAAAGTGTATTTCAAGTTTTAGAGTAGATATTTTCAGACTTTTTGCAGTAATAAAATAAAATACAATTAAATTCAATTAAATAAATCAAATAAAAATTTATTTCAAGCTTTAGAGCAGATATCAGACTCATTGTGGTAATAAAATAAAATAAAATAAAATAAAATAATATAAAATAAAATAAAATAAAATAATAAAGCTTCAAATAAAAACATATTTTAAGTTTTAGAGTAAATGTTTTCAGAATCTTCGTGGTAAGATATCTGAACATGCAAGACCCACTAATGTTATCACTGGAACTCAGACTCAAAAAAAACACATTAAAAACTAAAAAGGAAAAAAAAGTGCTGGATAGGAAGCCACATGGCTATCTGCTTGGCAAGTTATTAGGGATAGACATGTTGTCTAAACATTATATCACCTTTCCCCCTGCTGATTAATTAGCAAGAGTAATACGGTAATTAAAAAAGTAGCACACATAACCGCTTCTAACTTTTTAAGATTGATCCCATCTGAAATTAAGCTCAATTAGAGCCAGTACTCTGTTGGCAATGCAATGCATAATGAATAACCTCATGACTGATGTTGCTTCATCTGTGACAGAGCTGATGTTTTGACTCAAGCCAAATGTGTTTCAAAGAGAATATGAACGCTGCCAAAGGACTCCGAAATAGGAAATGGATTTCTGAAGCTACGAAGATGGACTGAGTGATACAGAACAGAGACTTCTGATAAAATCTTGACTATAAATGGAGTCCGGATGGAAGTGATCTGGAATATCTTAACTTCTACTCTGGAAATGAAGATAAGATCAGTTGCTTAATTCATAGTCGCAAAAAACATTGAGCTATTAAGAGTAAAGCATGCTCTTTCTTTATATCATTTATAAGATTTACATGACATACAGCATAAAGTGAAACTTACACATGCTGTTCATTAGAGAAAAATTAAAAATGCAAAAAATGCATGAAGACCGCATAGTATAAAAGTAATTAACATTTCAAATTTGTCAAAAGTCACTAATGTTTGTGATAGAACAAGTCTGAAAAGGTTGCCATTTCTGAAGCTGAAGGGAGCAAAGGAATTCAACAACAGGAAGCAGAGCAGGGCAGTCAGGGGAAATGCCACTGGGACCCGCTGAGAGTGCAGGCAACAGGACCGACACACTTTACAAGGGCAACATCTTCACACGACTGCAGGTTTCATTTCACAAGGAGCGTTTTCCTTCACAGGAACAGCAATTTGCATCATCAAAAAGATCAAAAATCGATCATTTTAAATGAGAGTCAACCTTCTGCTGCCATCTAAGTGACAGCGACCATTGACGATCCTGCAAAGTTAAACAGAGGTCAATCTCTTCATCTAAACGAGCTGCAACATGATGTGACAACAACGGCAAAGGAATTCCACAATCGCTGTCAATAGGGCTGAGAAACTAAATTTTCCAATGAAATAATTTAATAATTATAATTAAAAATGACTTTATGTTAGATGAAAACACCAGATTCTAAAATGAGCAGTCCACAAGATGGCGCAAAAAAAGCAAAACAAACAAAAACATGACCACCTTATATTGGTTACATCAAAGAACAAAAATGGCTGTTAAAGTTTAACCTAGTTAAAATTTTTAACTAGATTCTAATGTCAGTTCGGGTGTTAATTTTCACATCATTTTTAAGTCCTACTTTTTCTTTTGATGAAAACATCCCTTAAATTTAGTCAACATGTTGTATCATATTTATTCACTTTATTTAACTTAGCATTGAACATTACAATTATATTATTCTGAATACTATTTTGTTTGATGTGAATTACAAACAAACCAAATATTCACACATTTTACACATTCATTTAAATGTGTATCAACAAAAATATAAAAACGGATTATGTTGTGAAAACCTGAATTCGTGAAATACTAATGTTACAAGAGAGAAACCCTGGACTATTTTGTGACGTGGCAACAGACTATAGTACTTCGATGACGTGTTAATTATTCATGAGGCTGCATTTTCTTATCCTATGAGAAGACGCTTCACCTAATTATTCACGACAGCGTGTGTTGATTTGCTATGACAGACGCTTCAGCAGTGTTGCCAACTTAGCGACTTTGTCGCTAGATTTAGCAACCTTTTAAAAGAGAATGTCGTGATTATGCATCATGATTTTAGTATAGATTAATACCTTCGTCTTGGAGAGCTGGTAATGGGCTGCGTTTCAGTCAATATTTCATATTCATCCCATTGTCTGACAACAGAAACAGTAAAATATATAAATTTATCTATGAAATATATATATGAAAACCATTTTATTGAGAATTTTTCTGCATTAAAATGCAGTATGTAAACTCAGAGAGGCAAGACAGTATGACGCACTGACGTCATGATATGCTAATTAGCGCATCTAGCGACATTTGGCGACTTTTCAAGCGGGGTTTAGCTACTTTCCATTGAAAGAAGTTGGCAACACTACGCTTCAGACTGTACGACTGCGTATACTAACAGAGAAATGTTCATGGATTGAAGGAGAGTGTTTGTTTTTGTTTGCTTTGTAAGAGGTCGGCACAAACACGATTCATTCATATAGTGAGTGTAATGGCGGTTTTTACAACTACTTGATGCAACCCATCAAAAGGATTATAAACAGCGCAAAATGAGCCTTAAAAGTTAATAGAGGTGCTACAGCACATTCATATATATGTTTTCGATGCAGAGTGCAAATGGTTGTGCATTTATTTGTGTTGTTAACTCAATGGGAGCGAAATGAAACTGTCTCAACCCGAAGTTGACTCTCTCTCCTCTTCCTCCTCCACTCCGCAGCGCACCACGCCCACTTTTGCAGCTTTTTTCAAAACTGTGGTGAGAACTAACCAGTGCTGAAACAGGGGGGTTTCATGACCCTTTAAAAATACTTTAGTGATTGTTGCATTTTAGTGTGTTGTTCACAACATTCACAATGTGACTTACCATCAGCAGTTAGTTACATGATGCATTTGCTTCATTTTGTGCAGAAACAAGTTGCAATATGCCTGATTAACTTCTTAAGCATACAGGATGAGTTTGGGTAAATTAATTAAATCACTAGTAAAGCACTTCAATTTACCGGCGTTCAGCAAGTGGTGCAATTATAACATTGCTTATGACTGGATTTTTTAAAATACTAAAACTGTCTTTCTAAATTTTTATCAACAGTATGCTTAATTAAAATGGTTGTGAGTACTTGCTACACATTTGAATGCAGTTTTTGCATTCTTATTTGCATTTTTATCTTAAAGGAGACCTATTATGTCCCTTTTTACAAGTGTCCCCAGAATGTGTCTTTGAAATTATTTTGGTAATCGAGTAATCTGTCAACTATTCTGACGATTAATCGAGTAATCAGATAATTATAATTCAGGGTTTTTTTTTTTGTAGCAATACAAATTGACCTAAGTAAACAATAGCCTTTAAAATGACTTAAAATACACATATAACAGCAATGAGGCAATAATAATTAGTTTAAATAAAGTATCAAAAACAAGTAAACGTATGGTTTTATTAAACAAAACTGTTAACATTCATAATGTATTATAAACTACAGAGCTAATGTGCATTACATATTATAACAAATGCCTGGAGAGGGCGCCAATGTCCTGACAATTGTTTTTACACTTTACTGCGCAATCTAATTAGTGTTTAATGTTGACTCAACAACATTTAATTCAAATGTCCACTTAATCTTTAATATTGGGCCATTTCTTTATGATAGAAATGCTACAGCCATTGTAATTTCTTGAATATGTGGACATCAAAATATGTAAACTCAGAGTGAGGGTTTAAACTTTTATTTTGAAAAAAAGCTAATGGTCTATTCTTCTGTGTTTGCGTAAGATTTACCTTACAAATCTGATGAAATAGCACACATTGCGTTCCCAGATAAGCATTATAATAAATACAAACTCACAACAACATCCAGAGATGGAGTTTGAGACACTCCACAATGATAACATCTGATAACAGTTTGTGGAGCAGTACTGTGAACGGAGCCACTTTAAGATGCACGTACGTAGCCTACACCATGTGAAAAGCGCATATATTAAACCTGCATTGCATATATTTATTTAATTAAATAGTAGCGTTTGTGAATTCTTAATAGCATTATGCTATATTATGATTTTTAAATGGGTTTAACATTGGATTTTTTTTTCCCCAATCGAATACTCGAGTAGAATCAAGGAATCATTCCAGCCCTACTGTGAAGTTTGTTCAAATTATTATATTACATTTTTAAAATGCCTATTTTGAGTGAAAGCTGTTTTGTGCATGTCTCTTTAGATGCACTAGGGACCCGATTATAGCAATTAAACATTATAAAGTCATATTTTCATGATACATTTCCTTCAAATACACAGTTGCCTAATGGTTAGGGAGTCGGGCTTGTAACCGAAAGGTTCGAGTCCCAGGTCCGGCAGGGATTGAAGGTGGTGGGAGTGTGTGTGCACTTGGATGGGTTAAACGCAGAGCACAAATTCCGAGTATGGGTCAGCATACTTGGCCACACGTCACGTCCTCCTCCTCCTTTTTGTAATTTTTATTTGACAGTTCTACAGCTCACTATTAATTTTTTCTGATTTTCAGTTTGACTATTTATAACAGCTCAACATAATCATTGGAGAATCAATGGATGTTGGTTCACTTGGTGAGTGGGTGTTAACAGCCACAACGATAAAATCTATAATTTTATAAAAAGCACCTGAGAAATGAGGCATACAAAAAAGTGAAGCAAGGTCACAGTAGTAAGAAAACAGTACAGGCTAGAAGTAAGAAATAGTGATATTTTTCCAGTATACAAATATGTACAGGCTAGAACAGAGAAGTAAAAAATAGTGACAAACTAGAGATTTTTTTTTTTTTTTTTAACATAAACACGTGACTTTGAAATAATCTCTGACAGATGTGGAAGGTGCACAACCTCATGACTTCCAGTCTATACTTAGAAAAAAAAAAAAAAAAAAGCCCCCAGCATATCTGATGCAATTCCCAAAAGCCTGATGTCTTTGACAAACACATTTAACGCATGAAATTTAAAAGGACAACTAGCACTATTGTACCTCAAGAACTAATCATTTAGCGCTCACGAACAAAAGCAAGTTTCTAGAAATGAATCCGAGACGAACAAATGAGTCAAGCCGGGCTCTGTGCGATGACTCTTTGTCATTGTGTTGGCACCCAGGTAGGTTCATTATTCACACACCTCATCACTACTGAACACTGGACAATGGAGTGCTTTTCCCATCTCGAGGGAAGTCGCTTTGCTCCTGGAGGCCATTCGCACTGATGGAGCGTGGCACTGCAGCCATGTTACAAGATGGACTTTTTAACCCCCTCTAGAAAGTGAGTAATGGGCCATACGGGTCCAGTCAATGATTTCCATTAGGGGGTTTCTAGCCCTTAGCAGTCATCTGGCATTAAAATTGCAGGGTTTGTGTTTCACACCGCATCAGAACTCAACATCTGGATCAGAAAAGCCGGTAAGCGACAAATACTAAGGCTGTAGTGAACGAACACAGATGTCAGGTCAATGCTTGTATTTCAAACCTGTGACAAGAGAAACCGAAAGAGTTTTATTTGGTGTTCTTAAGAGCAACGCGCACAGGGGAGGAAACTGAGGAGTTTTGATATATAGGTTTCACGAGAACAGCGTGTGAGGGTGCGAACGGAAAGATTCACAATAACGTTCCGAGGAGGCTAGTCAAACATCGGAACATAAACCAGCTAGGTTTCTAGAAACCGTTGGGAAAAGGAAAAAAAAAAAAAAGATTTTTGGACAAAGAAAATGTCTGCCCTCAATTCTTCAGATTTCAAGAAGGAAAAAACTAGAAAGGAGATAGTCCTGCAGAGCAACGGGTGAAATAACAAAGATGAACGACTTGAAAATTGAGTGTGATGGTCCTGGAGCTTTCTTGTGTTTGCAAAAGTGATTGGGTCTTTAGTTGAAGTCCCTGATGAAACCAGAGAACCAGAGAAATGTAAAAACATTGAGGGCACTAACAAATATCCAAAGTTAGCTGAAGGTCATTTTAGCTGAAGTTGAAAAAAGGTACACTGCAAAAAATAGTCACATAACCCCCAAAAAAAGTGTCATAAATCAGCACAATGCAAATAACTTGCTTGCTTTAACAAACTTCTCTAGCTTCAAGCACTTTCCATGAATGGGGCACAAATTAGGAGCTGAAACTCTTACAAGATCAGTGAAGGACGCATTTAACCTTCATAAAATGTTGATTAACCACCACAGGAAGTCAAACTAAATATTATGAATAGTTTCACTTTCTATTCATTTTATATAAGGTCTGTGATTTTTGCAACCCTTTTATTACAAATCATGACAAAGTCATACAGACATTTATTACTAAACATCAAATTTAAATAGAAAACTTAAACTAAAACAAAACTAAATAAAAACTAACATTACCAGGGTCCAAGCGTTTTAAGGTATTTAAGCACATATGAAAAAAGACATTATTTAGCAAGCCTGTAACCACTAAAACAATTATTATATAATTATATATAAAAAAAAAAACAAAAAAAAAAAACAAATCCAGGTAATTCACCATAGAAATATGTTTTTTAATACTTATGACTGTTATAGTGCCAGCTGTGGTTCAATTTCCTTAAAACACTGCATGCTTGTTTGAAATCACCTGTCTCTGGCGCTTACCAAGTTTCGTGAAGTTCTGAGTCTTACTTAAGGCTTTATAGGATTTTGGGTAAATTTGGACAGGACCCTTTTCTAAACAGCCCTCCAATATGTACACTTCAACATTTTTTGATAACTGTTGACCTAGAGTCCAGAGAATTGTGCCGCTGTGTTTTTTTAAATAAAAAAAACTAGGACGAGTTTGCAGATGTAGGTTTTTGACATCTCAATCATTTAACAAAAGATTTGATAGAACAGGCCCACTGAGTTTCGTTCCGATCGGCCTCTGTTAACCTTGTGTAACAGGTGCTAAAAATTCATTGGCCAATGGCGGCCATGTTTTTTGAGATACACAAATGTCCTTACTGACACTTGTGTCACTTGGGACCAAGACCGTGCACACTGATTTTCATGTTGAAAGGACAAATGATTGCGTTGTTATAGTCATTTTTATGTTTTTTTCCCCCCTCTAATAGCACCTCCAAATGGCCAACCTCTGCCATTTTTTTCCTGTGACCTCAACTGAGCTCTTACATAAGTGTTCTGAGTTTGGCAAAGATATCTCATTCCGTTGAGGATTTATAGGCATTTTACTAAAAGGGGCCTTTTCTGACGGCGAGTTGAATATTCAAATTTTTTTGATAATTATTGATATTCACTCTCCAGAGAATCTTTCTGCACTGGTTTGGTTCTGATCGGATGACAAACCCAGGATTAGTTTGCAAAAGTAGGTTTTTCAAAAATTGCGAAATACACGAACATTTCACCAGGTTAATAATCGAAAATGAGGCGTGTGATGTGTAGCGCCCCCGTCAGGCCAATCGGGGCAAGTCTTGGTCATATTGTTGGCAGTGTGAGTACTACAATCCCTCTAAGTTTAAAGTCTCTATGACTTATGGTTTGGTCTGCACGATCAGTTTTAGGTAGAGAGCGCTGATCCGTGACTATTCTAACATTTACAATAGTGTTTCAGCGCTACATGTTTGAACCCCTAATAAAATGGGTAGTAGCAGGATTGCAAACGTGGGCATAAGCTGTCAGTCAGAGGGCGCTTGGCTTATGAGCCAAACGTTGGTCTGAAAAAGGTAATCATGGAATCAAAAAGCATGATGAATAGCGTCAACACAAAATTTTGTGTACTAATTGAAAAAAATGGAATTAGATTATATAGATCTCATGCTCCAAATGAATATAGCTTTCTGGGTTTCACAATTTTTTAATGTGTAAAGTGCCATAAAAAGCAGCTTTTAGCAGCTATTTTTAGTTTTAAACTGACTCATTTCTGTACCCTCTCTAAGATCTCATTCAGATCTCAATGAATTGAGTATTTTGGATTTTCACATCTCATCTGGTCAAGGATTTGTCAATACAACCTTTGAGGAAAGGAGGGCTGTTCTGAGGCGGATCCGGATTTTACATTTCACACATACCTGAGGTTCTGTGTGCAGGCGAATGTGTGTTCCTCTGTGCTCTGATAAAGACCTCTTCACCACCCTGCGGTGCCTGAAGTGATAATAATCTCCAAATACCTGAGGGAAAGAAAACACAAGGCTACATTTAGCTCACCACATCCTACAGGCTTCTTAAAAGAGAGAGAGAGACTGGCAAGTAAAACCTTTCAACTGTGTGTGTGTGTGTGTGTGTGTGTGTGTGTATGTATGTATGTATGTATGTATGTATGCATGCATGCATGTATGTGTGTATATATATATATATATATATAATAAAAATGAACTTAACTTATCATAACTTTTTACTACTTAAAGGGATAGTCTAAAAATATATTTTAAAAAAACGCTAGGAACCAAAAGAAATTGAAGCCTATTGACTTCCATATCAAAATATCTTCATGTTCCACAGAAGATATAAAGTTTGAAACGACATGACGGTGAGCAAATGACGACAATTTTCATTTGTGGGTAAATATCACTAAGTTTAAATCAAAGACTCAAATAAAACATGTCTTATTTGCTCACAAGTCTATTTCTGTACCACAAAATTTAAATGAAACTGAATGAGACTCCACTGGAGATCATTGGTACACAGCCCAGCTGTGGACCCAGGCATGACCTTAATGATCCAGATGGAAGAAATATTGACAGAAAGAGAAACACAGACAGCTGTGCATGTCCAACAGCCTCAAGAACAAGTAACAGTGAACGAGTCAATCTCCTGTCAGCCGACTGCACAATCACACATGACAAGATCATCCAGAGGGCCAGAGGCATCAAATCGGCCTTGCTGCAGATCAATTTCTCTCGCCGTTTGATGAAAGCTAAACGTGTGGAGTGAAACGGAGTTCACGTGGTCATGGTATAGATTCAGACTACAGAAAGGCAAAGATCTCCCAGACTTCAAAACAGCTGCAGACCAAGACAAAAGCTCATTTGGTAGACCAGAAGTTAATAAACGCATAAATACAATAAATGCAGACCAACTGAAAGTTGAACTACACTTTTAAGTGATAAATTCAAAGGTACAAAATGCATTTTTCACACGGCTAACTGCAACAAAGCCATTCTTTCTTCGAAGGGCGGTAACATGTAATAGGAACCCCTGTCAGGAAAGATCGAGGACAACAGCTCTACATTTATTCTTCCGTGACGTCCTCAGTACACAGACCGGATTACAGTGTGTTGATGCAAACATCTCCACCCAAACAAAGGCAGCGAGGCAAATAATCCCTTGACAAAGCAAATTCGACAACTTGTGACCCAGTAAATTTAACAATAAACATTGAAAGCATCAACACGCATAAGGTTAAAAATAAAAACCTCACAAAAGGAAACAGCCCAAGAGATGTCAGACTGAAGAAGAGATGAAGCATTTATTGAACAGCTAGCGAGAGACCGGCACGTTCGCCGGTTAACGAGAGAACAATAATGACAGAAAATAACACGAGAATCGATCGCGAGGAGAGATAGCAGAAGAGGGACGGGTAATAAGCACATTCAGAGAGCTGAAAGCTTTGTTAGCCACAAAAGGAAATAGACTGAGGATGGGTATGGGTGTATTGTGTAAGATAAGAGGCCTAAAAAGATGAGCATCAATCTCAGACGGGCCCGAATCCAGCGGCTTCAGGGCGCAGGGGAGCGCAGATGGAGATATGCTGGCCTTGTCATATCAGACCACCATCAGACAACCATCTCAACTGCCTGGAAACATGCGAGAGGAAAGGCATGTAGAGGAGAGAGGGGAAAAGAAAAAGAAAAAAAAAAAAAAAAAAGTATATCTATACTAAAACTTACAATCCACATCTGAAAATGATATCAGTGTTGGTTAAACAGTTGGCATGCCTTTGCAAAATGTGTTCCTTATGTCTGGAAGCAACCTACACATTCCAACTCTACTCCACAGACTAGATTACAGTAGAATAAATATTTGTAATTATTATATATTACATATATTATGTATTACATAATAGTTGGTCATGCCCTTCCATTTGCATGCAACGCTTTTAAAGGCAGGATTTGCTTTCTTACGAGACTTGACGTAAATGGGCAAGAGATGGGTGACATGTTTTTGTAGTGAGCACCAAAAGACAAATTATTATTTTACTAAATTATTCCAACTTGAAAAGCAGTTTTGAACATATTAAGCAACTGTTACCCAGGTTATTGTAAGAAAAAGATGATAAAGCTAGTTTTTAAAAACTAAAAATAAATAAATACTGATAAATAAATGATTACTGATAAAAATAAAAATTTTGTAACCTCTAACCTAGGATTCAGCTTTTATAATTTAATAAAAATAAAACAAATCAAATTTATTTTATTATAAACTTCAAGGATTTAACTCATTATTAATTGTCATTGTTTTATAAAATAAGATGAAAATAAGAAAATAAAACAAAAATAAGTTAAAATAAAATTGAAACACATAAAATAAAAATAAAACAAAGTAATAAAAAGAAAACGAGTTAAAATAAAAAAAATGAGGAAAAAAAAGTAAAAAAACAGAACAAACATGATAAAATAAAAAGAATAAAACAAAAATAAAATAATAAAATAAAATAAATGAGGGTGAAAAAGAAAGTGTCATTGTTTTAGAAAATAAGATGAAAATGAAAGAAGATACAATAAAATAGAAAAATAAGTTAAAATAAGATTATAAAAATAAAATGAGGGGGGAAAAAGAAAACAAATAGAACATGATTAAATTATTGAAAATTAAAATAAGACTAATTTGTTAAAATAAAATAAAAATGACAAGGGGAAAAAAATAAAAATAGAAAACAATTAAATGATAAATAAAATAAAATAAAATAAAATAAAACAAAAAAAAATAAATAAATAAAATAAAATTAAATTAAATTAAATAGGGTTTTCTTCAGTTTTTATTCCGACATGTCCTTTTTTTCCCAGGACTGCTTATGGGAAACAGGCTATGCATGCTTAAGATATTACAATTATGACCAATGACTATGACCTGTAATTAAAAGGAACGTTGTAATTTGTGTATCTAAGATATTTACTTGAGCATTAGCCAAGACACTGAGGTAATGCTACCATGCAATAACCACATAATAATGACATGTAAAGAGCATTACTTGACATAAGAATTTGACCCATCTGTTAAGGGTTTGACCAGATGACACAGCACTGACCAGCAGTTTCCCACACAAATTAGAACTATTATCTAAAATTACTCTCCGCCTCGCATCGCCTTCGAACTACCATTAACGTGCTTTGCTATCTTTTCTTTAATGGAGGCAAGCACACATTCAGTAGTTGAAATTTTAACTAGTAGGTATAATAAAATGGAAAGAGCAA
Source organism: Labeo catla (assembly GCA_012976165.1). Classification (NCBI taxonomy): domain Eukaryota; kingdom Metazoa; phylum Chordata; class Actinopteri; order Cypriniformes; family Cyprinidae; genus Labeo; species Labeo catla. Next base: position 787,619 of record VONZ01000196.1, read on the forward strand.
GATGTAGATAAGACAGAGCTGGTGGAGGAACACAGATGTTTATTGTGGGAAATGCAGCAGCGGGCAGACTAAATCTGTGATCATTTCAAGAGCAATTACAAATCAAGGGAACAATCCATCTGACTCATTGAGCAAATGGAGCAATTAGTTGCCGCAACTGAAATCAGTCTCTATGGATGTGCATCACTGTCATGCATCAGTCCAAATTGCCCAATATAACCGGCCAGGCCAATTCACAAGCCGATATCTGGATATCTTTCTGTCAGCTTCCACAGTACTGACAGCATTGATAAAGGATGAGAATAAAATGTTGATACAAAAACAGGGTTTCTGCAGGTTTAATGAAAGTAAAATTTACTTGAGAGAATACATTTACTAGAGGAAAAAAAAAAGACATTTATGACTAATCTCAAGTAAATGGGAGCAAATCTTGAATTAAGGATGTTTAGATTTGTATAATACAAGACAATAATACCGAGGAAGATATTCATTTGCGGTGCATGCAACATTTAATGCCACAAATGTATGAATGACGAATAAAGACTTTCTGCTCTTATTTAAGGACTTTTTAAAGTGGAAAGGCAAATTACAACTTCTCAAGACCAGCAGAAACACTGAAAAATATGACCAGTTGTAAATAGCAGACGCCACAACTGTTTAACATTATAAAAACAATCATCATAAACACTTCAGAAAGTATACATAGTGACTCACGGTAGACTTGGTAGAAAAGTACAAATCAAGCACCACTCCTGAAAAAGCTTACGCACACTCATCGCTTCATTTCTAAAGTAAAGCTGTCAGACCAAACACTGAGTAAAGAATGAAACAGTTAAAGCTTTTTATGACAAGAGTTGCTCCTGCACTTCTATGAGAATCAGCACTGAAAGGGAGCGTTGTGAAAACACAGTTTAATGGCGTAATTTATCTTGTAATGAGCCTGACCTTAAGATACGCCAGCAACCACTTACTAACTAAACAAGGACAAGGGCAAGTGCGAGAGTATGAATACGGAGAAGACTAAAAGGAGACGTTTCAGAGAAATTTGATGACACTCGTGACATCAACAAAAAATTTTATACTCAATTTACAGCTTTTGGTTAGAAGAAGTGCTTGGCCATGTTTACATAAAGTCTTAAGACACAACCACACCCCACGTCAGCGGTGCTCACTGGAGCTGAAGCAGTGGCCTGAAACCACGCTAGAAAACAACAGATAACTAGCAGTTTCCCTTAATACCAGATGGCCAAAGCTACAGGGAAAAATTGTGAAAAGCAGCAATGGTCAACCAAAGCTTTTAACAAAGGTTGTGACAATACAATTTTATGCAAGTGCATTTATAATATAATATAATATAATATAATATAATATACAGAAAAAAAAACTGTAATATTGCGAAATGTTATTACAATATAAAATAATAATTTTTATTTTAATACACTTTAAAATATAATTTATTCCTGTGATGCAAAGCTGAATTTTCACCATCACTACTTTAGTCTTCAGTGTCACAGGATCCTTCAGAAATCATTTTAACATTCTGCTTTATTATTAGAATTATCAAGGTTGGCAACAGTTGTGTGCCAAATATTTTTTGGAACCTGTGATACTTTCAGTATTCTTTGATGATTAAAAAGAACAGTGTTTATTCAAAATATTAATCTTTTCTAACAATATAAGGATTTGCTATCACTTTTTTATCAATTAAACACATCCTTGTTGAATAAAAATAAATTAAAAAAATAAATAAAATTTACTTACCCCAAACTTTTGAATGATAGTTGATATTGTCAGAAAAGATTTCTATTTTAAATAAATGCTCTTCTTTTTAACTTTTTTATTCATCAAAGAATCCTGAAAAAAAATATTAAAAGTTCCAAAAAATATTTAGAAGCACAACTGTTTCCGGCACTGATTTATTATCAGCATATTAGAATGATTTCTGAAGGATCATGTGACAGTGAATGCTGGAGTAATAATGCTGAAAATGTACATTTGATCACAGGAATAAATTAGATTTTATTGTATATTAAAATAGAAAAAAGCTTACTTTACATAGTCATAATATTTCATAATTTTCTGTTTTTTTTCTATATTATACATACATGCATGCATACATACACATGCATGCATGCATACATACATATACACACAAGCATGCATGCATGCATACATATACACACGCATGCATGCATGCATGCATACACACACGCATGCATGCATACACACACACGCATGCATGCATACATACATACATACATATACACACACGCATACATGCATGCATGCATACACATACACACACGCATACATGCATGCATGCATACACATACACACACGCATACATGCATGCATGCATACGCATACACACGCATACATGCATGCATGCATACGCATACACACGCATGCATGCATGCATGCATACGCATACACACGCATGCATACGCATACACGCATGCATGCATGCATACGCATACACACGCATGCATGCGCATACACACGCATGCATGCGCATACACACGCATGCATGCGCATACACACGCATGCATGCATGCGCATACACACGCATGCATGCATGCGCATACACACGCATGCATGCATGCGCATACACACGCATGCATGCATATACACATATACACACGCATGCATGCATATACACACGCATGCATGCATATACACATACACGCACACACATACACACATACACACACACACACATACACGCAATGCATGCATACATACACACATACACACACACACACGCATGCATACATATACACACACACGCATGCACGCATACATATACACACATACATACTATTCAAAACTGTGGCTTTCAAAAATCGATTTTTTAAAATGTTTTTCAAGACAAAAAAAAACTGTAAATCCGTTCAGGAAACACTGAAATCACAGTAAAGCTGTGGCATTAATATACGAAACATCAAACCCTCCAGAAATCACATTTAGACTTAAATAATAAGAGCACATACTTACTATCTTATATGTTACATATGAAATGATAAATCAAACTTAATTATTAATAAATTGTAAAATGTAATCTATTCCTTTGATGTTAAAGCTGAATTTTCAGCATCATTACTCCAGTCATGTCACATGATCCTAATGTATCCTTGCTGAATTAAACTATTAATTTTTTCTATAAATCTCACTGACCCCAAACCTTAAAACAACAGTGTATTTTATATCCCAAATCCATGCTCAAATCAACTACACAACTGTAGTCTCTTCTTATCGACTTCCGTGTGAAAAAACACGTTTTTTTATATATCGGCCATTTAGGTCTTCATTTTTTATACATCACTCATAATGTTCTCTTTTCCGCTTTCTCCAACTTATTTTGACTCTCATTCCAGCTATTCTCAGCCAGGGATTGATGAATCACCACAGCCATCAATCAACACTGCAGCCCGTTGTCTGAGTCCACCAACCTTCCAAACACATTCAGAGGGAATTAGACCGCACAAATAGTCCAACAATCCCTGCAGACCCCGATCCAGGTGTACGTAAACACGGTACATTAAGAACGTGCTTCTACACTCCAGATGCAACAAGCGTGAGTCGAGCCATGAAGCGTAATACTCCAATAAAGAGCATCTCCGCACATCGTCGTAAGATTATTATCATTATTCTTTCTGCTGAGGTCATCCGCAAGCTTTATTCAGATTTACGAAGATGGCCAAAAGATGAGGTTCCAGCTGCACGGTGCCTTCCCTAGAGATGGACCAAGAAGAAAACTCTCACGGCTGCCAAAAGAAAAAATTATAATGTCTAAACCTGTGAAGGAACCGTTTAGGGGAAGAGTGGATTGCTTCTTGCCCGGACGAGCGGAGTTTACAGAGTGCACTGGCGCAAAAAAAAAAAAAGCTAGTAAAGAGCAACTTTTTGAAAAAACGTGTCCGTGAGCGGATTCGAATGTTGTTCCCACAGTGGACAATTTAAGGCTACGCAACAAGTTTCTTTTATAATTTTAAAGTTTTATAAGAGGATGAAAACTATCTGCAAGACTCATCATAATCAATTAAACCTGATCAATGAATACGACTCCACTGAAAGCAAAACATTTCGACTTTTGGAAACCAATCTGCACATGCAGGTTTTCACATTAGTAGCTGGTTAATCAATTATGCTTGAAAAACAAACTCAAGCTCTCCAAACATAACAGGTCTACTTCAGCTCATGCATTATTAAAGGGAGATTTTGGGAAAAAAAAAAGTCCTGTGGGGGGGGAGAGATAGAGAGGGCATTGACAGAAGGTGAGGAGCGAAAAAAAGAAATATTCATACCTGGCTACCCACGGTTACTATAGAAACAGCCCATGGTAGGCAATGAATTTGACATCTTAGTTTTAGTAACGGCAAAAACAGACAGACCAATAACCTTTCCAGAGAAATAATATCCATGTTGCACTGTCAAGTGAGTCGGCATCACATTTTCCATGCTTTAGCAAATGCTTTCATGCCTACCGTGACACAATATTCAAGATGAGCCGTGCTGAATTAATTCAATGTTCAGATATATTGGACTGCATTCCCATGGTGATTTCCCACGGTGAGTGCACTCAAAAAAAAACAAAAAAAAAAAAAACACATGACTGGTCAGAAAACAAATAAATAAATGTGTTAAGTTTGTGACAATGCAATGCAATGCATGGAACAAAAATTGACAGGTACACCAAAAAAATTCCCTGCGTTTAACAATGAGACTTGATGTGCTAACCACAACCCTGCTGAAGAAGTGAAAAGATCAGCACAGAAAAGAAAACCACTGTTACATGTGTGAAGGACGAGTATCTGAAAAGGCTTAATGTCAAACTCGAACATCATTACAGAACCACATAATGACGCTACTGAAGACGTCAACGCTACAGCATCCAACCGCTTTACGTCAATAAACATGGAGCAAATCCATTTCAATTTCTCTTCAATTTAACCTTCATGTAAGTTTGTTTAGATACTGTTTACTTTTATGAAAATTGATTCAATTGTGGGTTTGGGCTTACTTCAGACAAGGGCAGAAATAAGAGTAGGTGAAGCAGGCCCAAGTCTAATTGAGAAGAAAGACCTTGGAGAAAAAACCTTGATGAAAACGAGATGATCCAGCACTGCTGGGCAAAATAGGATCCTTGTATTTGCAAATAAAAAAACCTAAACTGTGTTTCTTACTAAAGAGAAAAAGTACCAGAGCAAATACATGTAATGTTCTGGGTTCTTAAAGGAATAATTCACACAGAAATGAAAACTGCGTGATGACACACTCAACTCTTATATCGTTTCAAACCCATATGATGTTGTCTTTAGTGGAACCACTTTTGATATTTTATTTATTTTTTAACTTCAGAGACCGGATTTTGTTAAAGTATATTCTGACTACTCTTTTTAATATAGTGAAAGAACAAGAGGACTGGGTCTGTCAAGAACCAAAATGACCAAAAAATAAATAAATACAAGTGTCGTCAAAAATAGCCCCTTCAATATGTGCACTACATTCAAAACTTTTATAAAGCCATGGTTGTGTGTCATTAACAGAGCAAAATTTATTATTATTATTAATTATAGCTTCTCTCCTAAACTTTAATGAAAATGTTCAAATCATTAAACTGTTCTTTAGAGGCAGCAATTATCAATGAATAACTTAAATTTCTGTCCGTTCTTCACATAAACTTGCAACTGTATGGCTTCAGATAACTTGTTATATAGTGCATATACAGTTGAGGTCAAAAGTTTGCATAGACCTTGCAGAATCTGCAAAATGTTAATTATTTTACCAAAATTAGAGGGATCATACAAAATGCATGTTTTTATAGTTGTCCTCAGTGTGAAAGGACGAATCTCAAAATCATACAGTCATTATTGGAAAAGGTTAAAATACACAAAAATGCTGAAAAAACAAAACATTTGTGGGACCTGAAGAATTTTTCTGAAGAACAGCGGGCAGTTTAACTGTTTAGGACAAACAAGCAACTCGTGAACAACTATCACTAAACAAAAAAAACACAGCTGTGGGTCATTCAGGTAACAACACAGTATTAAGTGTATATAAACATTTGAACTGGGTTATTTTTTATAAATTCAGCTACTATTTTCTTTTGTGGACCATATGTAAACATCTTTTATGTGAAATATTGAGGTCAGTACAACATAAAAAATAACATGCATTTTGTACGACCCCTCCTATTTTGGTAAAATAATGAACATTACACAGATTCTGCAAGGCGTATGTAAACATTGCATTAGTTTTACAACGTTTTTATGATGCTGGCACCATGTCTTTATTTACTTATAAGACTGGACAAGACATTCTTGGAAATTCACTTTTCAACCCTGCCTGGAAAGAAAGAAACAAATATACGAGTTTAAAACAACATGTAGTTGTCTAAATAAAAGACCACTTTTATTTTGGTATGAATCATTCCTTTAAATGTCAGATTTTGTGTGTGTTTTACACTTTTAAATCTCCAGATACAGGGCTACACCCATAACAGGAAGTAGCAAGTTTCACTTGTGGTCTCTAAAAAAGTTCCCGTTGAGCCAAAGAACAGCAAAGCACAATTATATTAGAAGAAAAGCAAATCATCACAGATTTGCATGCATCACCTGCAAGCATTTCAAAAACTATCAAATAATGAGAAAAATGGCATAATTGTGAGATATATAGAAAAAAGGAGAAAACTTGATACTATTAGTCTTACTTACTGAGGTAAGAAAGCCCCCTTTATGAAGTGTTAAAAATCCAATAATGGCTTTTAATTAAAATCCCATTAGGCAACCAAGCCTGCTTTTCTTTTTTTCTCATGAGACACCAACGATATTAAGCAACTAAAAATTACAATTCCCCTCACTGAAGTGCCACAAGCAAAATATAATTTTGAAAGTGTTGTCTAGCAGCTGCTTATACTGATAAAAAAAAAAACCTAAAATACCATAGAAACCAAAGACAGCCCACCTTCAAGTCTATGATATTCAGAGTTTTGTAGCCTGTTTTATTGTTGGCCATCATGAAAATCATGAGACTAATTGTTAGACAGAAAAGTAACACCTCTCCTTAACCACCTGGCCAATATTAACTTGGTTACTTCTACCTTCAAATCTCGCTTGTCTCTGTTGTGAGAAAACACTGTCTTAAAGGGACAGTTCACCCAAAAATTTGTGACATTAATTCCCTAAGTCATGAGTCACCCTCATGTTGTTCCAAACCTGTAAGACCACAATTTAAGATATATTTTATAAAATATGAGAGCTTTCTGATCATGCTTTATAAAATTACGGTTGAACCACCGATGTCACATGGACTATTTTATCGATGTCCTTACTACCTTTCTGGGTCTTAAATGTGGTAGCTGCGTTGCTGTCTATGCAGGGTCAGAAAGCTCTCGGATTTAATCAAAAATATCTTAATTTGTATTTAGAAGATAAACAAAGACATGATGGCCAGTAATTAATGACAGAATTTTCATTTTTAGGTGACCTATCCGTTTAAAGCACTTCATAAGTTTGCTGTAATCGAAGCAGCCATATAATGCCATTCATAAAAATTTATGCACAGACCTTTCAATTTCATGCCACAGCACAGGATAAACTACTTCCAGGACAACGTCTTAAAAATAAATGGCGTATGCAGTAACTTCAGCATTAAAAATGTTTGGCATCTATAAACTGAACCCCTATTTTAGGCTTGGTCAAAAGAGCCTCACATAATGCTTCCTTGCCGTCAGCGGGTCTTTTAGGGGAGTGCTGTTAAAAAAGCCTATGCAGGGAAACTGTAGGTACTGTAGGGGTACTGGGATGATATCCGTCAGACCACGGGCGACATTAATCAAGGTAAGAGCACTGTAGGCTCCTGTGAGGGTGACGGAATGGAGTGGCAAAGCCAGTAACTAAATTGTTTTTCAAAGCTCTAGATAAGCACCTTTTCCGAAAGTTTCTACAGCCGATGGAAAAACACAAATGGAGCGAGAAGGAGCAGTGGAAAGTTAATCTTTATTTTCAGAGGAGCCAGAGAAGCTGGTGCAGATGGATCACGGGCCGCACCATTAACCAGCGCCGTGTGTCAGCAAGTCAACAAGCTGCAGTACGGGCCGCCACTGACCTCCAGGCTTAAACGCTGTAGGGGGAAAAAACTGTTCACCAAAGCGGCACCACCCTGCTCCAGTGGAGAAGAGAGTTTTGGAGGAAAAAAAAAAAAAGTTTTTTGGAAAGAGCTGTGAAACAAACATACTCTTACTCTTTGCAAGTTTCTTAAATTTTCCTCGCTCAGGAGAACCAATGCTGCATCTCCGCGCCATTACAGTCTGCCAGACAGTGCTTAATTAGTTTATCTAAACCTACTAAACGAAAAAACATTATCTGAGGTTTTGGAGGGTCTTTTTAAATTTGCAATCTGCTGCATATTTAAGGAAACGCACACATGGTTCTCGTTTGCGTCGGAGGAGGCCGAAAGAATGTCTGAAGTATGGACTTTCAAAGAGATTTCAACATAAGCTCCGAACATTAAATCAAAGCGAGACGCAGGACCAGGTTACGCAAGCAAAGTCATAGATTTAACACATCTTCTCATTAGAACCATCCTGACTTGCCCTGAAATACAAATTGTGTCTTTTGTCTCCCAAAACCAAAACATAACATTGTCAAATGGTAATTAAAAAAACGTCTAAAGCACAAACAAAAGAGGCATGATATCTTTTTTTAAAGAGGACCGTGATGCCAAGAGATTTCTCGGTTGATACATCTGGAATGGGATTGTGTGAAGGGTCGAGTCAAAGGTGAATTAATTTGCACAGAAACTCAGAATTGTTTTTCCCTTCTGGGCTCTGGCCCAATTACAGGAAGACAGGAGAATATGATTGCTCAGGTGTTCAAAGAGGGAAACACATGATTTAATCTCAGACGTCTATGGCCAAGTAACATCAAAAGATATGTGAAAGAGTAGCCAGAAAAAAAAATGCACAATCTGTTTAGAGATGCTATGAGACTGACTGAAGGCATTCCATCACAGTTATAGTAAAAACAGTTCCACAAGCAGTAATAAAACACTAAATAAACACTTTGATGACATTAACCATATTCTCATGGAAGGAAAAAAGCACCAAAATGCATAACTGCAATCTTAACGGACACCAGTATTAAGTCATTTTTAAGACGTTATTTTCCAGTCAAAAGTTTTACTTTGTTAAATTAGTTTACTTCCAGAATAGATGCTAATGCCTTTCTTTCTTCAGTTGAAAAGAAATTAAGGTTTTTGAGGAAAACATTCCAGGATTTTTCTCCATATAGTGGACTTTGGGAGCCAATGGATTGAAGGTCCACACTGTAGTTTCAAAGGGCTCTACACAATCCTAGCCAAGGAATAAGGGTCTTATCTAGCAAAACAATCATTCATTTTCTAAAAAAAAAATGTTTTTTAGTTATGTACTTTTTAACCACAAATGTTTGCCTTGCACTAGCTCTGCTATGTGTCTACGACTTTACAGATTTCGTGCATCACAATCTTATTTTCTACTCCAACTTCAAAATCATCCGACAATATTGTTTTACCTTTTTTGGCAAAGGCCGTTTGACTTTCTTTGCACGTTCACATCTGCCTACGTCATAGATAAGCCCCTTATTCCTCAACTGGGATCGTGTAGAGCCCTTTAAAGCTGCATTAAAACTGCAATTTGGACCTTCAACACATTGGTTCCCATTTAAGTCCACTATACGGAGAAAAATCCTGGAATGGAATGGAATCCTTGGACGACATGGGGGTGATTAAATTATCAGGAAATTTTTATTCTGGAAGTGAACTAATCCTTTAAGACTTTTAAATGTTTAAAAGAAGCCTCTTATTCTTACTAAAGCTGCATATATTTAATAAAAAATACAGTAAAAACAGTGATATTGTGAAATATTATTACAAATTAAAATAACTGTTTCTTATTTTATTATATTTTAAACTTGAATTTATTTCTGTGATGCAAAGCTGAATTTTCAGCATCATTACTCCAGTCTTTAGTTTCACATGATCCTTCAGAAATCAAAAAACAAGAAACATTCCATTATGTTAAAACATTTTTGTAGAAACCAAAGGATAATTTGATGAACAGATAAAAATACAGCATTTCTTTGAAACAGAAAACTTCTGTACCATTATAAATGTCTTCACTGTCACTTTTGATAAATGTAATGGCTCCCTTTGCTGAAGTATTATTTTCCGTCTTAAAACATTTTTTGAACTGTAGTGTAAAAAGTTAGTAAAGTCTGCTACTCAGTTCCAAAACCCAGTCAGTTGACAGACAGGGTATATACAGAACTTCTTGAGTTGAATTTAATACCTTTTACTACCTTTTTTAATACCTTCAAAAAAAATTTTAATACCAGCGCGACTTAGAGCTGTAACTGTAGTGGCGTAAATGAAATATCTTTCCAAATGGAATAACATACTGCATCACAATGTAACAAGGTCATTATAACTTAACATCAACACTGGACTCAAAAACTGCCCACAGATATAAGAATAGAAATAAAGACAGAAGAGGAAGGAGACATCTTCTTCATAGATCATTAGTCACTAAGTCTGATGTGTGAGCAATCTAAAAAAGAGGTGGCGGTGCAGTAAGCACAGGTGTTATTAAAATAAATCAAGCTGATACATTTAAGTAAAGCAGAGGGATTAATCAAGATGTCACAATGGGCCTTTGTCCATAGTTTTAATCAATGTCAAAAAGTAACAATTGCATTAGAGCTGAAGATCTTTGCCCCGAACCCAACGGGTTCGGTCGGGCTCAGGCTTAATTTATATAATTGCATCCCGGCCTGTCACAGCAGCAGTGAAAGCGTGTTCAGCGCTGCTGGACGCACCATCAGTGAGCGCAGGACCACACTGAAACTACAGTGGATTCCATCATTTTCCTCCACAAAAATATGTACCCTAATCTTGGTGAGTAAGGGTTTTTCAATTATAACAAAATATTAATTGAGTCTTAAATGCATAATGTAGACAGAGTATATAGGCTAATGTTGGCATTATTACAAATTATTACTGAAATTATTACATTTCAGCTGCTATTCACTCTCGCGTTGAGGCGGGATTGTGGAGAAAAGTAGCGAAGCAAATCCCGCGGAGCCTTTATCTTAATTTAGTTACTGCCAAAACCCCATCTTAATTTAGAACTTATCTTAATTTAATATAAGAAAGTCTTTTTATTGGCGCGTTGGCTAAGTGTATGCCTATTTAGGCCCCGATCACACCGAACGCGTTTTTTAGTTCTAAAAACGCGAGGCGCACCGCACTGCCTTTTTCTGGTGACTTTTAAAAAAAGAGCAGTGCGTTGCGGTTTTATATGTTGCTAGGCAACCATCAAATAAGCCGTCCTGTCAATCTAATCAAAGGATTATAGCGCAAGCGCTATAAAATCTTTGGTTTTTAGCTGTTAAGTAAACTGTCATATCAGCAAAAAACTTAAAACATACAGCTCCGGGTAACCCGCGATAGACACCAAAAGTTTCTCCTCCATCACTGCAGTCTCCGACTTTTTAAGCGTCGGTAAAACTTTCGTCACCACAAGAGAAGGCCCGCCTCTCCATTCATTCGATTGGACAATGGAAAAAACCGCGATGACGTCGGGCGCTTTTCCGCGCAGAGTTGCTTTTTTTTCAACTTCAGGCGCTCAGAGCGCTCCGGCAAAAACGCGAGGCGCAGCAGGCGGTTAAAACGCGAGGCGCCCGGGGCGCATAAACAGCGCGCATAACGCTCACTGACCATAGAAAACAATTCAAAAAAGGCGCTTCTCGCTGCAAAAACGCGTTCGGTGTGATCGCGGCTAGAGTGCTAAGATGTTACGATGTTCCAGAGGACTTATTTTATTTCTTTGTTCCAAGTTCCAAGTGGCTTATAGCCTACGTTAGTCATTAATAAATTATATTAAAACATGTATAATTGACTCATTCTTGACAAAAGGCAAAAGAGCGGTGTGCTTGCGCACATTTGAATAATGTTGGGCTGTAAACGGGTTCGGGCTTTTAAAAAGCTGTCAATCAAAATATACTTGTCGGGCCTAACTTTTAAGGCCGATTACAGCTCTAGTTGCTAGGTCTAAACCATAGGTTTAAACACCACAGCACCTCAGCTCGCAATGTCTGTCACGCACCTGTTGACGATGCTGCTAGGACTACTGCTGGCAGTGGTTTGCATCGGGAGAGCAGTCGATGTTGAGGTCGTTGATGCAGCCGTAGCGCAGAACATTGATATGGGAAGATGCTCGCTACGTCCGCGCATCCTAGCTTGGTGGCTATTTGATTCCATATGCGATTTGACGCCATTCACCCCCACCCAGGTTACATTAATTTAATTACGGAACGGAAGCGAGCTCGCTTACATGTTTGGCAGCGAACTAGCCGGGCACCCAGTTTGTTTCAGCGGCGCCGGCGCGCGCGCGAACGAACACCACCTCACATGATATCGCTCAGGTCCTACTCTCAACATATACATTAATCCACGCAAATTTTAGAAGAAAGGCCTGCACTTAACACAAATTTAAATTTATCTAAAAAAAATGGGCTCGAAAATTTAATACCTCGTCAAACGACGTTTATTACTTTTTAATACTTTTTAATGCCCTTAATTTTGGCTAATTTCATTTACTACCTTTTACTACCTTTTACAACCCCGCGGACACCCTGACAGAGGTCTGGACACCCCTGACCTAGACAGTATTTTAAGGAATCACAGGTGTGCTTTCATCATAAAGTCTGTTAAATGCTACCTTCTAGGAAACCAAATTGTAGTGTTTGAACAGGAGATACAATTACGTCCGAAATCCCAGAATGCACTGCATTTTTCTTCATTTGAAGTACCCTGCGAAGGTGCATCTGAATGCATGCTACCTATGACGAACATTTCAAATCAGTCACACCAATTCAATTTGGATGCTGCCTTGGAAAGTCGCCTACATAGAGTTTGGAACTGGGCTTACTTTTATCTCCGACTGTGGCAGCTTTGGAAAGGATTGAAGAAAAAGACAGATTTCCCCTTGTAAAAGCACATTACTGTATCCTCTGAGCCATGAGCCAGCTGAAAGATCCTGGGATCAATATATTCCCTACAAAAGACTAGACTTGGTATATGCCAATAAATGTCAGGGGATTTCTTTATGGGTATCAAAATCGGTAATTGATTTAGGACATCTAAAGCTTACATACCATCATCCAAACGAGACGCAGGAGAGAGGATACAGCATGGCTGGAGAACATTAATGCAATGCAGTTCTACTGAAGAAACATGAAAGAAAAGGAAAAAAGGCAAAGCTGCGCTTGAAGTATGATAACTTGGGCTTTGGGACGGCTGGGTACCTATAAATGATCCATATGAAATCACTGGCATGGGACAATATAATGACCCAAATTTTAAATTGCATAGTTTTTCTGATTCTGTCGGTCATGGTTTAGTCTAACCATGTTATTTTAATTATATTACGGTCGGAATGTCTGCAAAAATGTCCCACACTGAAAAATACAAGTAACCCTTTCATATCCCATACTAAAAAATGACAAATCAAAGTAAAGATTAGTGCCATGTTCTTTTGGCATTTTAAACGGCACTCGTAGAAAATGCTGAAGTGACATGACTACTTCTATGCTTGCAAAAATACTTTAAAATCTAACAGAAATGTGTTACATGCCCAGTAACTGATTCTGATTTATGTATTTGTTGTATTTGCGTAATGTTATGTAATATTTTATTAACATATACACACACAAGAACACACATGCAAAACATGGTATAGTTAACAGGATATGTTGGAGATATGTGTCACATAACATCTATCTTTAGAAACTATAAATATCAAATAGCAGAACTTCCCTCAACCAAGATGGTTAGAGAAGCATTTTATAGAGGAACAAACTATACCCAAACACACAACTATTCCATACTGTGCAGGCCTTGTTTTGACATGTCAGTCATCACTTGGTTTTTCACCACATAGAGAGGACAATGACAAAGGGAAAAAAACCCACTGGAGTATGTGACATTAACCCACAACAGACTGGCGTCTGCAATGGCCAGACCGTCAGATGTTAGGACCACTCGCTGAATAATAAGTCTCTCTCACGCTCTTGATCATGTACGCTCATACCACAGTATGACTTGGAAAAAAAACAAAACAAAGGAATGAGTAAGAAAAGACACACACACCTACTCCAGATGGCACACAATAAAGTTCCAGCATGCAGTTCCCATGGAGCCTGGTATAGTGTTATTAAAATCGATTTAAGATTACATTTGCTCACTCAGTGTCTCCAACATGAGGTTTTATTAGAAAACAATGAAGAAGACAAAAGGTGAGCTGCAACACCACAAAACTGGTGATTTGCTACAGTGGAAAACTAACAGATGCTGCTTCACCTGGCTGGAAATCATGTTTTATTAAACGACGAACTGCTGGCAGCTTGCGATAGGGCACGCCTGAAGCTAATTGTTCCTTGTAAGCGCTGCCATAAATCCAGTACTGTGCCTCTTCTATTCTCATGCAAGTCCAGGTACAGCATGATACAGTCGGGTCACCATCAAGTCAGTGACCATCAATGCCCTTTTGTTCCCACACTGCTTGGATGCTTAAGAAAGTTTTCTCCCTGTTTTCAACTGTTTTCAAACAAATGAAAAATACTAAAAATAAAAATACACAACATATAGGGCCATATGATTTCCGTGATGCGGAAAAAGTGAACAGAATAATGAAACCCAGTCATAAAATGGAATTTACTGTATAACACGGAATTTGATTCGATTTGATTTGGGAGGAATAAATTAAAAGTAGGACACTTAAATCAGAACACGATATCGACTAGTAACTATAAATTTTAGGCCACAAAATTACTATTTTATTCCGAACTTGCATGTTCTGTGTGTCTCTGTTTGAATGAATGGCACAGACGCTCGACTTTGTTTGCTACACACACACTGAGATGTGTGGTGTTTTCAGCTTTTGTCGCCTCAGTATACGAGTACATGAACACACAAACATGATCTCTAAAACTGCTAAAAGAGTCACTGTATGAGCATTTTGCCATTTCTTTTGAGAAAAACTATAATAGTATCATATACAAACATAAACGTAAAAGTCTTCACAGCAACTCAAAATAAAAAAAGGTTTGGTTTAAAAAAAAAAAAGGCTGAACGCAAGATTTGGTGATTAATATAGCATAATGAGACAGCACAGCAAACAGGTTAAAATGTTTATTCATGATTAATCAGAATCTGTTAACACATTATCACATTCACCTCCTTTAAATTATTTAGGAAATCAAAATAACATGCCACAACAACTACTATAAGAACATCATTTCACTTACAGAAGTTAATTTAAGCGAGGATGTTAACAACATCGAAACATAACAAAATCGAAAAAGTCACATCATGAAACACTCATCAGCACAACAGACATGAACATTTAGCATAAATCAAACCTCCTCTGACCCTGGGAACGTAACCTGGCTACTCGCCCATGAACACATCTCGCCTGAAGGTGGAACACATGCTCTTGATTGCAGCAATGCCATTCAACACCTTAAGCAGAACTACTCTGAGACTAAAGTGTCAGCGTTTCAAAAACACCGCAGTGATCTATGAGGCTGGAGATGGACCAAATGAAAAAAAGCATCAAATAATATAAAAACAAATTGGTTATTATATACAACTGCCAAACTCTGATGATGAGGCGAGTTTGAGAAGATCATACAGGTTCAATTACTTGCCAACATGGAGGAAAAAAAACGACTTGACATTGAAGTGTCAATTCTCATGAGAAATTACTGAGGGAAAAAAAAAAAGAGCTTTAAAAAGACTGCAAATTGGGTCAGAACAATTTTGAGGTCTGTCAAAAGAGTTCTCTATGGTGAATAAGTAACAGAGTTTCACTGGATAATTTAAAAACTAGGGGAAAAGGGATTTAGAGAGGAGGACCGTCTTGTGCAACAGTGATTTACCACATTTAAGGGGTGTTGCTGGACAAGGCAAAATGTCCTGGCATTGACAAAATGTTTAATAAATAACTGCATTATTATTATTAAAAAAGAAAGGGGAAAATAACCCTTCTTGAGTCAACTTTAGGACAGCATAATTGGGATGGTTCAAAGACATTTGGGCAAAGCCATGCAAAATATGTGTTCATATTTATTAAATATGAACACATTATGGAGTTATATAGACCTATATTTCAAACATAAGAAAAGTTTGGGATCGGTAACATTTTCTTTGATGTTGTTAAAAAGTATTTTCTCACCAAGGCTGCATTTATGATCAAAAATACAGCAAAACAGTAATATTGTGAAATATTTCTCCAATAATCGCTTTCTCTTTTTATGTTTTTAAATTATTTTTTTAATGTGATGCAAAGTTGAATTTTCAGCATCATTACTTCAGTCTTCAGTGTCACATGATCCTTCAGAAATCATTCCAATATACTGAATTGCTGCTAGAGAAACATTTATTCAACTTATTGGATAAACAGAACTTTCAAAAAGACCTTTTTATTTGAAACAGAAACCTTTTGTAACATTCTAAATGTTTTTACTGTTGCTTTTGATCAATTTAATGCATCCTTGCTCGATAAAATTCCTTTATTAATAAAAAAAATAATAATTTTGGACACTAGTTTAAATGTATGTACATATGTATGCATACATGTATGCATGTACACTACCGCTCAAAAGTTGTACTGTACTGTACTTGTACTGTTTTTTTAAAGAAGTCTCTTATGCTCATCAAGACTGCATTTATTTGATCAAAAATACAGAAAAAAATGTTACTACAATACAAAATAACGTTTCTTATTTTAATACATTTTATTCCTGTGATGCAAAGCTGAATTTTGATCAGGTGTTACTCTAGTCTTAAGTGTCACATGATCCTTCAGAAATCATTCTAATATGCTGATTTATTATTAAAATTATCTGTGTTGGAAACAGTTGTGCTGCCAAATAATTTTTTGGAATATGAATGATGAATAACAAGTTACAAAGAACAGCATTATTCGAAATATAAATATTTTCTAACGGAAAGAATAAAAGTTTACTGACCCCAAACAGTACAACAGTAGTGTATATTGTTAAAAAACCTTTCTAATTTTAAATAAATGCTGTTCTTTTTAACCTTTTGTTGATCAAAGTATCCTGAAAGAAAGGTATCACTGGTTCCCAAAAAAATATTTAGCACCAAAACTGTTTCCAGCACTGATAATAAATCAGTATATTAGAATGTTTTCTGAAGCATCATGTGAGCTGATGAAAATTTAGCTTTGCATCACATGAATAAATTATATTTTAAAAGTGCATTAAAATAAAAAAAACATTATTTTATATTGTCACAATATTTTGCAGTATTATTGCTTTTTCTGTATGTTTGACCAAAAAAAAGCAGTCTTGATGAGCATAAGAGACTTCTTTAAAAAAAAACATTACAAGGCTTACTGATCCCAAACATTTGAGCGATAGTGTATGTATAAAAAAAAAAAAAACGAAGTAACAACAGCAGAGGCATCAGGGCAGAAAAACAACATCATTAATTATGTTAATTACAGTTTCAAATAACTGATGCATCTCTGTTTGATTATGTCATCACAGAGAAGTTATGGGAAGTGTTTATTCAGTAGATATCTCACAAACATCGCTCATTTCCTTGACTTTCTTTATCCTTATTGACATCAGTCGTCTTCAGAAATGATTGTCTGCGATTTTCAAAACTGTGACGCCTCATTTGCACAATCAAGTAATGCAACCATTTCCTCTCCAGACAGTTAAGTAACTTCTCAATCCCCAATAATTTTCCAGTTAAGTCATTTTTCTGAGAAGAATCCCTCCTTCACGCAGTAGCTACTGCTCATTTTTGTTGTGTACTGTTTGAATCATTAAAACAGTAACAAAGATGTAGCCAAACAATGCAGACGCTAAAAGCAAACGGCACCATCCATCATCATACAAGACTATAAATAGCAATACAGCGCTCAGAGCTTCATCTGAGCATTTCTATTAGGCGTTCATAGTGATTTCAACCGTATCAGCGTTATAAAAATATCTGTGCGCAGTAAAAATAAGCACGACCTTGAGTCGTCCCAGGTGCATGTATGATCCTGTACTGTTCTGTGATTAGGCAGCGCTGTGCCGCTCTGTTCAGTTCTAACACAGAACATTCCATTCCCTCCCTGGAGGCCACTTCCACTCCCAACTTTTGTAGCTGCTCGGGAAGGTCAGACGGTCACCATGGCGACAGTTCTGAGGTCGCAGGTCAACAGGGCCGCGCTGCTGACTGGTGATGAGAGATGACAGCATGAGAGGCCACGGGGAGCTCTTTGAAGTTCATAAAAAGTCACATGGACTCCATTATGATCCCTGTATGAGCAACTAACATCACGTTGTGGGATCTAATAAATAAACATCAGCTCGCGGAGCTGCTTTAAGCACTACCGTCAGGGTTGCGAGAGATAAATGCGCTCCTGTTAAATATTAGACAGCATACTAAACAGTTCACCACCCAGCACCATTAAGCATCTCACACCGGGTATTTGCCTGACTTTGGGCTCTGACGGTTCACAAACATCCAAGCTTTTCGTCAAACAAAACACTGTGCTTCCCAGTTCACAGTGCAGCTGAATACAATGCTACAGCAGAAGAGCGGACAAAACCTACTAGTTGCAGAATCTCCCAGACGAAACATAGCTCAGCTATTTCCACACGGCCGTAATTGCATGCCGCGTGGTTTGGTGCCGTGGACCAAAGCTGCGGAGGATCCAAAAGAAGACGGCTGGCCGTGATCCCGACGAGTCAACAAGATGTGTACGCGAGTGAATCTGGCCTGCTGCGGCTCTCCAATTATAACCTGCCCAAGTTTCCTGTCCGAGACGCTGTGGTCAAGCGTTCCCTGGCGAACTTACCCTTGAGCTATACGCTGCGCTGAATACATTTTACTGAATTTAAAATGAATCTTCTCCCAAATGGAGCTGCAGCAGAGGTGAACATTTGAAATAGTTTGCAATCCTTTCAAATTACCAAGAACATGAACTAAATTAATATTTTTCCTAGCTAGACAGTGAGAGAAAGGGCATCTTCATTTGAGATTCGACTCAGGCAGTCAATTAGATTTGTGTCATATGAATCAAATTAAAACTCTGAAAGGAATGGTCTACCCTCAATAAAAAAATTGTCATCATTTAAATCACCTTCATGTCATTTCATTCCTGCACAAACACAACAGGAGATATTTAAAAAATGATCAATTCTTTTTGCCTGTAAGAGGTCTACTGAATTTCATTACATGAATGAAAACAACACCGATACGTTTTTTTTCAAAATATCTTCTTTTGTGTTCCATAGATAAAAAAAAAAAGTCAGTCAAACATAATTGAAATTAGTGCATTTTGAATGAATTTAAGTTCTTTTTTTGAATGAGCAGGTTTTTGAATGAGCTTTTTATTATTCAGATGGTATTGAAGCTTTAACCTTATTTGAAGGATACTGAAGTCCCTGAGGAACTAACACAGAAAAACAAAAGAAGCAGTTCTGCATAGGCCTGAATAGAGACTGACTTAAACAACCTCCTCAGACAGAAATGGCTGATTATGAAAACACAATTGCGTAACTGGATATTTCACACAATTTAAAATAAGAGTTTGGTAGTGTCAGAGTTGGGAGACCAACAGTGCTCAACACTTTTGGAAAGGACTAGGGATGTTCATATACACTACCAGTTAAAAGTTTTTGGACAGTAAGATTTTTTAAGATGTTTTTAAAGAAGTCTGTTCTCCTCACCAAGCCTGCATTTATTTGATCCAAAGTACAGTAAAAAAGTAAAATTTCAAAATATTTTTACTATTTAAAATAACTCTTTTCTATTTGAATATATTTTAAAATGTAATTTATTCCTGTGATTCAAAGCTGAATTTTAGCATCATTACTCCAGTCACATGATCCTTCAGAAATCATTCTAATATTCAGACTTGCTTGTTAAAAAAAAATAAATAAAAAATTACTATTATGTTGAATACAGTTTCTCTGTTGAACAGAAAGTTCAGAAGAACAGCATTTATCTGAAATAGAAATTGTTTGTAACATTATAAATGTCTTTATCATCTCTTTTAATAAATTTAAAGCACCCTTACTAAATAAAGGTATTTTGATTTTTCTCTAAAAAAAAAATTAAATAAATAAATAAATAAATAAATAAATAATGACTTCTAAAGCTTTTGGTATAGTGTATAATGTTACAAAACCTTTTTATTTCTATTCATTAAAGAATCCTAAAAAATGGTTTTAAATATTGATAATAATAATAAAAAATGTTTAATGAACAGCAAAACAGCATATAAGAATGATTTCTGAAGTATCATGTGACACTGAAGTCTGGAGTAATGATGCTGAAAATTTAGCTTTGATCACAGGAATAAATTACATCTTAAAATATATTCAAATACAAAGCAGTTATTTTAAATAGTAAAAATATTTCACAATATTACTGCTTTTGCTGCATTTTGGTTCAAATAAATGCTTGGTTGAGCAGAAGAGACATCTTTAAAAAAACATTAAAAATCTTACTGTCCAAAAACTTTTGACTGGTAGTGTAGGACAGGGCTATGGAATACAACTGATGAAACAGAACGCAAGTGTCTCAAGACACAGTATTAAAATAACTATTATTAAGTACTAAATTTTATCCTGAAACAGTGATGCATATTGCACAAGACACTATCAAGGTGAACACTGCATTTCAGTCATTTTGCCTCCCTCAGACAGAGCCAGTGTGAGCAGCATAAGGCAAGATGATTGATTTGACAAGCATAAAACAGGTACATCCGCCATACGGTGACAAGGATTCGCAATCCAGCAAGTAGCAATGTCACCGTCGCCGGTGTCATTACAATGAGACTAGCCTTATCAGAGGTTTTTGTCGAGACAAGTAGATAAATGTCCTGCAGGTGGCTGGTCCATGTTGCATGACTCCATACTGTGCTATTAATCGATGGTTTCTGTTGATCATTCCTGCTGTAGAAAAAGATTAATACGTCTGGAGAGCCAGCCTCAGACCCAACCTTGTCTTCGAAAACAAACAGCGGGTAGCAATTTGTTCCAAGCACAATATCAGCACTCTGGACGCAAATAGAAATCTCCAAGAAGGAATTCAAAACTCCAAAACCTAGGAGTGGCAAGCCAAGCCAAAGCTGCTGGAATCATTTTCCCCAACTTGGAGTTAGAAACAGCAGACACATATTCTATAGAGATTACAAGGGTCGACATTAATAGCTAACTTCTAAGAATATGCACCCTGTTAAAGGAGAAGTCCACTTCCAAAACAAAGATTCACATATAATGTACTCACCCCCTTGTCATCCAAGATGTTCATGTCTTCCTTTCTTCAGTCGTAAAGAAATTATGTTTTTTGAGGAAAACATTTCAGTATTTTTCTCCATATAATGGACTGATATGGTGCCCCGATTTTGAACTTTCAAAATGCAGTTTAAATGCGGCTTCAAACGATTCCAAATGTGGTTGTAAACGATCCCAGCTGAGGAAGAAGGGTCTTATCTAGTGTAACGATCAGTCATTTTCATTAATAAAAAAAAAAAACAATTTAAATACTTTTTAATCTCAAACGCTCATCTTGCCTTTCTCTCCCTGAACACTGTGTATTCTGACTCAAGACAGTTAGGGTATGTCAAAAAACTCTGACCGTATTTTCTCCCTCAACTTCAAAAATCATTTCAAAATCATCCTACATTGCTGCAGAAGTACCGACCCAGTCTTTGTAAAGTGAACATGCAAAGAAGATCAAACACCCTTAACAAAAATGTAAAACAGCGATATAGGACGATTTCGAAGTTGAGGGAGAACATGAGATGGGAGTTTTTCGACATACCCTAACTTTCATGAACCGGAACAAAAACAGTCCAGGCAGAGTAAGACAAGACGAGCATTTTGGCATTAACAAGTATATAAACTGTATTATTTTCATTAAAATAACCGATCGTTTCGCTAGAGAAGACCCTTCCTTCTCAGCTGTGATCATTTACAACCACATTTGTGATCGTTTGAAGTCACATTTAAACTACATTTTGGAAGTTCAAACTCGGGGCACCATAGCAGTCCATTATATAGAGAAAAATGCTGAAATGTTTTCCTCAAATAACAATTTCTTTACGACTGAAGAAAGAAAGTTATGAACATCTTCGATGACAAGAGGGTGAGTAAATGTTTTGTAAATTGTTGTTCTGGAAGTGGACTTCTCCTTTAAGGAAAGAACTACACTCGGGTCTTCATAATGTTATAAGTCAGCAGACTCAAAGTGTTAACAAATTGCTAATTTGACATTTATATAACACAATGCCAATTTACACAAATTAACAATAGCAAACAATTATATAAAATGATGGAAACAACTAAATTATTTCCTCAACTGGAATCTAATAATTATTACACATAATGGTCCTAAATAGGTAGGAATATCATTAAAGGCATTACACTTCAACACAAAAAGCACTGTTGTTGTTTAACTTCAAGTTTGTAGACTGGTTTAAAAAAAAAAAGAAGCCAATTATAACCTCAAATGAAAAAGAAAATTGACCAGGACAAACAATTCTTTCTTAATTAGCTGGACCATACAGCAAATTACGACTCAATATTGAAAATAAAATGGATGGCGAAATGAACTGCAGAAAAAATAAATGAATAAATAAAAATAATCCCCAAATGAATTAAGATGAAGAAACAGCTTGCTGATATCGAACCACTACCTGACTACTCACAATTACTGTCCATCCTATTCATTAGTAAACAACTTTAAAAGAACAAAATAAGTGCTTTTCGCTGGCCCGGCACCTTAACGTTGGGCTCGCTTAATGCAAGAGTACTGCAGACTGTCAATATTCAATTACTATTAATAGGATTCATTACTTCCATATCTCCTGCAGGCATCCGAAGACAGTGAACACCCAGGAACTCCTCTTCCCATCCACCAGAGTTTGTTATCTCCTCTGGTCAGTCTCCCTCCATTAGAATAACAGATGAGTGTTTGCACTCTCCACTACAAAACAAATTAAACCCCACTCTCAAAAAAACAATGCGTTTTTATAGACATCATTATTTTAGCAGACCAAACACATTTTGTTTTCGCAGCCCTTACTCAGGATTGTCACTCCCCAGTTAATGTAAACAAAAATGGCCTATTAATTCAAGTGCAATGGCAAAAATCCAAACCATCTCAGAGTGGGCAATGTTAGACAACTGTGTTACAGTAGCACATTCGTTTCGATTAGTTTTATGTGCTTACAAAACTACTATAACCAAAATGAAAAACTTGCCAACCTTTAGCAGTTTAAACAATAGCCTTGATTTCAAGGTAATTATGAGCAGTTACTTAACTGCAACTGCTGGATAAAGGATAAATCTCAGCAAAAACAGCAACTGCATTCACTGATTACACATGCAGGATGAAGAATAAGAAAACCAAACTGAAAGAAGGTTTTCTACAAAACGTACATTTACTTGTGCTTTTACAGACACTAAAACCTACAATACTGATGTATTACATTATTTAAATATAAACAACTGTACTGACTTACAAATGAATCCTTATGAATATTGAAATCGCTGTATTAAATTTTATTAACTTTTAATTTTTGAATTTGAAAATCAGGGTAAATTTAACTTATTTTGTCTTCTGGGTAACATGAAAATGTAAAAAATGTACACATCTTCATTCTGTTCAAAAGTTTACAGCCCTGGCTCATAAGCCTCCTTCAGACTGTCAGCCCAAATCCGTTTTTGTCCATATCTAGATGGAGTCGGATTTGAATAACTGACTGTCCACAGTCATATCGCAACTGTTCAAATCCGATTTGTGTGTCCATAAGCGCTCTTTCGTTTTACGGAATGTGTGTTGGTTTCTATGGCAATGCCGTTGCGTTGTTATGCCAACGCTAAAATCAACAATAACAGCATTACAGTTTGCAATATAGATGCTGTCTTGTGATATGACAACGTTGCCGTCACGTTTGATTATATTTCGTCTTCTAAAGCAGCGGCAAAAAGCGGAAAAAAGTTGACAATGGCGCTTTTTTTAGTAAAAAAAAAAAAAAAATCTGGCAGCGTTGCAGCCAACGGCTTTTTGGTTGCTATAACAACAGCTGCAATCGTATGAATCTCGAGAAAAGAGGAAGCCCGCTCTTGCACTGCATGGTGTTTTATTTTTTTATTTTTTTTAGCATTTTTGCCCTTTACTTGACAGGGCAGTATTTAGACAGGAAGCGAAGTGGGAGAGAGAGAGAGGGGGACGGGATCGGGAAGGATCTGCGAGCAGAGACTGGAAAAAGGGACGCTCGAAGTGCAACGGCATTCATGTTAACTTCAAAAACCGACGCGTGGCTCCGATAGCCTTGTGGGCAGCGCGTCGGTTTTTGAAGTTAACGGGGAGGAGAATGTCGGTTCACAACAATAAAATAAAAGTCGATCAACCGGCACTGTCTCCATTTTTTCTTGTTGTTCTTGTTGTTATGGAAACGTCAGTTCTGGCTACTCGCTTGTCATTGGTCAGCTGTCAAAAAGGTGCTTTACGTAGGGCGTTTCTTTCAGAAAAGTTGAACTTTTTTCAACTTGAAAAGACGCCGGCGGTGGTGTTTAAAAAAGCGCTCATGACTTTTTGAAAAGACGGTTTACTCCATAGGATTATAATGTAAAACAGACGCTGGCAGTTTGAAAAAAGACGCCAACATAGCCTAATCCAGTGGTTCCCAAACTTTTTCTGCCGGGCCCCCCTTTTGCAGAATAAAAAAATTCAAGCCCTCCCCAAAATGTAAATTCTTGGCGAAACGAAACTGCTTTGTAATAATTATTTATTATCTTATTAAATAATATAGTCATTTTGTAAGACTTTTCAATTTAACTCAATAATTTTAATGATATTGAATTTAAAAAAATCACAAGCCAATAAAATAAACACGTTTATTAAAAGTGAAAATAAAATTGGACAGAAATATATGAATATTAAATCTCAAAATATTATTTTTATTCAGTTCTATGAAACAGAATCAGATATAACTTCTTTTTGACTAATTATCAAAATAATGTACAGTCCTACAAAGCTATTATTATCAGAGCATGTGAGCAGAGCATACCGTCACGAGAGGGTAGCGTCACTTTACCAGCATTGTCCAGTACAGCAGTACTATAGCATGTTACAGCACAGTATGCGACGCTTTTGCAAACAGGAACAAGTATACATAGACATTTTCTGTCGGCGCGTTATTTGAGCGGACTTTGCTTTTCCATTGAGCACAAGCGGTACACGAGTGGAGCATTCATATGGGCCGTGAGCAACTCAGAGGAATGCACATTCATAGAGCGGAATATTGAGCGGAGCGTCACACATTGAGCGGTGCGCACTGAATACTGCTGGCCGGCGCGGCGCGCCCCCCTTATCATAACTCTGCGCCGCCCCAGGGGTCGTGCCCCCCAGTTTGGGAACCACTGGCCTAATCCCTCTTATTTTGGTAAAAAAAATACCATTTTGCAGATTCTGTGAGGTGTATGTAAACTTTTGTCTTCAACTGCACATAATGTTAAACAAGACTACACTTCAAACCCTTAAAATAAATTACAAAAGTAATGACTAAATGATTGCAGAAATGTTATGTTTACTTTGTTTGCCATGGGACACAAAAGGCGTTTTTTCTGACATGCTGTGACTGACAATAGAACCATAAAATACACCAAAAATACATACATTACAAAAAGAAAAACATAAAAAAACATAATTACAAAAAGAATCAATTTTATTTGTGTGCTGTAATCCAAATCTTCAGAATCCATATGGCTGTGAGGAACCAAATCCAACCCTTTATTCAACGATCTTCATTTCTATTCTAAGCACCGACCACAGACATCAAAACCCACGCTGACACACTCGTTACAATTTCAAAAGTTTCCAAAAACTTTGACAGGTTTCACGGCAGCAAAATCAAACGCGACATGCTGTGTTTCTGGTGAGGTGCATTGTACTTATGTCTGTCATGTTTTAATTTATACTGTACAGAAATAGTTATGGTTAGGTTTAGAGGTAGCAGTGAGATTAACGACTATAAAAAAAAAAATATCTTTTTAATGCAGTATTCTTACTAAAATGGTCATTTCCCTGCATATTTACATTAATTATGTTTCATATCTTTTTATATTCGCTATAAAGTAAAAACGTACAAAAATGTATTTTTGTGCTTCAAAGTGTTATGTACTAATACCTATGTATAAACAATGAGAGCAGGCTGCAAATTCATCTAACTTCAGTGATATAACTGTTAATTTAACTCATGGTGTATCTCAGCAGATCATTTATAGCACTGTCAATTTCAAGATTTACCTAAAGCCTTGCTAATGGATATTACACATTTTTTATCTGAATGAAATCTGAAATGAAATTTAATTACGAAGCTGACCTTGTGTTTTAGATACAGCACCAGCAATTGGCCATTAAGATTAATTTCTTTAAAAACTGGTGCACTTAAACAGAACGTCTGCTTTTGAATTATACTACATTCTCAATAAGTTCATGAAGTTCACTGCAGTGTTTTATAAGAAAGCTCATGACTATTTATTAAGTATCATTACCATTCACATGGATTTGAAAATCATCTGGAAGAACTTTTGCTAACAGAGCAGCAGGGCATTTTGATGTGTTGTTTTTCCTTTCAAAACAACAACACTGGAGATCAAGTTATTAAAAAAGGGAAAAGAATATGCAAAACAAACATAGCTTTTCTTGTAACATGAGCTGTTAATTACTTCAAACCTAAAAGCATAAAACATTAACGCAGTCATGATTCATAAAAAGTCTGCCCCTTTAGTTAACCAATAATATAATATTAGCATATGACCTTAAAACAGAAGGAATACAAATCAGAACAAAGTCCAAAACATCAAAGTACTGTGTAATGACGAATTTTGGGTACACATTATGTGTGCTTGTAAATGCAAATTCTTGTTAATTGAGTTCGTTCCGCAGAGGTCACCTGTTCTTCTGGGACCTCTGTTCAAAAACAATCTCATACGAGCAGGTCTTTAAGCAATGCCCAATGTCAGTGGGCTAATTTGCAATGCAAACTGGCATTTGCTGTAATTTCAGCAAACCAAAACTGCAGTTCTGAAACCAAGCAGAATCGATTTATCATATGAGAACATCAAAATCTACAGTACTCTGCTTCAAATTAAATGTTATGGCATTAGCCCGGTAAGGTTTAAAGAGAGTAACTTAGGAAACAGACCATGCACAAACACTTTTGCACGCTTCAAATCACACAAGCTTCAATTAAAATAGTTACAACATCTAATCTCCTTATAAATGCAGAGCGTCTCACATTCCACTGGATATTCTCCCAGTGTGATTACCAGCTAGATGGCTCTCAGCAACCCTAAATTGCTTTTATTGCAAGAGACTTAATTACGAAATCATAACCCCTTAAAAGCCACAAAAGTACACAAACACACACCTGGGCTTGCAGATGCTTGCACCTGAATGTCTTTAGACTGGAAATAACAGGACAAATGTTAGGAAATACTGCAACGTAAACCCTAGTTCCTTGCCGAGAGCAAGGAAGTAGGACAGCATCCTCAAGTAAATCTAAATGCACTGCATTTTGCAAAGCTATTTGCAATAGCATAAAAATTAGGGATGGGAAGACATTTTTGCATTGCAATTCTCTAAGCTCATAATTTTTTTGCATATTCACAGGCGTATACACACAAACACACACTCAAAACCATCAAGCATGTATACAAACTTGCATAAGGTTTCACGGTTGAAACAAAACACAAGGGCAAACTCACTCTCCTTGACAAATTGCTTTTGTTCCTTTTTTGTAAGTCGCTTTGGATGAAAGCATCTCCTAAATGTATAAATGTGAATGAAAATCATAGGCTTCATTGTACAGAATATGCTCTGTGAGAAATGTGCACTTTGCTTGACAATATACGGTTTCACCCGCAAGTAATTCAATGTTTTCCCTTCCAAATGCTCTACGAAGGGATCGTTTATGCAGTTTGGAATGCATTATAAAGTTGATACACAACTGTTTTGATTTAGTATTCATATGTAATTATTTCATAAAGTGCTTAAAAGCAATTTAGGCAATTTATTGCTGTAATGCACAAATGTGACCCTGGACCACAAAACAAGTCATAAGGGTCAATGAGTTTTGAAATTGAGATTTATGCTGACTAAATAAGCTTTCCATTGATGTATGGTTTGTTAGGCTAGGACAACATTGGACGAGATGCAACTATTTGAATATCTGGAATCTGAAGGTGCAAAAAAAAAAAAATAATAATAATTAAATAAAAAATAAAAACATTGAGAAAATCGGCTTTAAAGTTGTCCAAATGAAGTTCTTAGCAATGCACATTACTACTCAAAAATTAAGTTTTGATATATTTACGGTAGGAAATGTACAAAATATCTTCATGGAGCATGATCTTTACTTAATATCCTAATGATCGATAATTTTGACCCATACAGTGTATTTTTGGCTATTGCTACAAACATACCCATGCTACTTAAGACTGGTTTTGTGGTCCAGAGTCACAAATAAATAAGAGTTGGTAATAATAATAAAAAACAGATTGTGATTCTCAGAATGGCATTATGTGGTAAACAAATACAAAGTAAACAAAAATACTGGATTAAATAATCTGTTAGACAAAACATTTTAATGGGTAACTCCTCTTGCAAAGATTACATTTACTATTCCTATTCTAGTTAAACTTCTATTCCTCAAACACTACTATATCCTCCAAGTTACTGCTAAAGTCTATAGGCAATAATTGATATTTAAAAATGAATCATCATCCTTACATTGACAGAGCACTTCACCAGTGGACTTGCTCAGCACAATGTCAAGACATTGTTTTTTTGAGTCTTGCCCAAGGACTTGTTCGTTTTAAGCAATTCCTTTCCATTCGCAGACAATTTATCTCAGTGACAGGCCAAGGGGCATGGCGTGCGCATGAGCTTGGCCTTGACAAATTGAGCCAAGGCCTTAGTGAAAAAGGGGGAAAAATGCAGACAATCTAATGAAATCTCACTCCATCCGACCATGTCGAACTATGCCATGGCTTAATTAAACGGTTTGTGAAGAAATGGAGCCGGAGTGGGCGGCAGGGTGACGGTGCTTGACGAAAAGGACATTAAGCTCACACCTTAAACACATCTGGCTTTGGTTACAGACTCTGCTTCAGGTTCAGACTCCATTTCACGAATCTATCTTTCACTCTGCTCAACTTGGGTTTTGCTGGGAAATCCGGACAGCTGCTAAAGCTGCAACACAGCAAAAGGACAACGAAATTCTGCTAGCGTCGCTGTCGTGAGGGTTTTTGCACTGGTTGCAGGCTTGCAACAAAGGTTTATTATAACAGGGCTGTGATTTCTCTGAAACTGAAGGAGATGTTTTGTGTGGAGGTGTCGAGGTGTGGTTAAAGACCCGACCAAACCCCAGACGGTTGTGTCATTACCCTGCTGTCATCTGCAACCTCAAGTTAGAGCTTGTTTTGCAAGGCTGAGGCGTATCTAAGATTCTCAGGGCTATCGATGTTCGGTATTGACATACTAGACAAATCTGAACATTATTTTCCACTCAGCCACTAAATCTGATCCTTTTTTCTTTGGTTTCCGACTGGGTGAGAACAACTCAAAACCCGATCCCAAAACAATGGTTTCGGTTTCAACTAGTGCGCTCATTACATTTTTAACAAGAAAGTCTTGCATTTGTATAAATAAACTTTGTTGTGTTTGACAAGTTTAATAGCATAAATCTGGTGTGTGCAAACATCTGAACGAATCCAATCATCTGTTATACACAGAAATCAGAATAATGGCTTGGCATTAAAAAAAAAAGTCTAAATAAATAAATACTCAAAACCTCCAGAAATTACATTTTACCAACTTAATATGAGTGCACATTGAGCATCTTATAAAATATTAAACATTCCCCAAATATAAAATAAACATTCTTATTAAATATTCACCAAAAAAACGTTTTAATTATAGGCTTCCCATCTCTAAAGTAAATCCTAAATGGCAACCCATGGAGTTAAAAGTTGTTTACTCATGAAGTAATTTTGGAAAGCCAGGACAAACTTATATGATTTCTCTCAAAGACTGCACTGCTCAAAGTTCACAATAAATATTAGGGGAAAAAACATTTAGCCTATATGTAAAAAGGATGAAATATTATGCAAATAATTGTATTTTTATAAAAATAAAGAAAATATATACTAATGTTCAAAAGTCTGGGGTCAGAAGGTTTATTTATGTTTTTGAAAGAAGTTCATTTTAAGGCTGCATTTACTTGATCAAAAATACAATAACAACAGTAAAATTGTGTAATACTGAAGGTTTATCGTAGGTTTTGATTAATTTCATGCGTCATTGTGGAGTAAAAGCATTATTTTTTTAAAAAAGAAAAAAAATAATAAATTTCTCACTGACAACTGATCCTTTTTTGTCAGTGATTTCTTTTGTAAGGCTTTGTGAAACCATTACGTTTCAACAGAAAAAATAAAAAGGCATGGGTTATTTAATAAAAAAAAAAAAAAACACAACTAACATCCAAAATGCCCCTCTAGCCCTTTGCTAAAAAATAAATAAATAAATATAGTAATGTTCAAAAGTTTGAGGTCAGAAGGTTTGTATATGTTTTTAAAAGAAGTCTCTTAGGCTTACAAGGCTGCATTTACTTGATCTAAAATACAATAAAAACAGTACAATTGTGGAATATTGCTAAAATTTAAAATAATCTTTCATTCAGAAATCTTATAAGATGCCGATTTGCTGCTCAAGAAACATTCTGTTACAAAGTAGAAGTGTTTACCTTGACTTTTGATTCATTTCAAGCGTCACTGCTGAGTAAAAGCATTAATTTTTAAGAAAGAAAGAAAGAGAAAGAAACAAACAAACAAACAAACAAACAAAGAAAGAACTCACTGACCACTGATCTTTTTTGTAAGTGATTTCTTTTGTAAGTCTTTGTCCATCCATTACGTTACAGAAAATACAAATAAAGTAAAGTGTTCTTTTATTAAAAAAATAAAAAATAAAATACTAACTACCAAAATGCCTAGTACTTTGCTAGCTCTGGGGAAACTGTATTAATTACACTCGCAGCAGACACATGGCAGATGACTTCTTGTGGGTCTTTAACAGTCTGGCAAGAGACTTGGGCTTACATGTGTGAAAAAATGTCAACAGATGTAAGAAAGCCTGAGGTTGTTTGAGAACATAAATCTAACGACTTTTTGAATTACATCATTACATTATGAAACAAACTGGCTTTTTAGACTGTCTGGAAATGCATCTGGATTTCAAACGAACACCAACTCCTAACTTTATTACAAAGAGTATTGCAGCTTTACGGCTGGTTTGGCTTGAACTGCACAGGTAGCACTAGAAGCACTTCAAAGTAGACTGCTTTCCACACTGCTATGATTCAAGAAGCAGCTGATGTCAGGACGGGTAATGGCATACGATTGCTTGCTTAGGATAATAGTATATGATCAAAGCCAGGACACACATCTACAAGAGAAGTGTTCAGGTTGACACACCAGACAGCTGTCTCAGTGTATGCTAAGATTTTTTGAGTAGTTCTGAATGGTGACTACAGCACTCCTAGATACCCTATGCCTTCCACGACATGGAAAATGCGAACCGAAACGTGGAATACAGTCATAAAAATGGAACGTTAAGGAATTTGCAATAAATCAAACGTAGGTCTGTACAATTAAATCAACGTGATATGGACTAGCATCTAATCCTGCATGTTCTGCGAGTCTCTGTGTGAATAAATGGCGCAGACACGCTGTTCTTTTTACTACACGCATATTAGCACGTGTAAAGCATGTGTGATGTTTTTGGTATTTTCAGCCTCTACCGTCTCAAGTACATGAACACAAACAATCGCTAGAACTGCTCTGAGTCACTTCATGAGCATTTGACCGTTTCTTGTTAGAAAAACCAAAACTACTATCATATATATATGATAGTACAGAAACTTAAAGGTCTTCACAGCAACCCATTGGTTTAACTTGAAGAAACTGTAACAGAAATATATTACTTAATGTAATGACAATACTACCACTAGTAATAAAAATATTAAAACATTACCAGAGAAATTACACAGTATTTCTGAAAAATGAAGAAATAAAATAATAGTTTTATATAAAAATCAATTATTTAGAGATGCTTTTGATTCTTAATGAAAACATTAAAATGAAATTCAGAAAAATAATGGAAAACAAAGAGTTTGGTAAAAATAAAACTAAATTTGAGAAAAAAAAAAAAACTAAAACATTTCATAGAGCCTTAAAAATGTCATTTTTGTTCAACTTTTAATAAACAGCTGTTAAATTTCATGTTATGTTTCAGGTTTTCAATTATTAATACATGCTTTTTGATCAATTAAATTTATTTAACTATTAATTTAATTTAATTTAACAGAGTCTAGAAAATGAAAATGGAAAAAACGGAATTTGAAAAAAAATAACATTTCATAGGCCCCTATACCTAGTCAGAATAGCTGACCCTCAAACCTCTATAAATGTCTATCTTTCATTGTTTTTGTTTGTTGTTTGTTTTTTTGAGTACATTTAACCACCCACCGTCCAAACCACTTAAATAAATGTAAGCTTAATTAAGCAATTCAGCTTTATCAAACCACATTAGCAATGGGTAATTATTCAAGAACATACAATTTCAGTTTTCAAAACCAAACCACTCGTTCTTAATTTTAATTCTAAATAAGGAGCAGAGAAAGAGAGATTGGTTGGTCTACAAGCACAACAAATGAATACAACTAGTCACATGCATGTAGATCGATATGTCAATGTCTATCGACCCAAGGAGTTTAACATCTCGTACTGTGGTCTTGAGACAGACACCGAATGATGCTTGCGGTTGGACGACTGCCCTGCCTGATGCTTTTACAATATCCTCACTCTCAAATCTCACTTTCCCTATATTACAAAAGACAAGTCCATGTTCATAGCTCATTAGCTTTCACTAGAAATATCCAACTGCGCTGTAATTGTCTACAAGGAGCAGTGGGGAATCATAGGGCAAGCAGGAATAAAGACAATGAACCTGATTAAGTCTCAGTACAATACACTGCACTACACTTTAAGATTCAACTCAAAGCACTGAACACCCTGGCTGGATTCATTTTTTTTGTGCTGTGCTTTGCAGAGAAGACAAGTTCACAGTTAAAAACTGATGAAAGACACGCCTGCACCAACACGCTGAGTTACAAAACGGTGAACTGTGACGCAATATTTATCTTGTAAGAACACCTCTTTGAATGCGATGAAAAAGATAATGGATTTTCTGAGAAAATGCATTTTTTAAACAAAAAGTAGTCCAGTTCCCATGAATAAAACATGTCTGTATATAAATGGTTTAGATTGAATAGAGAATGGGAAAGGAAGTACCTGGGCAACTCAATGAAGAGGGTCAGTCTGGACTATCATATACTACGACAAACCATTTCCTCTCAACAGCTGAAACTCTCCAGGGGCAAATTACATGCTTTTTTCCCCTCTTTCCTTCTGGGTCATTTTTAGCCTTAAGCTTTCATATTATCTTTCTCTGCAACATTTTTGAGGGAGCGAAAGAATCCGAGCGAGCTAAAAGGGTTAAACGAGATGCATGAACCACAGACACACACCACGACAGCTACTGGGAAAAAATGGCTAGCTTGATAAATGTTTGCGGTTCCCATGAATGTGGCACTGTTTTCCGACTCCCGATCCCCACAGTTTCAAAGAGAGTCATGGGAACCCATCAAAAGCCATAAATCATTGAGAAGGCACGTAAACACTTTTTTTGCAAAACAGTATTGTGGTTGTTTGACGACACTGACGAGCTTTGTTTTTGATGTTCCGCAATCCTTTCCTCATAAAGCAGATATTGCTTCAAGGAAGGTAAACAAGGTAATGGGGTAAAATAACCTTTGCATCCAGTTCCAATATAACCTGCGTCTTGTTTTGTAGGTACAGAAATGAGGTTAAAGCAAACAGTAAGATATCACAAGGACTAAATCAGCAAGGGAAAGGGAATAAAAACAGTTTAAACATGACAATTTGGCGACAGCTAATGTTCCAAACTGAAAGTGAAAACACTGCGTGACTTAATAAAATGACAGCCAATATGTACATATTTGATGTTTAATATACAGTTGATTGAGTGTGCTTTTGAAGCAGTGAGTTCTATTGCTTGTCACTTAACCAGAAGATGTGGCTGGTTAGCACAAACATCATCGCTTGCAGATTTATCACATCATACCTGGTAGAACACAATGTAGCGTATAGGGAAATAATGTACAGAATAATGTACTTGCAAAGACTTGCATCATGCAAAGTTTAACTTTATGCAAATGAGCAGTGAGTCTATAAACTGGATGCTAAAGACACTAAAGCAGAACCATCTCCTCTCTGGTCTACAGGATTGGTTTCTGCTGAAATGTAAGAACGAAAAAAAAAAAAATGTAACAAACTAAAGAAAAAGTGAAAGCAAATAAAAAGAAAATGAACTACACTTATCGTTCATCTTTTTCACAAGGTCATGTATTTTGCATTAGCGAAATTATTGTTAAAAGAAATATATTTCCATGTCTATTAGGGATGCACAATATTATCAGAACGTTATGGCTTGCCGATAATACTAATAATTAA
Source organism: Labeo catla (assembly GCA_012976165.1). NCBI lineage: Eukaryota > Metazoa > Chordata > Actinopteri > Cypriniformes > Cyprinidae > Labeo > Labeo catla. The sequence continues at coordinate 822,355 of VONZ01000196.1, forward strand.
CTAAGAAATGTTACATCTACAAATAAGATGTTAAAGAACTGCATCTGTCTGAAAAAAAACTGAAGGGATTAATATTATTACAGCTATTTTCAAAGCTTTAAATACACTCTCATTATAAAAAGAATTTCCATTTATTATATAATAAATAATAAAGGTCACACAGGTATATTTGTAGCATCAGCCAACAATACATTGTATGGGTCAAAATTATAGATTTCCTACCGTAAATAAAATAAAACATAATTTCTGATTAGTAATATGCATTGCTAAGAACTTCATTTGGACAACTTTAAAGGAGATCTTATTAATATTTAAAAATCTTTAACCCTTTAGATTCCAGATTTTCAAACAGTTGTATCTCGGCCAAATATTGTCCTATAACCATACATCAATGGAAAGCTTATTTATTCAGATTTTGTATAAATCTAAATTAAAACGACTGTTTTTGTGGTCCAGGGTCACATTTATTATATAATATTTATTTAGTTCTGAAATCTACCCAAAATCATTTTTTTAATAAACTTTGCAGTTACAAACAAAAGTAAATATATATATAATGGGTACCGACATTGGTTATGCACCAAAAAGACTTCAGCAAAAATCCAAATTTGTGCATCCCTATGTTTAGCTGTCAAAAGAAGAATAGTAATACATCCAGTTTTTGATCATATTTGTGATCATCCAGCAACAGTTTGACCAAACTTTGCTGATAAAATCAGGTGTGAATGAGGCATAAGGTTATATTTGAGATGCTGATGCAAGCATGGCAATATGCTGAACCAATATTAAAACCGTGAAACTCCTACACACAGTAATTCTCATTCCAAATCCTCCTTGTAAAGCTTTGATTATTAATTCCAACTGAACAGAGTTCAATCTCATCAAATGTTAAAATCTCACATCAGAACGTCCGAGTCAAGAACGAAGCTTGTTGCTTTTCTGACAGCTGCTCGTCAGGAAACAAATGATGAAACTCAAAAGTCCTCTCGTGCTGGACTAAAACGCATGAAGCTCCTGTGTGAATAAAACATTAGAAATATCAACTGTCCACTTCTAACGCAACACGGCCTCTGTAACAGGAACTGCTAAACGAGTCTCTTAGTCATGGAAAAAAGCAGAACACAGAGGAAAAAAAGCAAACAGCAGGACTGTATGAATTAGTGAATGCGGCTTTGAACTTTAATTTATAAGCATAGCAGGATGTAGGTTAGTAGGCAAGGCACTAAATGCGACTGCAAGTATCTCATAAACTCACAAACGAACATTTTTGACCGGTCATTTCATTCCATACATGCTTTCTTTAATCATCACCTTAAACCTATTAGTAATATTTTTAAACTGCATTTGTGAATTCCTTTACACTTCGGCTCAGTCAACTACGGTGGCTCATTATCATGATATCGCGCAAGCCCCTATAATTCAACTCGTGCCTCGGAGCGAATATACTGCTGTGTAGCCCTGGCACAATTACGTGCCGTAAAACTTCAGCTGCAGCCCAGGATCTTGCTTTCCCTCGACTTCAGCACAAACACCTGCAAGTAACCGTCTGGCTTCACAGCTGTGAAATGCTTCAAACGGTTTCATTTCTGGTAATCCAAGCTCTTGTTTTCCATCAAAATAATAATCAAACAAATGAAACAAGGACTTTCTCACAAGATTTTGGGTGGGACCCATAATTGGTCTGTGTGGAACAGTTGCCATGTACAATATAATGCATCACATGTACAAAACAAAAAAATAACAACAAACAACCTTTCCACCCTGACGTGGCCCTGGAGTGTCTGTAAATTATGATCATAAGGGAAAGATAACTACAGTAAAACAGATGGCTCTGTCTCATACAGTCCTAAAGACTTCACCATAAAACCATCGAGTCACAACGGCTGCCTAAACTGCAAACCCAGAGGGAGGTAACAAACTGAATCCTGACCAAGCAAGCAGGAAAATAATGAGATGAGGTATCTGGATGGTGTCCAGGACTTGAAGGCATCCACCTCTAACCCATATTTTCTTTGCAGACTTCGCCGTACTCACAGCCTCTCTTCATAAATCTAATAATGGCACACCTCAATAACATAAGCAAGTCACCTCACTTATTAATTTACTCTATTCCCTCTGCCTTAACAGAAGAACTTTAAATGTTTGTTTTAATAAATTAACTAATACTTCATTTTCAGTGCAGCTGTGAAGCTTATGCATTCAGTTTAACATGCATCAAGTCATCAATTAATCAAATTGAAATTGGTGTGTGTTTTTATGCAAATACACTTTTTAAATTATACTATGATATTCTGATCTCTTCAGTGCAAGTCTTTTGGTTTCTTGTGTCATTGTTTGCTTGGCCAAAACTGTAAGTCTAATCACTCAGAAAAAGTTTAATGCTTTATCATAGAGGTTTGCTTTAGGAACCACTAAGAACAACAGTAATAACATCATGCTTAACACATATAAACTTCTAAGAAGATTAAATATTTAAACAAGAAGGAATTTTCTTACTTTCTAAGTTCACCTATGACTTAAAGGTCGCCACGCTCGAGAGCACATCAACGGCTTATTCATGCCTTTCATTGCATCACCTTAAAAAACATGAGAGTGAAGGAAAAATCTACACAAAAGCATCTTCAGCTGGACAAGAAAAAGAGCAGGCACTGTTTGGATAAAAAAAGAAGCTTTCCTCAGTCTGCAGAAGAAATCCTCCACTTGGAACACAAATGAGACATGTTAAAAACGTTAAGCCCCCCGGCACTGGTGTAACCAAACGATACGCTTTTCAAACTCGGCCAACAGTGCTGTCAGCATGTCTCATCACACAATGTGGGTCTGGGGCTCGGCCAGGTGTGATTTCTGTACGATGGAGCTGCAGTGAGAAAATCCACGGTTCAATCTTGTTACAAAAGATCACAGGTGATTTACAACGATTCGTAGCAGCTCGACGGTCCATCGAAATACTCTCAGTTTCAAGCTCAAATGCATCTTGCGGCTTCTAGTTTCTTTGTCTACTTGAGCAACGGTTTCAAAAAAAGCTCACAGCATCAATCTGCAAAACTGATTATAATGCAAAATGAAATTACATGTTTAGTGCTTTAACATGAATTAAAGGGTTCTGAAAATGTGCCAATAATTTAAGACCATTAATTAACTCCCACCAGAAATAGACTTTGAAATAGACGTTTAATGCTACGATGTTCTAACACCTACATATGGCTCAATATACACGGCTGTTCAAAAGATTGGGATCAGTAAGATGTTTAATGATTTTTAATACAGAAAATACAGAAAAAACAGTTATATTGTGAAATATTATTGCAGGAAATGTTCAAAATGCATTAATTGACAACCATATTTGTTAATAGTACTAATGAGCTTTCATGTTTATAAGCAACACGAAGCAACATCTTTTAATTGAACAACCAAAGTCAGATCTGTTTTCTATTAATAGTTCTTAATATTTAATAGATCTTAATAACAACTCAATCTGTCAAATCTTAATTTAACTGACAACAGGTTTGTACGTTTAATGCTATGATGTTCTAACACCTACATGTGGCTCATTATACACTGCTGTTCAAAAGACTGGGATCAGTAAGATGTTTAATGATTTTTAAAGAAGTCTCTTAGAAAAAACAGTTATATTATGAAATATTATTACGGTTTAAAATAATGCTTTTTATTTTAATATATTATAATTATAATTATCACTGTTGGAAACCTGTTTTTTTGGAACCTGTGATACTTTTTTCTTTGATGAATAAATTAAATGAAAAAAAATGTTATTCAAAATAAAAAATAATTTCTAACAATATAAATCTTTGCTATTTTTTTGCTTTGCACTTTTTATCAGTTTAATTCATCCTTGGTGAATAAAAGTATTAATGTATTCCAAATAATAAAATAAAATAAAATAAAATAAAATAAAATAAAATAAAATAAAATAAAATAAAATAAAATAAAGAATAAAAATTTACTGACCACAAATTTTTAAAGAGTAGTTTGTATTTTTACAAAAGATTTTAAATAAATGCTGTTCTTTTCAACTTTTTTTTATTAAAGAATCCTGAAAAGAAAAAAAGTACCACAGGTTCCAACAAAATATTAAGCAGCATAACCGTTTTCACCATTGATTTTAGAACGATTTCTGAAGGATCATGTGACACTGTAGACTGGAGTAATGCTAAAAATTCAGCTTGCATCACAGGAATAAATTACTTTTTAAAATATATTTACATAGAAAACAGTTATTTTACATTGAAATAATATTTCACAATATTACTGTTTTTTTCTGGATTTTTGATCAAACAAATGCAGCCTTGATGAGCAGAAACGAAAAAAAAACAAACAAAAAAAAACATTAAAAATCTTACAAATCACAAACTTTTGAATGGCAGTGTAAGTCAATGGGATTTTTAATCCATTTATGGACACGCAAGCTTCTAATAGTAATAATAATTGCATAATGCACCACTTGTCATTTGGCCGGTCCTACAAACCCAATGCCATTTTCACCAATTATAAAAGCAGAAACACGTCTGTCATAATGAACTTTGTTCAGCTGTGAAACCATCACTCAATGACACAAGTCTTCATGAATAAGCCATGAACCTGAGCACAGAAGCTGCATTTTAAAAATCGTGCACACGGGCTGCCTCACAACACTAAAAATGGCAGCGTTATTAGTTCATCTCTCAAGAGATACAGGACTGAATGCCAGCGTAGACCCCAGAGGCATTCATTTTCAGCAATTACTAACCGCAGCATATTCAGTGCTCCCTACAAAGCGTGCAAGGATCCATTTATCACCTGGCTTTACAGTGCCATCTGGACACTGGGCTGTTTGTCTTTTAAAGTGAACCCATTATCTAAATTAATCATCTAACTTAATGAATTGGCAATCGACTCATATAACATGCTTTCAATTACATGGGGGATTGAGAAATCTGATTAGTGCCATTCAAAAGTAGGATGTTGCAAAATGGTCGGTACAAAACCTACAGGCTTCACATGTGTTAAAACAGCGTACGTTGGTCAGGAAGTGAGGTCGCGGCTCATTCCGGGTCAAGCTTACAGTCAAGGGCCTGTTACAAGCTGAGAATATCAAATGACAGCTGAAGGAAGAGGAAGATGTTTTATGCATTCCATCAGAGAGAGCCAGAGCATTCAAACGTAACATGCAGGAAATGTTCAAAATGCATGAATTTCCTTAGAATGGAATAATGAGAAGAAGAAAAGAACAAATCTGCATATTTAATAATTAGAATCTCATCGTGCAACGATGCATTTTGAGAGTTTTGCTTTAAAACTTCACTTCAAAGTCACATGGACAGTCAGCGCTTGGGACTGGCAACCATATTTGTTAACAGTACTAACAAAACTTTCATGTTTATAAGCAACACAAAGTAACATCTTTTAATTGAATAACCAAAGTCAGATCTGTTTTCTATTAATAGTTCATCTTAATAACAACTCAATCTGTCAAATCTTAATTTAACTGACAACAGGTTTGTAAATCCACCAAGATCAAAAAAAAACTGTGCGAACATAAACTGTACTTGACACACTAAACCATGACTGACAACCCTAAATTCAGCCAAAGGTAATGGATCTCACAACTGAAAAAAAAAAAGTCTAGGTCATATTTTTGCCCAAAATTAAAAGAAAAGAAAAAACATTTTACTAAATAATAATAAATAATTGAATTAAATATATTTAATATTAATCAATGTCAAAAAAAAAAAAAGATGACTGTTTAAGAAGAAAAAAAAAAAAAATTATATATATATATATATATATATATATATATATATATATATATATATATATATATATATATATATATATATATATATATATATATATATATATATATATATATATTTGTTTTTGTTTTTTTTAATTAAGCACATATTCCTCCTAAATTCCTATGTGGGGAAAAAATGTTTTTTTTCACTATAAAACAAAGTAATTTTGGGTCACACAATGCTTGGCCATAACTGATATTTAAATTAAGTATATTTATAAAGCATTCATTGTGGTCATATTTGTTATATGGACTTTACTTTTTGCTGTAAAAAAATAAATGTCACATTGCAAATAAACATTAACGGCCTTCTGTCTGAATTTTTCTTTTACTTTCAATTTTTGAGGTGAAACATGACCCACTATTCTTCCTGTTGTCTTTGACAACAGGCATCTCATTAAGCCAACAACTTTCATTTTGAATGAAACACAAATGAAACTCGCAACCCAAGCGAGCTATCCAAACTTACAGGAATTACTCGTCTGAAGAACACTCACCTTCCCGTGGTTTACAAAGCCATGTTTGCTAGCGATCCGGTTAGCTTCCTCCTCTCCCCCTGTGATGTGGACGGCCCATGTGTTGGTGTAAATCTTCTGTCCAATGGATGGCCGTGGCCCAGAGGTCACAAGGATCAGTAGTGTACCGAGCGTCAATGAGGCAAGCCTGAGATCCATCAGACACAATGGAGGGAACCAAGGCGGGAGTTCCTGATGTCACTAAGTCCGTCAACACAGCGGCCCTCTGCTGTATCCGTGCTGCCCTGGGCACATGTAGAGACAGAGCCGAGAAAGAGAGATGGACTCGGAAAGGGTTCAGGAATTACCTGGGGAGGGAAACAGACGGAACATTGCAGAATGAGTCATTTGAGTTGCTGGTGCAATTGAGGATATGAATCACAGATGAGCTTTAATACCACTGAATTGACTAACTGGTTAAAAATTGACAGCACACCCAAACAAACAAAGTTTCATTTTGCTGGTAAGAGCTCAACACAGGGGTTTGATTTCAGTCAGTTACAGGATCTTACTTCTGTTTATTTGACGGAAATGTAAAAGAGACTGTGAGGAGGGAAAGTAAATTTCATTAAACGTCTACCTGGGATCACAGAAAAAAGAAAAAAAAATACACTATCAGTCAAGAAGTCTCTTCTGCTCACCAAGTCTGCATTTATTTGATCCAAAATACAGAATTGCAGTAATACTGTGAAATATTAGTACCATTTAAAATAATTGTTTTCTATTTGAATATATTTAATGTAAATGTAATTTATTCCTGTGATCAAAGCAAAATTTTCAGCATCATTACTCCAGTCTTCAGTGTTACATGATCCTTCAGAAATCATTCTAATCTGATGATTTGCTGTTCAAAAAACATCTATTATTATCAACATCATCAATATTTAAAATAGTTTAGTACATTTTTTAAGGATTCTTTGATGAATATAAATATCTAAAGATCAACATTTATCTGAAACAGCAAGCTTTAAAAACATTATACACTATATCATAATTTTAGAAATTAATATTTTATTTAGCAAGGATGCTTTAAATCGATCAAAAGTGATGATAAAAACATTTACAATGTTACAAAAGATAGATAAATGCAGTTCTGAACTTTCCATTCATCGAAGAAACCTGAAAAATTCTACTCAGTTGTTTTCATTATAATATTAATGTTTTTTTGAGCAGCAGATCAGAATATTAGAATGATTTCTGAAGGATCATGTGACTGGAGAAATGCTAAAAATTCAGCTTTAAAATCACCGGGAAAAAATACATTTTAAAATATAATCAAATAAAAACAGTTATATTCAAATTTTAACTCTTTTGCTGGTCTTTGGATCAAATAAATGCTTGATGAGCAGAAAAGACTTCTTTAAAAAAAACATTAAAAATCTTACTATCCAAAACCTTTTGACTGGTAGTGTATGTCTTGAAAATTTTTAAAAGGATAAAAAAAAACAATTCCAGGATGCATGAGCTGTGAATAATAAAGGGTGTGCACCATACCAAAGATTTGCAGAGATCAGAAGGCATTTGTTTTTAAAAGAGCTGACAACTTGAGGTGACTTGAGCAACAGCAAATTTACGCAACTGTGCAGCATCATGACATTCGCATGATTTGCCGCCAGATACAGCTGGATATCTAGCTGAGTATGAATGCAACAGTTCAGATACATCAATGTAAATGCTTCTTTCGATACTGTAGAACCATCAACTAAAAATCATCCAGAGCAAAACACTGCCAGCTTAGACTCGACTGCCCAAAACAAGCAGACGAAATTTCAATTTCACAAACGAAAAGAACCGGATGCTTTCTGACTTCCATAAGTGAAGTGCCAAGTCATCATCTTTGCTGGTAAGCCACCAGTAAACCGAAAATGGGAGGGAGGACAGCTGACTTACTCTTGTAGAGAAACATTTATCAACTTCCATGTTCAGTTATGACAGACTGTCATCTCTTTGCAAAACTCCATCGCTTCTCCTCTTTTATGACTAAGCAAACACTGATGCAAGATTCTTATTGACTTCAGACTTATCTTGCCATAAACTTAAGCTGGTGATTATGGAATAAAGCAGCGTATTCATTTGACCCTCAGTTTCGGCCATTCGTTTGTCTAAAGGTGAACTTTCATTACTTCTGGGATAGGTTAGCTTTGCTTATTTGATCTTATAGCAAAAATCTTTTAGAAGAAAACCCTTGCTTATCTTGAACATGCCTGGATCGCTTCAGCAGAACTATCTGATGATTCAATGCACGTACTATAGGTGGAGCGATTCATGCCAAGTCCGGTTGACCTGTCCACACCCTTAATAGCCTATTTCATAATCACATAAATGCTCGTTACGGTCTCATTGGACAAAATGGGTTCTTTTTTGTGTAAACAAGAAAGGCAATCAAAATTACGTCTCACGATCTGATAAGACAACCCATCTTTGGCTCACATTTGTATTCTGTTTCACGCAAAGGCCAAAAAAAAAGTGCTGGCATTCCCTTCAGGACAGAACATTGCCGTGTTGGTTCAAATGACATGCTCTTTGATAATCAATGTCATAAGAATGCAGTCAGATGTGTTAAACTGCACTTCTTTGAAACAGATGCACTACCTGTTCTACCACAAATTTACCATCAGGAAAGAACATATACTGCACATTCTGAATCATAAACAGGATTTCACACAAACACTTTTATTTTCAAACACAATATGCTGTATAATATATAAGTATGTACATGTATGCATCTAAAAGTCAACTTTTAACAAACCTAATTTTGATGTTTTCATTACAATTATATGTGGAAATCAACCTGCACAACAGTGGGAAAAAGCCTGTAATTGAATTACAAGTTTAGCACACTAATTCAGCTTCACTGTAAAGCTTACAGCAGTTTTGATCACCACGAATCAGTAAACACTGTTTATGACAAAAAAATATTGTTACAAAGCTTTGACAACAGAGCCAAATAATTTACCAAGATTAACTTTCTACACATGCATGAACAAATTTAAACTACTTAGACATAAGTTTCACAAGCATTAAAACATCTACAATCCCAAACCTTTTGCATAAAAATCTTAAAGTGAAATAACACTAACAGGAAGCAAGAAACTAAACATCTGTTGACATGCAAGTTCTTAACACACAGAGAAATTTATTTTAACTTGGTAATAGACTACAGGTCAGTTAAACCCCTACACAATTTTTTTATCAGGTCAAGAGAAGAAAATAAAACACAATACTCACTGGAGCACTGAACGTGTGTCTAACCCAGATTAAGCAGGCTAAGCACTAAGCAAGAAGTGCGTAACTTTCCTGACAGCAATTTAAAGCTGTGGCAGCCCTGATTTCAAAGTACACCCACTCATGACATCACAACACGGTTAACAGTTAACAGGGAGAGGAAACCGGCATAGAGATGTTTGACGGTAATTGTCGATCACTTGGAAAAAAAAAGATATTGATATCAAACATATTGAAGGGAACCTAAATTTTCTCAGTCTGCTTTATGCATGCAATCCATTCTAGTTTTCAAAACACAAGCGGATGCTTGTTCCAAAGAAGAGACAAACTTTGTTTCCTGGCAAGCATGCATTACACTGGAATTGGTAATGTCTGAAACATTAGTCTCATGAGGGAAGAGAATGAAAACATGAGCAATTTAACTACTTCGAGGGTAAGAAAACACTAGAAAAAGGAAATTTGCTTCAACATGGGGATTCATGCACTTCATGCATAAAGTTAATAACAATACTTTATTTACAACTTACAACAGAACAAACCAGCCAGCATATACTTATAATAGACAACAGAGAGCATTTCAAAATAGCATTTGGATAGTTAACACACACTTAAAATATGGAAGAAATTTAATTAAGACCAAAATAAAGTGCAAACTTTTCACAGAACTACCTTTTTGCGACTAATTTTTATTTTTTTATGGTCTCAGGGTGATTTTTAAAGTCAAAATCTAGTCTTAAAGCTTTTTTGGTTTCTCAAAAGACCACAAAACCAGTCATATGTAGAACGTGTATATTTGTAGCAATAGCCAACACTACATTGTATGGGTCAAAATGATCGAAAATCATTAGGATATTAATTAAAGATCACGTTCCACGAAGATATTTTGTAAATTTCCTACAATAAATATATCAAAACTTAATTTTTGAGTAGTAATATGCATTGCTAATAACTTCATTTGGACATCTTTAAAGGCGATTTTCTCAATATCACACATCAATGGAAAGCTTATTTATTGTTGTATGAATCTGATCCTTACGTCTGGTTTTGTGGTCCAGGGTCACATATACGGAAATGAGCAATAACAACAATATAATAAGACTATAAGTTGAATTAAAAGTGCCCAATTAACTCAAAAGTGTCCAATGTCTTTTGGGGGGTTACTATGAGAATTGTTTTAGTAGTCCGTCTTAAAAATGAATAACAAAATATGAAACCAATTGACATCTAAATACTTTCAAGGGGAACTGTTTCTGTATTTATTGTGCTGTAACAGCTGTACGCCTAAGTGTCTTTTTAAATAAGTCTAGTCTATAAAACACGATAGTGTTATCAAAAGAAGATATGTATTCAAAACGGTAGTCATAAAACATTCTTATGTGCTCTGCATAAGTTTGAAGACTGCTTACTTTTAGTGCGGAACAAGTCATATGCCATTTCAAACACTAAATACAACAATCCTCACAGTACTTCATAAGTATATAATGAATTTCTTACCTCAACAGCATCAGCTTCTAATCTTCCGTTTCCTTGGACACGACGTAAATCCACTAAACCTGTCTGCGGACACGACGAAAAGTCCTCCGTGTTTGACTGACCCCAAAACAAAGCTAAACTCTCGACACCGACGTAGTAGTGTTGTCAAGAGGACAGACTCAAATGTCCTGACGTACTGGACTGTCCTAAAGTCCACGCGCACTCATCTACTGTACAATAGGGAAACTTTGCGATAGGTTTGTTTGCTCTGTCTCACGTAACGCGACGCTAAGGCATCACTGAGACCCGGTTCGTTTGAGCCACCTTTGGGCCGATACGCCAACATAGTTACGGACGCATGCTAGAACGTTACAAAACGGCGAAATCAAGTAAACAAACAAAATAATAAAAAAAAAATACACCTCTATCCAGGGACTGGACTGGAGAGGTAGTCTACACACTGCTTCTCAGGAAATACGTCACAGAAATACGCAATGAGATGCGACGTCAAGACGCATCCACTTGAGCGCGTCATGCGGTGCATGATTTGCTTGCGCCATCTGCTGGATACACAAGCGCTGTTCACTTCAAAAACACAAGGTTTTTTGTTTAGTTTATTATTATTATTATTATTATTATCAATATTTAAAACAGTTGAGTATGTGTTTTCAGGATTTTTTATAAATAGAAAAATCCAGACATCAGCATTAATCTGAAATAAAAAGCTTTTGTAACATTACACATCATACCACTCAATTGATTATATAAATCAATTAAAATACTTTTAATACTAAATACTAAATACTTTTATTTAGCAATAAAGCTTTAAATTGATCAAAAGTGATGATAAAGACATTTATAATGTTACAAAAGATTTATATTTCAGACAAATGCTGTTCTTCTGAACTTTCTATTCATCAAAGAAACAAAAAAACTAAAAAAAAAAAAATTCCGCTTTGAAATCACAGGAATAAATTACATTTTAAAACATATTCAAATAGAAAACAGTTATAATTGGAAAAAAAATATTTCTATATAAAAATATGCTAATTGTTCCATGTTTTTAATATTTTGGCCAATTAATTAAAATATGCAAATAAAACCATGAAAAATGTAATTATCAGAATTACCTGTACAATACATAATATATATCATCTGTCAATTTGACATTAAATACAACTTGAAGTATTGACATGATTAAGATTGGTTTATTTGTTTTTCTATTTTTTTTTTCTATTCTATTTTTCTGTTTTTTAAATCATAGGCATTTTTTCCACTTCATATTTTCCTTCTAGAGTTTTTCCAAACTTACAGACATTAAAAAAAAAATAAAATAAAAATAAATAAGTAAATAAATAAATAAGAAATTTAAATTCTTGCAAAGTACTACAATGTCATGCTCCCTATCCAACGTCTTCCCTATTCTTCAATGCAGAAGTAAGCCTATGGGCGAGACTTCCGGTTCATTAGCCTCTATAGGGAAATAGCGAGAAGAAGAATAACGTGCAGTAAACGGTAAAACAGTTTGCACTACAAACTAGTGTGTTCTATGTAAGATAATACATTAAAATAATATGGTAAGACACACCAATTTGCAATACTGTGCAGCAAAACAAGCTGTTTTGTACAGCTAAAAATGGCTGGAAGCATGAAGACCCATAAAATGTAAAATGTTTTATGAGAAAAAAATATGGATGAACCTTTTTTTATTTATTTATTTGTTTTGTTTTGTATATGCTACAATGCAATGTTGCTGTATTCTGTATTATGCATTTTTATGCTAAAATTTTTGCAGGGGAAAAAAATAGTAATATTCACACATGCACAGTTCACTTTCAAGCCCAAAAATGTGCATCGGATTTTATGTTCGCATTGAATCAGACCACTGGTAGGCCTGTTTGACCATTCTTCTTTATTTTATAATGAACGTGATCATGAAACTCTCTAAATATTTTAGAAAATTTGAATATGTTAATTTTAATATTAGGCCTAAGCACAACAGCAGACTTACCGCTCCTCGGGTAGTACATGGAAGCAAAGCAGTCCTTCAAGTTGGAATGCAAATTAGGCGGGTAAGTGCGTTCTCTCTCGAGCACCCATCAATTAGATTGGGAGCATCTACCCACAGCTGACTTAATGATCCAGCTAATGAAGCTCCTGAAGCCCAAACTCATTATGGTCACGTCAAACTGGATCATGTTTCAAAGTGTATATTTCATATTTCCCTGCTTCCTTGTCATGATGGTAATATTCAAGCATCGTTGGTTTGATGACTAAAGGTCAAGCTATGTTTTATTTGTCAGTAGTCTTAGTGAAAGGCAATATAATGGACTGACAACTCATTATGCAGACCGGCAGTTTGTTAGCTAACTATATTGCGTTATTAATGCATTTTTCCACCTAACCCAAAAGCTACAGTTGTGTCTGCAAAAACACTGCTTGATATCTGTTTTAATGGGGAAATGTATTTAATTTACTTAAAGGAATAGTTCACCCAAAACTAATAATTTGTTTCTTCACTGGAACAGATTTGGAGAAATTTAGCTTTACATCACTTGCTCACCAATGGATCCTTTGCAGTGAATGGGTGCCGTCACAATGAGAGTCCAAACAGCTGATAAAAACATCACAATAATCCACAAGTAATCCACTCCACTCTATTCTATCAATTAATGTCCTAAGCAAAAACCTGCATGTTTGTAAGAAATCCATCATTATGGTGTTTTAACTTTAAACCATTGCTTCTGGCAAAAATACAACTCCATAATGCATATTAATGCTTCCTCCAGTCAAAAAGTCCATCCTGAGTTGTCTTCTAACATCAAAATCCACCAACATATTTGTTTAGAATAGCTTTGGACTGTTTTCGCTTGTAAACAGTGGTTAATCTGTGTATATTTCTCTTCCAATAATATTGCAGAAAGCAATGGATCCTCTGCAGTGAATGGGTGTCGTCAGTAAGCAGTATTATAGATAGATTATAGACTATTTTAGTCAGAAGCAATGATTTGAACTTAAAAAATCGTAATCATTTTTCACTTCACGAGATGTTAATTTATGGACTGGAGTAGTGTGGATTATTGTAATGTTTTTATTAGCGGTGTTTTTATCATTTTGATGGCACCCATGTTGACTTTAAATCATGCTTAAAGTGTTTATTTGTAAATATGCAAATTTTTTGTTTTGCATCTGAGCTGGCATTTAATCATAAATGTAAGAATTCAATAAAGAAGAACAAATAAAAGCCTTAAGTTATAATCTTTATAATAGTATCCACAATGTACAGACAAAAAGTAATAAACATTTCCTGAAGCTGCTGGCAAACCGTAATGATGGAGCCTGGTTCCTGCCTGTGGAGACAAATATATTTTGTAGTAAAATGGCAGGTTTATTCTTTTCATCTACCAAAGCATATTTAGTTAAGAATGCAAATAACGGCATTGTTTGATCTAGAGCGGTACTGCTCACCTCTGTGCTCAAGCATGAGTTCGCCTTCATATTGGGCCATGCCAAGTGCTTGTCTTTGTTCACTGTCTAATTCCGCCCACTGCTCCTCTGTCACGGCACACGCTTGTTCAGCGTTCAGCCAAGACAGCTGCGTGGCACTGAATACCACCTGAAATAATTAGACATGTCTGATGAATAAATGCTGGCATCAATCTGGGATCTTCCTAGCGTTGATTGTCAGTTGGAAGCTCTCAGTTACAGGTAAGTCATGTATAGAAACACAAATGTGACCCTGGACCACAAAACCAGTCATAAGTTGCAAGGGGATATTTTTAGCAATAGTCAGCAATACATTGTATGGGTCAAAATGATCCATTTTTCTTTTATGTCAAAAATCATAAGGATATTAAGTAAAGATCATGTTCCATGAAGATATTTTGTACATTTCCTACTGTAAATATATAAAAACTTAATTTTTGATTAGTAATATGCATTGCTAAGAGCTTCATTTGGACGTTTTTCTCAATATTTAGATTTTCTTGCACCCTCAGATTCCAAATTTTCAAATAGTTGTAATTAGGCCAAATATTGTCCTATCCTAACAAACCATACACCAATGGAAAGCTTATTTATTGGGCTTTTATCAGTTGATTTTATCACTGGTTTTATGGTCCAGGGTCACAAATAGCACACTGAAGGCTTCTACAAATACTTAGTATACACACCAAAGACATTTAGAACTACATATTTTCAAAATCATTTAGTTAGTGGATTGCTTCAACAACCCACCAATCATGTATTTGATTTAAACTGGATGACCTGCAAAATTATGCTGGTTTAGGGTTCACATAATCTTGTGCAAATGCTTTTCTGGGTTCGTATTTACATAAAGTGTTAATGCATACATTAACAACAAAAATGCATGGGTTTTTTTGCATCTTAACCTTAACCAGAGTGTTTGTATGAATGTATATGTCTGTACCAGGGGTGCTGGAGAGAAGAGGAATTGAAAACCGCAAGTTTTTCGAGACTATTCACAACTGTCTAAAGGTTTAGTCGTGTTTACTGTTCAGCAAATTTATGGGCAAAATCCAGCCATTTCAATAGGAATGACTGAGAATCTCACTTAAATAGATTAGTTCACTCCAGAATTATAATTTCCTGATAATATATTCACCCCATGTCATCCAAGATGTTCATGTCTTTTCTTTCTTCAGTTGAAAACAAATTAAGGTTTTTGAGAAAATATTCTAGGATTTTTCTCCATATGGTGGACTTCAATGGGAGCCAGTGCAATTTCGACCTTTAACCCATTGATCCCCATTGAAGTTCACTATATAGAGAAAAAAATCATGGAATGTTGTCCTCAAAAACCTTAATTTCTTTTCAATTAAAGAAAACAGTCATCATCTTCTTAAACAGAAGTCATTTTCAAACCAAGTCACTGCATCAAACTGGAAAAGTGCATTACCAACATGAATATAAGCGTCATGTGCGTGGTGAATTTTTTTTAGCCCTCATACGAATCTCTCAGTCACACTAATTCTTAGTGAAATGACTGGATTTTGCCTGCTAGATTTCACTGAGCAGCTGTACATGTGACCATGCCTTTAGACTGAAGTCTACAATGAACAAAAGGATACAAAGTGAAAGAAAACTTAACGAAATACAGATATCCATCACTCACAGCAAATTTTCTTGGAGGTATCAGGGTTATTGCTGCTGGTGTAAGTCCTTCCACTTGCTCTTTTATTAGTGCAGACAATACCATATCCTCCAGCCCAGCTGAGGACACAGAATCAGTTTGTCTTATTCTTTTTATAAGCCTGCCCGTTTTTGACATGTGTATATTGTCCACTGAACTGATTGTAATGGAAATCCAGCATCAGTACCTGCCAAAGTCCCAATCTCAGTGAAGACCTCAGAGCCCCAGCTGCTGACTGGACCAAAGCCCAGAGGATTGGATAGGCGTGACGTCAGCACCTCGGTCTGCTGCTCAGAACATGGCAGTACCATCTCCCCCAGAAACAAAGCGGCCACGCTGATGGACACAAACACAATGCTTTCAAGGGTTTTGAGGTGAATAGTTTACTATTTGATTTGTGTAAACTGATTTGATGTGTTACCCCTTACCTCAAGTTGAACGGGTCTAAACGGGAAATTTCAGAGGAGCTGAAGCCACAAAGCAGATGTCCAAAGGAAACAAGCTCCACCACACCAAGTTCTTCAGGCTTTTGTTTAAGTCGCTTCATTATACCAAGGACAACTGCTCTCATCTGTTTAAATATAAAAATAGATGTACTATTCCTGTTTAGGACTTCAGTCTAATCTGAATGACTAAAAACGTACTTTCTTTGCACTCCACCCATCGAGGTCCCCAAGATGGGCCACCACAGCCAGATTGGAGAAGTTGATAGCCTGTAGCTCTCTTTCTCCCATTTCGGTCACTATACAACCCAGTTCCAACACCTGTTCTGGTTTAAGCTGCTTCACTGGTTTATACACCTAAAATAATGGTTGTTACAGTTGAGGTCAAAAGTTGACATACCCCTTTTCAGAACCTGCAAAATGTTAATTATTTAACCAAAATAAGAGGGATCACACAAAATGCATGTTATTGTTTATTTAGTACTGTTCTGAATAAGATATTTCACATAAAAGATGTTTACACAAGAGAAAATAATAGTTGAATTTAAAAAAATGACCCCGTTCAAAAGTTATTCTAAATGCTGCGTTGTTACATAAATGATCCACAACTGTGTTCTTGTTTAGTGATAGTTATTCATGAGACCCTTGTTTGTCCTGAACAGTTAAACTGCCTGCTGTTCTTCAGAAAAATCCTTCAGGTCCCACAAATTCTGGTTTTCCAGCATTTTTGTGTATTTGAACATTTTCCAACAATGACTGTATGGAAAACCATGCATTAAGAACCAGGGGGTGAAAACTTTTTGAATTTGAAAATCAGGGTCAATTGACCTTATTTTGTCTTCTGGTAAACATGTAAATATCTTCTGTAGCCTCTGAAGGGCAGAACTAAATGAAAAACTATGATATTTAGGCAAAATAAGAAAAATGTACAAATCTCCAATCTGTTCAAAAGTTTTCACCCCCTGGCTCTTAATACATAGTTTTTCCTTCTGAAGCATCAGTGAGCGTTTGAACCTTCTGTAATAGTTGCATATGAGTCCCTCAGTTGTCCTCAGTGTGAAAAGATGGATCTCAAAATCATACAGTTATTGTTGGAAAAGGTTCAAATACACAAAAAAAAAAAACAAAAGAAAAAGAATACACAAAGAAAAACCAAAGAATTTGTGGGACATGAAGGATTTTTCTGAAGAACAGCAGGCAGTTTAACTGTTTAGGACAAACAAGGGACTCATGAACAACTATCACTAAACAAAAAAAACACAGCTGTGGATCATTTATGTAACAACACAGTATTAAGAATCAAGTGTATGTAAACTTTTGAACGGGGTAATTTTCATAAATTCAACTATTATTTTCTCTTGTGGACTATATGTAAACATCTTTTATGTGAAATATCTTATCCAGGTCAGTACTAAATAAACAATACCATGCATTTGGTATGATCCCTCTTATTTTGGTAAAAATAATTAACATTTTGCAGATTCTGAAAGGGGGATGTAAACTTTTGACCTCAGCTGTATATGATATAAAGCATTTAATAATCAATGAACAACATTTGGACAAACAGATGTAGCTTAACTGGTCTGAGTTCCATCCAAAGTGCTTCACGTTGCTCGGCGTCAAGTGCATCATCTTGACCGATGAACTCAACGCACGTCTTCAGCTCCCTCTTCTTCATTCTGTTCAGCTGATAGGACCTCCAGGCCGATGGAAACGTCCCTTTAATGTCTGCACAGCTTGGAACGGGCCCTAGTAAGCAACAATATATGATTTACCTTTCCGTAGAAGCCATAAATAATATCTAATGGATTCTGTAAATGAATCCAGCACACAACTCACCCCTTCTCATCCACCATCGACCTTTAACGATCCTGTGGGTGAGACCGTTCATCTTTTCTCGTAGTCCTTTCAGGTCCAAACAAGCCTTTCCCACTTCGCTGTTTTTCCAAAGCCACTGGCTCATCAGGATCTGCTCAACTGTGTCTTTGCCTAAATCGCCCTTGAAGAACAAAAGTAGAACAAAGTTCAATGTGATGATATCCCGAGTTTTAGTTGAATGGAAATGCCTGTGTTTTCCTTACTAGTGGTAGAGATCTTATCTGCTGAGGTGAAAGGGTGAACAGAAGTCTACCCACATGCTCGACGTCACCAACCGTCCATGTTTTCGGATCTCTGTTGCAAACAACAGGGGCTTTGTCAAATTCCCAGCAGAGATGTGATTTGTACTTTACTTGCAGTGAGGAACATTTTGCAGTTGCTGTCAGAACAAAGAGGTTGTCAACAATATAAAAATGGAATGTCTCACCCCAGCATGCTTCTCTCTGTAAGCAAAGCTGCTATTTGTCTGAAAGTGTCAGAGGGCAGGCAATATTGTTTCAGTTCCTCAAGTCGTAGTTTCAAAGCTTCTCGGTCCGTGTGAGCTAACACATCCCTGTCCAGGAAGGGCAGAAAAGGACCGAGCATGTCCATGGATGCCCCAGTGAGGCCATTTTCAGAGATGCCCTATTAGGAGAAAAGGAATTTTGAACAACGTGTATTATCTAAGTAACTTTTATTCAGCAAAGATGCATTAAATTGATCAAAGGTTACCGTAAAGGCATTTGTAATGTTACAAAAGATTCTATTTCAAATTAATGTTTTTCTTTTGAATTTTATATTCATCAAAGAATTCTGAAAAACAGTATCATGGTTTCCACAGAAATATTAAGTTTCATTTCTGAATCTGTTTTTAGCATTAATGATAATAAATGTTCCTTGAGTACCAAATCAGCATATTAGAATGATTTCTAAAGGATCATGTGACACTGAAGACTGAAGTAATGATGCTGAAAATTCAGCTTTGGCATGGCAGCAAAAATAAATACATAATTAAATTAAGTTATTACAATAAAAACAATACAATAGAAATGGTATTTTTTTTAAAAATAGAAATAGAAATAGAAATAGTAGTTACACTACCAGTCAAAAGTTTTTAAACAGTAAGATTTCTAATATTTTTTAAATAATTCACATCTGCTCACCAAGCCTGCATTTATTTGATCCAAAATATAGCAAAAGATGTAATACTGAGATGTAATATTGAGATAAATTTGATAAATAGAAAGATCCAAAGATTAACATTTAGCTGAAATAAAGCGTTTTTGTAACATAAAGCTTACAAAAGATTCTATTTCAGAAACCACACAAAATTCTACTATATAATAATAATAATAATAATAAAGAAAAAAGGTTTTTTGAGCAACAAATCAGAAAATTAGAATGATTTCTGAAAGATCATGTGACTGGAGTAATGATGCTAAAAATCACAGGAATAAATTATATTTTACAAAATATATTCAAATAGAAAAAAGTTATTTTAAATAGTAAAAATATTTTAAAAATTTACTGTTTTTGCTCTATTTTGGATCAAACAAATGCAGGCTTGGTAAGCACAAATTTCTATCAAAAAATATTGAACCCAAACTTTTAAAGAGAGACTAAAAAGAGACTACTTAAAAATATTACCGTTCAAAAACTTTTGACTGGTAGTGTATTTGAAGTAAAATAAAAATAAAAACAGCTATATATTTATAATAAGTTATAATGTTTATAATATTTTGCAATATTACTGTTACTACATTTTTTTGGATAAACTGACAAATAAATACAGCCTTGGTAAGCACAAATTTCTATCAAAAAATATTGAACCCAAACTTTTAAATGGCACTGTACATGACTTAGAAAAATCGAATGCGGACTACATTCATAAAATCCATATTTTTGGAAATGCATTTCTGCATTCTAAAACAGTAAAATTAGATTTTAAGTATTTCAAAAAATTAAAACACAAAAACAAAAATTTGGTGTCAATAACAGCTGGAATGAGGTCACAATTCATCTGGGTTGCTGTGAAACTTGTAAGAAATCTGTCACTGCATTGACTTCAATCATGAAATGCTGAAAATCTGCACTGATTTTGTGCTTACAAATACATCAATAGCTTTCTCTGCTAGGGCTGTTTGCTTGTGTCGTGGTAGCTGAAGAAAGTCAATAAAGTGTTGTCGAACATGGTCCAGTACACTTATGAGTGAGGCGTTAGACAGGTGCTCCATCATGGTCAGCCTGAGAGACAAAATACAACAGTAGGATCATTCAAGTAAAAGAACAAACAAATGCGAATCTAGGTAGACAACCACTAATCTTACGGTAATCTTGCAGCAAATGAGGGTTCCAAGTCATTTAGATTAATATCAGGCCTTTTCTGTAGCTCCACCACAATGCATTTCCTCTGTTGAAACAAAGTCAGTGCTGTTTACCTCCCACAGACATGCTAAAAACATTACTAACATATTCAGTTGTGTCATATACTGTACATACACTACCAGTCAAAAGATTTTTCATGTTTTTTAAAGTTTCTTCTGCTCACCAAGCCTGCATTTATTTTATCCAAAGTACAGCAAAAACAATTTTTATTACATTTAAAATAACTGTTTTCCACTTGAATATATTTTTAAATGTAATTTATTTCTGTGATTTCAAAGCTGAATTTTTAGCATCATTACTCCAGTCACATTTAATATTCTGATTTGCTGCTCAAAAAACATTCATTATTATTTCTATGTTGAAAACATCTGAGTAGAATTTTTTCAGGTTTCTTTGTTAAATAGAAAGTTCAGAAGAACAGCATTTATCTGAAATAGAAATCTTTCATAACATTATAAATGTCTTTATCATCTTTTTCATCAGTTTTGATCAATTTAAAGCATCCTTGCTAAATAAAAGTATTCAATTCTATAATTTCCTTCCCTCAAAATAAATAAATAAATCAATAAAAACAAATTATACTGACTCCAAGCTTTTGAATGATATATTTATAATGTTACAAAAACTTTTTATTTCTGATAAATGCTGATCTTTGGATCTTCCTACTCATCAACTAATCCTGAAAAAACATACTCAACTGTTTTAAATATTTATAATAAAAATAATAAAAATGTTTCTTGAACAGCAAATCAGCATGTTAGAATGATTTCTGAAGAATCACTGAAGACTGGAGTAATTATGATGAAAATTTAGCTTTGATCACAGGAATAAATTACATTTTTAAATATATTCAAAAAGAAAGCAGGTATTTTAAATAGTAAAAAATATTTCACAATATTACTGACATTAAAAACATTAAAAATCTGGTAGTGTAATTGGTAAGGAACATGGTTAAAAGTGCCATGAGCTATGTTAAATCATGTTACTTAATCAAAATATTATAATCTCTGTATTTTGCCTTTAGACAGCAAAGGCTTTTAAAGGCAGTGTGTATATTAATAAGATTTCTCATATTCTTACCAAACCAGGTCTAAGTCCTCCAGGCAACTTAGTGATGAATTGCAACAATTCAGAAAAGCTTGACTCATTTACCCAAAGCTTCAGCCACTCACAGCTCATGCCACCAGCAATACGACCTAAATCTCTTTAGTGAAAAGAAAATTTTTGCATGAATGTTATTCAATTTTAAAACAACATGAATATAAAAACAATGCATATTTGTTCTAGACATCCAGACTATGATGCAACTAAGCCCAGCATGAATTTCCAAAGAAAAATATAGCTGTCGACAATCATAAAGTATAGTAATGCTAGATATCACTTACAGTATTGACTGTCCTGTGATGTTTATGGTCCGCTGAATCATTTTGAACAGCATTTGAGCCTGTTGTGTCAAACACAACAAGTGAGTCTGAGAAACTAGATCGCCCTCAAGGTTGTATCTGATACACTTTTGGCTGAGACAAGGTCTTTTTAATGTGGGTGATTATTAATTCATATTCCCTGGTGGAGGCTATTGTACCACATTAAGATCAATTTGCTTGATGGCAGGTGAGGGGCTCAGATTATTAATTTACTGAAAGGCTCCTTTGAAGCATGACAAATAATCCACCAAAGAACTTGAGATCAGCTGGCAAGAGCAGTACAGGGCACTGAATGTAATTTACTAGGGCTACATTCACTGCTTCTATAGTTTCTTTAAAATAAAAGACACATTTAACAATAGAAATGTCTGATGTTCCTAGACAGTGTTCGCTGAAGACTTGTCTTCATTTTTGTACATGATATGCAACACTGACAGTCTGTCTGTGAGCTAGAAAAAAGCAAATTTCCCAGAATCAAAGGTATAAAATTAGGGTTGTACCTGTTGGTGAGACCAAGGCATGTGCTTATACACTGATATGTGATGAAGGACTGTCTCTCCATCTAGATCTGACATTAATTTCTTCAAGGACACAAATGGTAGAAGACATTGCAACTGCTGTGTTATATTTGCAGACGCGCGTTCCAGAGCCTTCAAACAAACAGCATGTGTTATACATCAACAGACCAAAGCAACTCTAATGCATAAGTACAAATGTGGAAACTAGAGGTTCAAACCTGTTGGAGTGCAAAATGAACCATCACTTGATGAGCAGGTTGCAGGTCAGCCAGCATTAAACTCCAACACTGACAATCAGGTGTAGACTCAAGAACAAACAGCTTTCTCAAGAAAGAAGGCCCCAGACCAGTAAACAACGGCTTCAGTCTGCAGAGCATGTTGGCACTGAACTAAACAGGATTGAGACTGTGAATACAAGACTCACTAAAGGTAAGCATCATAGTTGTGCTGGTACATAGCTTACATTTGTTTCTTTTTGTTCTTCTATTTTGTTCAGTATCTGGAATGCCTGCATTAAAGAAAAAAAAATGAATTGAATTGTCCACAGCCCTCAGAAAGTTTAATTGGAATGACAGCAAGAGGAATCTATCTATCAAAATCTTCAAAAATCGTTTTTTCGCTCTTAAAAATAAACATTCCCAAAGGGGGTTTTCGCATCGATGCCACAGAAGAATCATTTTTTGATTCCCCAAAGAACCTTTCAGTGAACATTTCCTAAAAGAATCATTATTTTAGTGTGAAGAACAAGTTTAAAATCTATAATCTTTAATTCAATCTATCTGTCGTTCTATATCATTCTATCTATTGTTCTATCTATTGTTCTATGGTTCTATCTGTCTGTCATTCTGTCATTCCATCCATCTGTTGTTCTATCTATTTATCATCTATCTATCTATCTATCTATTTACTATCTATCATCTATCTATTGTTTTATATATCGTTCTATCTATCTATCTATCTATCTATCTATCTATCTATCTATCTATCAACTGTTCTGTCTGTCTGTCATTCTGTCGGTCCATCCATCTATTGTTCTATTTATCATCTACCTATCGTTCTATATATCGTTCTATCTATATATCTATCTATTTACTATCTATCATTCTACTGTTCTATCTGTCTGTCATTCTGTCGTTCCATCCATCTATCCATCCATCCGTTGTTCTATCTATCTATCTATCTATCTAGCTATCGTTCTATCGTTCTACTTTTCTATCTGTCATTCTGTCATTCCACCCATCCATCCATCCATCCGTTCTATCTATCTATCTATCTCAGGATCATACAATCCTGATCTTGAAGGGATTCACATTTCAGGTGTTGTCTTGAAAAAATTTGGTTTTCAAGTGAAAGATTTGTAGAATGCTTCTTCCATATATTCAAATTCAAATTTCAACTGTGCATCTTGTTCAAATTCAGAAACTGAACTGGAATTCAAAAAACTTTCACTGTGCTTACCTGTGCAGGTGGGAAAGTTGGCATACCCGGCAGAGTTACCAGATCCAACAACTCATCTGAGGACAGCGGCTCCAAAAACGAAGCACCCATTTGTGGCAGCATACCTTGTAAGGAGGCCATTGCTGAAGCAGGTAAGTTACTGGCATTTACAGATTTAAGGGCCATGCCAAGCCAGTGCGACAGCTGTGGAGAAAATAATTCTTTATGAATAACACTTGAAACATTATTCCACAATGCACAATATGAAAAAACAAGCCTCACTCTGCCACTTCCACTGACGTGTCCCTCTGATACACATTGTGCCAACTGCTGCCACAGGACGGGTGAGAGTTTCGATGAAGACAACAACTGTTGTAAGTCGTCAGAGTTCAGGTAACATATAAGAACTCCTAACCTGTTGCGAGAAACAGGGCGTCTTGTATTTGTTTATACGTTTATAAATGTCAAATGATATTGAACTTCAATTTGTACCTCATTATGTTGTCACTGGTCAGGTTCTTCCCCCTTCCGAAGACAGTACGAAGCACATGGCGCCCCCTTGTGGCATCTAGACTGCTGTTCCCCAACATCTCCATTAAGGGTGTGAGCTGTAAGTCAATCATTCAGATGTTACTTTCAGCATGTGAAAAAGTAAAAAGCAGGATCTTCTGATGGAAACGTACTCACTTGTTGAGATGTGAGCTGCTGAAAGTGACTGACTGGGAGATGTGGAAGGAGAGGCAGAATGGAGCTGAGGAAGTAAGGAGGCCACGAAGGCACATCTCCAGCTACGCTGGACTGCAACAGGCGTTTTACGAAGGCTTGTTTTTGTGGAGACTTCATCTCAGAGCTGTGATCACTAATGGCCATTAGTCTGGAGCAAATTAACATAATTGAATTAGGAGGACACTGGGCTAAATCATGAAATATAATTTTGATATGATCCACTTACACACTTTCATTGACCATGAGAGAGGCAGGGAAGGTCATAATGTCTGAGACAGACATGTATGGTATAAACTGGGAGAGGTCGATGAAAAGCTCTGGTGTGACACGAGGAAACTTGTGAATGAAAGCAGCTGTCATGGTTTCCATGGCCTCTTGTTCTTTTGGAGAAACCTGTGAATAGCACCAGTTATATATGGATATGTACTTCTAAGTATGGATGTATTGTATATCAGTACTTTGTTGATTACTGGATGGCATTAGACAGTATCAGTCAGCATTGTATATTCAATATCCAAACGTTGTTTTTTTTATTTACCTGTATAGTTTCCACTTGAAGTTGATCCCAACTCTGATGAACATGGGAAAGGAATCTTTTCACAGCATCTTTTTCCGCCGACATTACTACACTGCGAATACTCTCTCTAGGCATCTGTAGGTACTCCTTGGAGTGTATAAATGTCAGAATTAGACATTGACAAATGCGTGCTGACAAAATAGTGCAGATTTGCAAGGAACGCCTGTGAGTGAAAGAGCTTAACTCATCAAATTTTGCCTTAATAACTTCAAGAAACTATAGTATGAAAATGGATAAGATCTATAATTTATATGTTGGATTTTTTGGGTTTCACTCAAGGGTTTTTAAACTCAGTTAAGCAAGATGGTTCTAGGGAGTATGCAGAAAAGTAAGGTGTAATTATAGAATGATAATTGTGCAGTCATTTTGTCTTTACATCATCACACTTACCAGCTTTCTTACATAGTAAAAAATGTTTTATCATGAAGATATGTACAGTTGGTTTTTGCAGAGATGCCACAGAACAATAATTCTGCACTCTATGCTGGGTCATTTAATTTGGTTGTTTTTAATATTTGTACCCAGGTGCTGGGTAGGTTTTTTTTTTTTTGCACTCTAAAAAATGCTGGGTTATTTTTTTATTTTTTTTTACCCAAATGCTGGTTCAGCCTGTTGGTCATTTTATTTGGTTGTTTTAATATTTGTACCCAGGTGCTGGGTAGTTTTTTGCACTCTAAAAAATGCTGGGTTATTTATTTATTTAATCCAAATGCTGGGTTCAGCCTGCTGGGTCATTTTATTTGGTTGTTTTTACTATTTTTACCCAAGTGCTGGGTAGTTGTTGTTGTTTTTCACTCTAAAAAATGCTGGGTTATTTTTTTATTATTTTTATCCAAATGCCGGGTTCAGCCTGTTGGGTCATTTTATTTGGTTGTTTTTAATATTTGTACCCAGGTGCTGGGTAGGTTTTTTTTTTTTTGCACTCTAAAAAATGCTGGGTTATTTTTTTTTGTTTTTACCCAAATGATGGGTTCAGCCTATTGGGTCATTTTATTTGGTTGTTTTTAATATTTTTTCCTAGGTGCTGGGTAGTGTTTCTGTAACTTAGCTGCTGAGTCATTTTTAATGCTGGGTTATTTTTTCTAGCCTGTCTTCGACGAAACAACCCACTTTTTGGCAGTGATTCTTAGCATTGCTGATTTGGTGCACTTCTTTGGTGAAATAAACATTTGTATACATTTTATTTCATTTATAAAGTCTTTACTGTGTTGTAAAATATATTATTTTAAGCAACGTAACATACAAAGACGAGATGTCAGTCAGCTGCATCAGCAGCAGTGGTTTCGAATGTTGGAAACATCTTTGGCCTTGCATAACATAAACTGATTTTATTCATTATAATACTGAATTTAATTTAATTTGATGTTAAAATATGTTCTCTAATGTCAGTACTGTTTGTTTATGGACAGGTTATAGAGTCAGTAACGGCAACTTTCTGCTACGAGTGAAAAGCGAGGCGGTGGTCTGAGGTTCGTAGTTCCCCCAGTGAACAACAGCCCATCACCGGTTCAGATCTTGGCGACACACCGGCATGAGAATTAGCGCTATTGGGCTGAAAAGTGATTACAAAAAACAGTTGAATACACTTAAATTAAAAAATTCCTTTTAATGTTAAATTTTTTGTTTCTAAAATGCTTGTTAAACTAGTTTAAATGTATATTATTGTAAATATATTGTAAACGATGCTGTATTCACCCAAATAAATTCAATTTGTCTTATATTTTTGTCCATGGGTGTTCTTGCTTAATAATAAATGTTCATATTTTGATTATTGCTGTTGTCTCTATAAATCCGTGTGTGAATTTTAATTTCCAACCCATTTTAAGCCAGCAATATAATAATTTTTAAACAATAGTTGACTTAAATAAAACAACACAGCATGTTGGGTAAAAACATTAAACCCTACCAGCTGGGTTAAAATAACCCAGCATGTATTCTGTCCAATATTTACCCAGAGCTGGGTTGCCAAATAACCCAAGTTAGGTTGTTTTTAACCCAGCATTTTTTAGAGTGTGGGTTCACTGGGTTCTTTATGGAAACACAAATGCCAATAAAGAATCTTTATTTTAAGAGTGAATTTTAAAAATGGGCTTCCCTGCAATGCGATTATCATATAGGGCCCACTGGCATCAAAAAGCTTGAAAACCCCTGGGTTTAACTGACTAGATAATTTACCATCAGAGAGAATGAGTTATACCTGCATTAAAAATCTTAAAGCAGAAGAGTTGCCTTCCCTCTGAATGAGATCCCACAGGACAGGCTGCTGGGGAGAGAAGCCTTTGAATCTGAATGCATTAAACTGAATGCATGGTAATATAACAATAAAATAATAGAATGAAAAACTAAGCATGCATGACATACACTGAAACAGCTCAAAAGATCTTCTTTTAAGGTGTAGTTTTGCTCTCTCTTCAGGAAGACGGCAACAGTGTGAAGTACACTTATTGATGCATCAGGTCTTAGAGTAGCCCAGAAGGAAGCGTTGTCCTGGAGGCTGGACAGGAGAATGGCCTGACCCAGGCTCTGACGCACCTCTCGTTCCCCTTCATCCAAACCCGCTGAGAGCCCCACCACAAAATCCAACACTCTAAGCACATAGCTCACCGCAGCTAACCAACCCGTGCGTTCATCCACTGCTCCTTCACACAGAGTGAGCTTATGAATGGCATCTTGCAGAATAGGCAAGGGGTTCACACAAAGCTGAGAGGTGTCAAAGTCATAGGGCGCTGGCAGCATGTCAAACAGCTTCTGGAGGACACACTTGGCACCCTGCTTGTCTTCAGAATTCAAACAGTAGTCTAAGAGCGAAGGCTGCTCGCGAACCAATGTAAGATACAGTGTGGCGTTTTTGCAAATGTGGTCCTTCAAACCGGCTTTACTGCTGCAGATCTCAAGGGCGGTGGTGTTCATAAAATATTCTACCTTCCAGTTCAAGTAATCACAGTTGTCTTTGGGGGAACTGTGAGATTGATTAGGAATGACCTTGGAGCAGTACTCTGCTGCCCAGCTCCCATCTTGAGGTATCTGAGATGACTCATTTCCACACAAAGAGGCAATAAGGGCTGTGTTATTGGGAAGAAAACATCTTCTAAAATCTTGGGCGGTTAGAGTTTTGCTGCTTAGCAGAGTTAAGCAATCCTCAGTGGTGTCTGGAGGAGATCCCACTGAAACATCATTGGAGAGTTGAAGACAGAGGTCATCAATACTTGATTGGTTGAGGTACTGGTAATCCCTTGTAGCTTCTACCTGAAAGAATTTCACAGCAAGGTGATTACTAATACAGAAAACTTTAAAGCAATCCACCTTATTCTTCAACACGGAAGTAAGCCTATGGGCGAGACTTATGCTTGATTAGCCACTATAGGGAAATAACTAGAAGAATAACAGTGGGTAGTAAACGATAAATCTGTTTGCACTACAACCAGTGTGTTCATAATTAAGATGATACATTCAAATAACATTATAAGACACACCAATTTGCAATATCAAACATCAAAACGAGCTGTTTTGTACAGCTAAAAATGAAAATTTTGTCAGTGGTTACTCATCCTCCTCAACCCAAACCAAAAGACTTTGGTTAATCTTTGAAACAAAAATGAGAATATTTTTAGTGAAACCTGAGAGGTCTCTGCTCCTAGATTAAAAGTCCAGGTCACTAAAACTTAGACAAAAAGTTCATAAAGGAGGTTATGAACAAATAATTGAGTGCTTAATCCAAGTCTTGTGAAGAAATACAATCACTATATATGACCCTGGACCACAAAACCAGTCATAAGGGTCAATTTTTCTGAAAGCTGAATAAATAAGTTTTCCATTGATGTATGGTTTGTTAGGACAGGACAATATTTGGCTGTGATACAACTATATAAAAAATCTGGAATCTGAGGGTGCAAAAAAAATCTAAATGCTGTGAAAATCACCTTTAAATTGTCCAAATAAAGTTCTTAGCAATGCATATTACTAATAAAAAATTTTTTGATAAGTTTTGATATACTTACAGTAGGAAATTTACAAAACATCTTTATGCAACATGATCTTTATTTAATGTCCTAATGATTTTTTGAATAAAAGAAAAATCAATAATTTTGACCCATATAATGTATTTTTGGCTACAAATGTACCTGTGCTACTTAAGACTGGTTTTGTGGTCCAGGGTCACATATATGATTAACAGATTTAATTTAGCTTTAATTCACATATTTGCTGGTTAGATATGTTTTGAAGCTTTGCAGCTGGTTTGAGCTGGTTTAAGCTGGTCCTTAGTTGGTCATGAGCTGTTATGTGCTGGTTTAAGCTGGTCATGTGCTGGTCTTAAGCTGGTCCAAAATAACTAGCTCCTGTTCAAGACCAGCTAAGAACCAGCTTAAACCAGCTCATGGCTAACTAAGGACCTGCTTAAACCAGCTCAAACCAGCTGCCATGCTTCAAAACATACCTAACCAGCATATGCTGTTTTTTTCAACAGGGTAAACACACATACATAGAGCAGATCACATATGCTAAACGTGGAAGGTTGTGTGTACGTCACACATTTGAAAAAAATCCAGATTTTTGTGGTTCTCATACATTGTGCATATTTCATATATCTGAGCTTCCAGATATCTATGTATGTGTGTCGATCATTATTTAGATGTAATTGAAAGCCTAAATTAAATCCTTTCATGTTGAATTAAACCATGTGCTTCAAATGAATGCATTTTAAAACGCCTCTATGGGTTTTGGGTTTGGAGTGTAAATATAAATTTTGGGTGAACTAACCCTCTAACCTTTTACTGTTGTCAGAACGCCAGCTTGTGCATCAGCATCGTGGTACTGTCATGATTGTGCAACAAAGATTGACATTCTTAAATAAAGTCTTTATTTTTGTTTTCTTTATGCACAAAAGAAATTCTTGTAGCTTCATAAAATTACGGTTGAACCACTGATGTCACATGGACTATTTTAACAATATCCTTACTACCTTTCTCGGCCTTGAATGTGTCAGTTGTGTTGCTGTACATGTAGGGTCAGAAAGTTCATTTGTGTTCCAAAGACGAACAAAGGTCTTACAGGTTTGGGACAGCATGAGGGTGAGTAATTAATGACAGAATTTTCATTTTTGGGTGAACTATCAGTTTAATATTATTCATAGAAACAATCTAAAAGTATCTCAATGTACCTGATGTGCATGTTGCAGCCAGAATGTAGAGTTGGCACACACTGTTCTGTTAAACTCGTGAGCGAAGAATTCGCTGCAAACGTGAACCCAAAGAAAATCTTCCTCCGCTGCTGAGAGGTACCAAGCAGCATCGGAGCAAGCTGCATGCAGGTCTACCCCAAGATGGTTGACTTCAGGGTCCTGTGAGCCACTCTCTCCATCGAAAAGATTACAATAGAGAAAGACAGTAAAATTCGAGACACCAGTGAGACCAGGGATAGAGGCATTACAGGCAGCTTCCAGAATCTCTGCTGAGGGTGAGGGGTCTGAATCGCTCTGCTCATGGGCTCTCTGCTCTTTTGGCTGGGACTGGTGAAGTTTAGGTCTTCTAGATGAGTTCTGAGGTTTTAAAGTCCTTGTTTCCTCCTCTTTAGAGGGGCAGGTCATCAAAGACGGCCTGCTGGGTAACCCATCTGACCTGAAACCCATCGCTTGAGCATTCCATGTCAAGTTATGTCTAATTCCCCTGTACATAGAGGACAACAAAACTGTTAATTTGCAATAATGTTCTGCTATACACCTATAGATTAATAATTCAAAGTCTTGCTAATTCTCATGACACTTACCACAATATTAACTGCCTGAGGTCACCTTTACAAAGAAACAAAAGTGAATGGAAAAGTTCTGGGTGAATAGTTATATACAAATCACAGATGATAGCAAAGCACTGTTGATTAATTGAGGAAAATGGAGAGCCGGGTCCTGTATTATACAATTGGCCTTGATGTAACAGCATAGCTGTGCACATAATACCAGTGGTATACGGTTACCGACATAAAAGAAACAGGAGATTATCCAGGCTATAGGATTTAGAGTAACAAAGATCTGGTTAATGACTAGCAATGCAATTGTGATTTAAGTCAGGGCTGTGCTCCATTCAGAATTGAATTGAGGATGCCTTTTAAAGTCACATTTAATTTCTTCATTTGAACTTTAGTAGAATACATGATGCAGAACGGATGGATGGATGGATGGATGGATGGATGGAACGACAGAATGATAGACAGAATGGAAGAATAATAGGAGGATAGAACAATAGAACAACAGAAGATAGAAGGATAGAACGATAGACAGACAGACAGACATACAGATAGATAGATAGATAGATGAACAACGGATGGATGGATGGATGGATGGATGCAATGACAGAATGATAGACAGAATGGTAGAATAATAGAACGATAGAACAATAGAACAGACAGACAGACAGACAGATAGATAGATAGATTGAACGACAGACAGACAGACAGACAAATAAATGGACAGACAGATGGATGGAATGAATAACAGACAGAACGGTAGAACAAAATATAAAATGACAGAATGACAGATAGAACGATAGATAGAACGATAGATAGATAGATAGATAGATAGATGAACAACGGATGGATGGATGGATGATGGATGGATGGAATGACAGAATGACAGACAGAATGGTAGAAAAACGGATGGATGGATGGATGGATGGAACGACAGAATGGTAGAACAATAGAAAAATAGAACAACAGAAAGATAGATAGATAGATAGATAGATAGATGGAATGACAGAATAACAGACAGAATGGTAGAACAAAATATAGAATGACAGAATGACAGATAGAACGATAGACAACACGATAAATAGAACGATAGATAGATTGATTGATTGTGTTGAATTTCTTTGAATTGCAATTAAGCTAATTTGTTTTCCTGATGTTCCAGTTGAATATTACAGGTAAACCATAATATGCATTATGGAGGTCAGAGTCTGTTTATAGTAGCAGTACGATACTTGCCTACAGAACATCTTCCATGGTGACTGTACTGTGGTTCACCCACCACGCTGCTGACATCATCCAGCAGTGCCTTGGTCATATACGACACTTTTCTTCTCAGATTACCATACACACTGCGACCGACATTGTGCAGAAACCCATGTCTGAGGTTATCCAACCCCTTCAGGAGGCCAGGATTACGCTCCGCGAACTGTACTGCCCTTTCTCCTGCGCTTGACCTTGACAAAGCCTGAAGAAGCAGAGCCTGCATAGAAGCCAGGCTCTCCGAATCAGTGCCCGACTGGTTCAACAATAGCTGCTCCTCACGAAGCACCTCAGGTGGCACGAGGAAGGGTTTAAAACGTCCCGTAGAGAGCGCGGCATCTCTTTGATTGTTTTCAACACTCACAGGGTGCAGACTGACCACGGGTTTCCAGTTCCTGGTCTCCATGAAACTGATGAGCTGCTCAAGCCAGCTCAGGTTGAAGGCACAGTCATTTCGTCCTTTAAGGACGCAGATGAAACCCTGGAGACCTGCGACGGCTTGGCCGTACGTCCCACTGACTAGAGCTTGAAGAACAGTTTCGAGCAAAGCGCTAATGGTCTTCCAATTCTGGGAGATGAAAGTCAAGATGGGTTTTTGGGGCTGCCGTTCAGTGAGGGTTAAAATGCTCTGCACCAACCCCAAAAGTCCATTCCAATGCGGGCTGCCCCGGAGCGACAGAAACAGATCCTGAAGCCTGAAAGTGGGTCGCGGAGGAATTTTCCCATCCCATAATCCGAGCGACGTTTCCCTTCCGGTTTGAAGAAGAGAATAGAGCAGGTTTTCCCAAAATTGGTCATCGCCAAAAGGTTGCTCATGATCATCTAACTCAGCGCTCATCTCTTGCAGGTACATAGAGATGTTATACAGGAATCCTGAGAGCCTGTTTCGATCAAAGGCTTTGCTTAAAGATGGGAGACTCTTGTTTTTCCTTGACAGGACACCTAAAGATTTGATGCCTCCCATAATGCTCCTCACTATGGAATCAATTTGTTGATTTTTCTGTCTTTCTGCTGGTGGTTGAACTCTATGTGGGTTCCATCCTCCACCCTTCCTCCATATCTCAACAAGCTCTTTCAAAATCGCTTCCTTCTGGTCGTCTTTTTTGCTCGCTAACATGAGAGAAACATTGACAGAAGTTAGATTGTGAAACAAATTTAGTCATTGCACAAACAAACAACAGGAACAGCCAGTATTGTCTTACCTCCAGCACTGGCTGATACTTGTTCCAGTATAAGCAAAATCACAACAATTCCCAACTTGGCCATCCTTAGTTCCATTGCCTCAAGGTAGAATGGACAAAGTCATTTTGTTGTCTTTGTAAGACTGCATTTGTCCTCCTTTAGGAGCTGACAGAGACATTCAGAGCGTAAAGTGTCACACTGTGGAGTGCACATGAAATCTTAATGACTATCCGCTGTCACTTGGCTAAACTTTCACAAAGAAAAGTTTGCCACTTTCTAAACTAAACGATAGGGTTTTTTCAGGTATTGAAATACATAAAAAAGTTTGTCTTTAAAAAAACACATTTAATTGCTACAACTAAATTTGGATATTTCATGCATTCAAAAACTATTGTTACAAATTAGACTGTAAAAAAACTTACACATAACTTAAACATAAAATTCAGACATTCATAATACATTAATAGAACTTAAAAGATTTTTAGCACTTACAAGCAGTTGTATCCTTGTGAATAGGATTGTGGCAAGTGTGTGCAAATTATTTCTCCGTCCTACTCTCTACATCCTTCTCTCTCAGCATTTGTCACTTTTTGATCCGCTCCCCCTCCCAGTCTTTGAGATTCAATTGGATCCTCAAAAGCCACAGCTTCATGTTTCAGCGACATCGTCCCGTCATGTGCCAGCTGACTGTGTGCTGGAGTGAGAGGCCGGAGGCTCAGGGATGTAATATGAGAAAAGAGAAAGGCCAAGGAACTTTAAGAGGGTATACTCTTGTATCACAAGGCAATTTCATAGTAATTAAGATTAAAGGAGTTACACAGGTAGGTCACTACTTTCGACTGAGGCTAAAACGGGCCTCAGTAGATATGCAATAGATAATGCACTTGTGCTGCATAATAAATAAACAATTTTATAATGGTTCTTTCAAAGTCTTCTGATGGAAATATTCCCAAAAATGTATAAAATCCAATATTTATGGTGATAAGGAAAATTACTTCCAGTGTTGTTTTAGTATTATTCATATACTACAGTATATGAATATATACAAAATCATATCATTTATTAATATTTTGAATAAGCTTTCATTTTTATAATATTTATTTTCATTTTAGCTTAAGTTTTAGTCATTATTACGTGCTTCTGTCTGTTCTGTTTGTTACTTTGTTTTCTATTTGGCATTATTATTATTTCAGTTTTAGTTTTCACAATTTCAGTACTTAAACTTTTTTACATTTTATTTATGTCTAAGTTTTTTAATAAAATATTTTGTTTTAGCTTTATAATTACACTTTTTGTTCATTTTTTATATACTATTACATTATTTATTAATGTTTTGTATTAGCTTTTATTTTTTAAATTATTTTCATTTTATTTTAACTTTTAATTGATTGGCTTTTTATTTATTTCAAATTTTTTAACTTATTTAAACTTATTTTAATTCACATGGTTGCCAAGGCAACATTTCTAATTTCAGTTTTATATTTTTCTAACAGCACTTACTGACCAGTGCTGTTTTAGTATTATTTATATAGCACTGCAGTACTATTATTGTTTTGAATTAGCTTTAATTAAATTATTAGTTCTTTTTCTCATTCTTTATTAGTTTTAATTTATTAGTATTTTATTAGTTCTTAATTAGCTTTTATTTTATTTTTATTTTAATTAACTTATTAATTTTAGTACATGTTTTTGTACATTTGTTATGTGCTTTTATTAATGTTTTGTATCAGCTTTTTTAAAATTAGTTTTCATTTTATTTTAACTTTTAATTGTTTCATTATCTGGTTTTGTCATTTTATTAGTTTTGTTTATATTTCTACTTAGCTTTTTTATTTATTTCAAAATTTTAAACTTGTTTAAACTTAAACTTATTTTAATTCACATAGTTGCCAAGGCAACATTTCTAATATCAAGTTTTTTATTTAATATTTATTTATTTTATATTTTTATTTTAGTATTTAAACTATTAATTATTAATTAATTAACTATTAGTATTTCATTAATTCTTATTTAAATTTTAGTACAGGTTTTTTGTAAATTTGAATTAAATATGCTTTTATTAATGTTTTATATTAGCTTTAAGTTTTCATTTTATTTTAACTTTTAACTGTTTTGTTATCTGCTTTTGTCATTTTTATTAATATTCCTACTTATCGTTTTTATTTATTTTAATTTTTTTTAACTTATTTAGACTTAGCCTTATTTTAATTCACATATTGCCAAGGCAACATTTCTAACTTCAAGTTTTTAATTTAATATTTATTCATTTTATATTTAACAGCATTTAGAATTTTAGTTATTTTAGTATTATTTATATATCATTAGAGTACTTATTATTGTTGGCTTTAATTAACATATTAGTTCTTATTTTCATTTATTAGTTTTCATTTATTAGCATTTTATTAGTTCTTATTTTAATTAACTTATTTTAGTTTTAGTACAGGAGATTTTTTATGTGCTTTTGTCATTTTTATTAGGTTTTTGTTTTATATTTCTACTTTTTATTTCAGTTTAAGTAATTAAAGCATTTCATCTTAAAGTCATTTTAATTCATTTAGTTGCCAAGTTTTTCACCTAATTTTTATATTTTATTTCAGTTAAACAAAAAAGTCAGCATTTTTTCCTCAAAAGCTTGCATAAAACACATCAGAATTTAATCACTATGAGCCCTATTTAATTCTTCAATCTGACATCTCATGAGGTAATTTTCACCTGTGCCAACACAGGCATAAAACGCTACCCTTGTCTTGGTGGGTATTGTTTTACTCGTGTGGCAGCCAGCAGGTCACCTACAGCTGTCATAAAACAAAAGTGTCCCTAAGCCACCGTCAGCACACAATCAGGCCCTTCACTGATGTTCAAAATCATCTCGCTCTTGTCTGAGGTCTGTCTACAGCAGCTGAAACCCGAGTGGATTGAGTGAAAGGCCTTGCACAGCCTCCCCACAAGCCTTTTAATTCTGTGTTGCTGTCGCCTGCAGCGGAACAATAACTTCCTCTTGTATTATTGATGCCCGAGGGAGCGGCGGTCACTCGGCAGCATGGAGCTCAGTTGGCTGCAGGAATATTAAATGAGAAACTTTACTCCTCATGCCTCTGACTAACTCCACTCAAATCGCACACAGCGCTGTGCTTGTTTGTTTGCTCTGACGTGCACATGACTAAACTATGCTCAAAAATATAGCTTAAGGAAAAAAATCTTAGATGGCGTCTGACTGGATGACAGTGCATTGTATATGAAAACAGTCAAAGGAGCTTACAGATCCAATGTAGACAAACTCCAGACAAGAGCCTTAGCTTAAGTCTGTCTTAACTTCCAGTATACAGGCATGTTACACTAACCAGGGTACCAAAGCATCTGGTCAAGAGCATCTATAATAGACTCTTGGATACCTTTACAATATTTTGCATTTTATTCCCCCCCAAATAATGTATTGTCAGACACATATACATATATATTTACTCACCAAACCTTTTTAGGCCCTTATTTTCACACCTCTGAATCATTCTTCTCTGTCTGGCTGGGACAATTAATTCCTGCATACCTAAAATAATGCTATGAAAAAGCCTATTTTAAGAACCATTTGTTCCAGTGGGAAAAAAGACTAGCAATTCACATGTCTATAGTAGCCTATACATAGTATTTAAGTTCCATACGTTTTGTTTGTGTGGCTTCAAGCACTTGTAAGGTCAAATTCTGACACTCAGAGAGCAATTAAAAAATAATTCTAATGCATGAGCGTATTAGGCCTCAAGAATGGTCTTAAGACCATGCTTAAAAATATCACAAATAACCTCTTGTCTTGACTAACATGTCTTAAAACCACAAAAGTAGGATGTTTAATGACTTAACACCTACTTAACCTACTTAACACATTTACCAGTGTAAATCATTGACAAAACAACCATATGAGTTTAACAGTTTACAGACAACACCAAACCCTGATTAGCCTAATATCTAAGAAATGTTCAATCTAAACCTTAAGCAAATGTTTGAGAACGTAAGGATTAACCACACGTACGATTTAACGTAACTTAACGATTGTTTTTAAGAATTACAATTAGAACATTCTTACGAACTTAGAATCTTGAGAACTTCAAAACAACGACACGTCTTGACTGTTTTTGAATAGTTACAGCAGGGAGGCAGCGCGATTATGTCTTATTGCTTTTATTCAACAGCTCCATTAACAAGAAGTTATGTTAAGCAGCTTACATTTTAGACAAGATATTGCCAATTACTTTATCTGTTTTCTATTGAAAAATAGAGTTCCAAACAAAGCCACAACGAAACAATGCCACACATACTAGTGGTATTTCTTTCTGAATGATTCAATGAACAATTTGATTCAAGGAATGTTTCAGTGATTCATACGCAAAGGTCCGTTCCTGAATAAAACAACATTAACGAACCGTTTAAATGAGTGATTCAATGGCTCACTCATAAAGTTTTAGCGTTTCTGAATGAATCAACTGAATGACTCACTCTGCTGATTCAAAACAGTATCTTGTCGCCACCTACTGGTGTGTCGCTGTTGAAAAAAAGTCACTTTATTCTTTTTTCTTAATCACTACACACCTGACAGTCTGACTGGTGAAAAGCAGTGTTGGGGTAACACTTTACAAGTAACGTAAGTTATGTACTCAGATTACTAGTAAATAGTAAAGTAACGTATTACTTTTTTTAATTTACAAGAAAATATATGAGTTACTTTTTAAAATAAGTAACGCCAGTTACTTTGTTTTCCTGTTTACTGCCTGAGAAGTCTTCATGTTGATAGAAATCAGTAAACTTGATGGATTTTGTAGTTCTAGACTAAATACGAACATGCATTAATTCATCTTGCTCGCAAGTTCAAGCCCTGATAGCACACGTACATCTCGGAGACGTCTATTTGATGTCTGCATTTTCATCTGCAAGATGTATTTTTTAGATTGTTTGCTCATCCACAATACATCTACAGGACGTATTCTATCAGATGTCAAATAGACGTCTATTAGATGACTTTAAGATGTTTGTTATTTAGAATGTATGTAAAACTGACATCTTACAGATGTCTGTCAGATGTTTGTATACAGCAGATGGTTTCCAGATCAAATGATCTTTAACAGACATCTCGCAGATGTACGTCTGCTGTCTGGGATGATATCCCAGCTAACAATTTTTGGATCCCAGAATGTTAGTTTTTGGTTCCCAGAACGTTATTTTATGGTTAGTTTTTGGTTAGCCTGGAAAGTTTTCTTAACGTTCCCAGAATGGTAATCTAACGTTCCCAGAATATTACTTTATGGTTTGTAGAACATTAATCTAATGTTATGTAACGTTAAGCACATTAGTTTTTGGTACCCAGAAAGTCCATTTTTTGTTTTTACAATGTTATTCTAACGTTCCCCTAACATTACTATAACGTTCCAGAACGTTTTTTGGTTAAAAACAAAAACAAAAACTAACGGGAATCAAAAACTAACGTTAGGGGAATGTTCTGTGTTTGCTGAGATTTACTGAGTGTTGAACTTTTTTCTCCTGTGTAACGTAACGCATTATTTTCCATTAAAAGTAATTAAGTAACGTAATTAGTTACTTTTTTAGGGAGTAACACATTATAAAGCATTACTTCTAAAGGTAACTTTCCCCAACACTGGTGAAACATTTAAGCGCTGTTGAAACGCTATTTAAAAAAAATACATTTATTATTGGCATGTGAACGGACTGGTCAGCCTCATTTGTTAGGAGCAAAATATAAGTTGGCTACTTTTAAAACATCACTATCTCAATCAGGCTTCATAGAAACTCCTCTAGTTCCTTCTGTAAAATAAATATAGATAAAATAGAAACCAAGCAGCTACCATGATTATCACATCAATGCTGATATGACTTTTTTTTCAGTCACAAGGTAGTCATGTGCGGTTTAGTCATACCGGGAACCACAGCTCTATGCCGTGCAGTCCACGCACAGAACTGGATGAAGCGGAACTTACCAAATACTCTCTCATTGAAGTAAAATATGATTCCCACAGGGGGCGCGCAGTGGCTCAAAAATACAACACAGACTCTTTAAATACCTTCAGATATTATATTCTAGACATTAACCTATTAACAATCACGGTTTGATTCAAAAATAGTAAATATAACTACAGAAAATGTGATATTTCTGTAGCGTTAAATGCCACTTTTGGGCGTCGAGCGAGTCAAGCCGGAAGTAGACGTCACAGCGCAAGGGGCGGAGCGGACGACTGACAAATATGTAGTAACGAGTCGGCAAATGTTAAACTGACCAGAATGAGCCGCTGAACTGTTATAAACTGCAAATCATGGGGTTCATCATTCAAAGACAGTGTTCTGTATTGGAACATTTAGATATATATTATTAATCACTATTTGACAGAGGCGGGTTGTCCTCCCTCTCTTATTTGTGTACGTCCAGTTTCATTTTTATATTAATTTATCGTCGCGATGGATTACCTGCTACAGGTGAAAGTTGGAGCTCTGGTTGGGGTGCTGATCTTAACTTTGTTTTTTGGTTTCATCCCAGCGCGGATGAAATGGTTTCGAGATTCTAGTGGAACAGGTAAATGGTCGTTTACGTTTTTTATGAAGGTGGTGTTGTCATAAACTATATTGTACTATACATGATCTTTTCCATCTGTCGCCTCCTATAAGCCTAAGCATGCTTATCTACTGTAAGTGTACATTATGTCGTGCTCGTGCATCTGTTTGTTATTTGTGTTTACGAATGTATGTTTATATATGTATGTGCTCATGTAGATGTGTACCACACATAAGGAATTTGCCCAGTCTTAGCTTCATACAAGTACAAACACATGAGTCACCTGATAAAGACAGCTAGAGGATTTCTTCTAAAACATGCATTTTACTTACAGATCACAGATGGACATCAGGATGGAAGTGAAACTGATGTTTAACATGCTTTAGCAAGCAAAAACTTCTGCTAAACATGAATTAGAACCACAAGGATCAGAAATAACCTAAAGATTTTATGAACGATTAAATATATGTATGCTTTTGATTGCAGTCTTTACCTTAGACAGATATGCCACAAATAATTGCTTGTGAAACCAGAATAGGAAGTGGTTTTCACACGGTTATAAGTAATCAGATTTTCAGTTAAATGTTCCCTGCACTTTGGTTTGTTAGTTCTGAAGTTTTTGTTGCTTTATCAGGTGACTTAATGCAATTACATTACAATGCCTATGCATTGCTCAGTTATGATGTGTTTTTAATTATGTTTGGGCAACTGACTGGCGAAACTTGTTTTACTTTGACTCTTTGGCTAATAAGCTTAAAGGAGTGATTAGAGAAAGATTGTACTGTTGACATCAATCAATGACACCATTAATCAATGTAACGTGACTCTGATTTGTTTTTCTTCATCTACAGAAACCCACAGGGCCGTGCTGAGTTTTGTGAGCTGCTTCGCAGGTGGTGTCTTCCTGTCAGCCTGTTTGTTAGACATCATCCCAGACTACCTTTCCGACATACGAGATAAGCTACAAAAACAAGGCCTTGATGTGAGCTCACCGAATTGCTCTGTTAAATATAGTATGTTCCTATAATTTCTATGTTTTTAATGCCAATTCTCCTTATCATCTAGGAGGGCTTCCCGCTTGCAGAGTTCATCATAGCGTGTGGCTTCTTCACAGTCTTGATCCTGGAAAAAATGGTTCTGAGCTGCACCGAGGGCCACAGAAATGAGGAGACGGCTCCTCTTTTAGCTCCCGCAGGTCACGGGCATGCCCAAGGGCATCACTCGCTGAATGATCTGGAGGGTAGCGGTCACCACGTCCATGTGGATCTTCACGCACACTCGTCCTTCCGCTCCTTCATGCTCTTCCTGTCTCTTTCTCTTCACTCTGTGTTTGAAGGCTTGGCCATTGGCTTGCAAACCACAGACACTAAGGTGATTTATTGAGTTTTGTTTCGTTTGACAGCTCTCTGTTGAATCACTTTGCTGATCTTGTCAGAAACCTGATAAAGTTTTGGGTTCAAAGGTTTACAGGTAGTTTAGCATCGTGACTTTGAATCACAATGTGTGTGTAGGGCTTTATCGTGTGATGCCAAAACACTTTAAATTCACTCAACATTTTAACAGCCAAAAATGAATTTTTTTTTATTATTTACTCACCCTCATGTAGTTCCTATTTCTTCAAGTTTCTCAACTACACTACCAGTCAAAAGGTTTTGAGCAGTAAGATTTTTATTGTTTTTTGAAGAAGTCTCTTCTGCTCACCAAGCTTGCATTTATTTGATTCAAAGTACAGCAAAAACAGCTACATTTTGAAATATTGTTACTATTTAAAATAACTGTTTTCTATTTGAATATTTTTAAATTTTAATTTTGATTCCGGTGGTTTCAAAGCTGAATACTAAAAAGACATGATTCTTCAGAAATCATTTGAATATTCTGATTTGCTGCTCAAAAAACATTTTTTATTATTATTATGTTAAAAACCGCTGAGTAGATTTTTTTCTGGTTTCTTTGATGAATAGAAAGTTTAGAAGAACAGCATTTATCTGAAATCTTTAGTAACATAAATATATTTATCATCACTTTTGATTAATTTAAAGCATCCTTGCTGAATAAAAGTATTAATTTCTATATTTTCTTAAACAGCAAATCAGCATATTAAAATGATTTCTGAGGGATCATGTGAAATATATTAAAATAAAAAGCATTTATTTTAAATAGTAAAATATTTCAAAATGTTACTGCTTTTGCTGTATTTTGGATCAAATAAATGCAGGCCTGGAAGAGAGGAATTCTTCAAAAAACATTAAAAATCTTACTGTTAAAAACTTTTGACTGATAGTGTAAATAAAAAATGCTATTATTGTAATATTTCACTTAAAATAATATAATGTTATTATGAAACAAATTTAAACAAAATGAAATAGAAATTTTACTATTCTAAGAATTTACTGTATAATAAAAAAATCAAGTATTTAAGAATAATATAATAATAAAGAATTAAAATATTTCACTGTAAAAAATATCAAGTGTTTAAGAAAATACTAAAATAATAGGATTTAATATTACAG
The DNA here is from genome assembly GCA_012976165.1 of Labeo catla. Classification (NCBI taxonomy): domain Eukaryota; kingdom Metazoa; phylum Chordata; class Actinopteri; order Cypriniformes; family Cyprinidae; genus Labeo; species Labeo catla. Next base: position 865,116 of record VONZ01000196.1, read on the forward strand.
TACAGCTGTAAAATTACAAATACTAAGTGATGCAGAGTTTGCGTGGAGCACGTTTACTGCTTGCTTTTGGCTCATGTTATGTTCCTCATAGTCTGACTTGTTCATTTCCTCTTCGACTTGTTTTTTTGTCACTACGCAAAGAATTTGGTAAGAATTTTATCAGCATCTCTACAGAATAGTTGTATTTTAAACAGGAAGTGTGTTAAAATATTTTTTTCTTAGTGTAATGTGCCAAAATGGCTTTAAGTAAGGCATGATCAGGGTGAGTAAATGTCAAAAATTTCATTTTGAAATCGGTTTGGATATAAAGAGTAGAATTATCATTTTGGTTACTGGTGATTTCTGTATAGAAACTACACTTAACCTTTGAAGTCAATGAAAATAAAATGCTAGGCAGCAACTGATTTTATCCACCAGCAACTGAGGTGGTGGTGATGTCTTGGTCATTGGTGTACATTTATCTGAAAGAGTATGAAGGCCATTTTATTTCTTTTGGAATAATGTACACTGATGAATGTAACCTAGAGATGCAGTGAGTTTGACTTTCTCCACTCCCCTTTCTGCTCAGGTGTTGGAAATCTGTATCGCTATCCTGGTCCACAAGAGCATCATTGTCTTCAGTCTGTCGGTGAAGCTGGTCCAGAGCGCGGTCAGGCCCATGTGGGTGGCGCTCTACGTGACTGTCTTCGCTGTGATGTCTCCTCTCGGCATTGGCATCGGCATCTCGGTGATCGAGGCTCAGCTGGAGTCCGGGGCTTTCATCCAGGCGGTGCTGGAGGGGCTGGCGGCTGGGACGTTTGTCTACATCACCTTCTTAGAGATCCTTCCCCATGAACTGAACTCCCCTGAGCGGCCTCTGCTGAAAGTGCTTTTCCTCTTGTGTGGTTTCTCAGTAATGGCTGGTCTGTGTTTCCTGGGCTGAAAAACACTTTTCATTTTTTCGTGTCCCGTGGCCAGAACGCTGGAGCTCCGAGGAAATCACACTCAGTGAGATTTCGTAAACTGCATGTGATTTTAAGAAAACAAAAGGCACAGTTTCCTTGTTTTTTTAGAGGAACTGATTTATACAAGCACAAAGATGCTGATGTTTTCAAAAAATTTTTTACCAGATCAGTTTTCAGTTTTAAATGACTTCTATAGAGGAGAAAAATTTCAGCACTGAGGAACATAGTATTTGACATGCAAATGGAGACTTTTTTTTACTTAGCTGTGTTTTTTTTTTTTTTAACTTAACACATTTTATCAGTGAATTTGTTTTTGTGTTTGTTTTTGCCATTTTTGTGTTTTCTCTTTGACTTTCATAACACTATCCATAAACTACCAACATTTTTATTCATTTTTAAATCAATTTTTATTCATTATTCATTTTCAAACATTATGAACACTGACTGCAATATTTCTGTATGTTACATACAGTTATTCACTATATACACATGTCCCGTTCCCCTTTGTGTGCCACATTTCCTGCAAATTCAACAGGCAGCCAAATGTTTTGACTGAATATTTTGGACTCGTGATCATGTAAATTATTTGATGAGATTTCACAGTAAAACGAGACAAAATGGTCTAACTAGTATTGTTTATTTTTAAAGAACATATATACACGTTCCATAATCATAATCCTATATGCAATATGAGCAATATAAATATATTTGCATTTCAAACTAGTGGAAACAGCATGCAGTTTTAGTGTTTTGCTTCTGGCAAATGGCATGTTACTGATTCAAGTGATTTTACTACACTAGCACTAAATCATCTGAAAGTTAATGTTTAAGTATTTTAAATGACGTCAGTGGCTTTCGTTTAGTTTGCTTTCTGTTTTAACACTGTGGGATAGTAAAAAGATGTGAAAAATGGTTCAAACTTGCAATACCACATTTAGCCTCCAGGTGTCAGACTTGTACACAATGTCGGTAAAGTATTGACCGTGTTTGGAATTGCATGCTACTTGTATTTAGAAGATGAACTTGCTACTTTTGTCAAAATGACAGAGCTCAAGCTTGAGAAATTGTATCCCACAATGCAATGTGCTAAACTTTCTTTTTCCAGTGTAATGAACCTGTAATCTTATGATCTTTCTAGGCTCATTATTTAACCAAGCTGCCCAAAGCTAAAGCATTTACAACAAAACTGGAATAGAAATGCAACATTTTTATGTTGCAGATGATAACTGGACACTTTTTGAATTCTACATGCAATATAATGATATAGTTGTGTAATGCATACTGGTTTATTAGAATGAGAATAATTGACAGTATTACAGATTTTTTTGTATCATGTTTGTATCATTTTCTACATATTTGGTCTATTATTATCTGAATTTTGTCTACTTTTCTAATGAGAGCTGCTGCTTTTCTTTAATTGTCTGTCATTTAAATTAGATTAAATCTCAGAATTCATTAGACAAATAACTAGGGTTATTATCGTTAAATAAAACTAACATTAATACCATTAAAACATTTTATCAACTGAAATAAATATTAGCTGCCATAAAAGAAAATATTAACCTACAGCTTATAAAACTAATAAAACTTTATTTTAGCTGGTTGCAAAGGCATAATTTGTCATTTTCTTTAAGTTTAACTTGAGGTACTAAACCTAAAATAAAAATTATAGGCATTTAAAAAAACAATAATGACAAAGTTATTGAAATTTTAACTTTAAAAAGTTCAACTAAAATGCAAAATGGCTATAAAATTGCACCAAAAAAATGAAATTAATATATTAAACACAATGACTTTGTCATTACCATGTTTCAAGCACTTTAAGGCATTAAAGAAAGACATTATTAAGCAAGCCTGTAACCTCCAAAATCAATGATTTAAAAAAACATTTTTGGCAAATCCATGTAATTTACCATAGAAACATTATGTTTTTTAACGTTTACAACTGTTATAGCACCAGCTGTGGTCCGATCACCTTAAAGTTTTGCATGCTTGTTTAGAATTACCTGTCACATGTGCTCAGTTTTGCATTTTCCTTTAGGCTTTATAGAATTTGGGGTAACTTTGGACAGACCCTAAACTATCCCATTATAGCATCCCAAAGGGTAAATTCTAACGTTTTTAATAATTATTGACTTAGAGAATCCAGAGAATTGTACTGTAGTGTTTTTTTCTAGATTGAGCAAAATGACTAGTTTGCAAAAGCAAGTTTTTTTTTAACATCTTCTCAATCAATTAACATACGATTTGACTGACAGTTGTGGCTCTAGAGGCAAAAATGTCCGAAATGAGATGTTCTGTGCTATGACACTAATATTGTGCTTATGTGTGAAAAACCACACAAAGTACAAACGTTTATGCCCTTGAAAAATGCAATATCACCCCCCAGTGGCCAATTTATTTCAAATTTCTTACAGACCTTTAGTGCCGTGAGTCAAACAGCCCCACTGAGTTTTGTTCCAAATGGCCTCCATTAACCTTGTCTAATAGGTGCTCAGACTTCATCAGCTAATGTTGTCCATGTTTTTTTTGAGATACGCAAATGTCCTTTTAGTCACTTGTAGCACTTTGGACCAAGGCCTTACACAGCGATTTTCATGTTGATAGGACAAATGGTTGTGTAGGTATAGCCATGTTTGGGAATTTTTTCCTCACTTATAGTGCCACCAAGTGGCCAAGCTCGACAGTTTTTGTCCTGTGACTTCAGACTGAGCTCTTACATAAGTGTTCTGAGTTTGGTGAAGATATCTCATCCTGTTCAGGAGTTATAGGCATTTTAGTAGAAGTGGCCTTGCTCCTTTCGAACGTTTTGGTGTCCCTTTGCAATGGTGAGTCAAAAGTTCAACTTTTTTAGGGGTTCAAGTGCAGAGCGCTGAAACACTATTGTAATTGTTAGAATGGTCACAGATCAGCGATCTCCACATAAAACTGATCGTCCAGACCAAACCGTAAGTCGTAGAGACTTGAAACTTGGAGGGACAGTTGTACTCGCATCGCCTACAATGTGACCAAGGCTCGCCTAATTTGCCTGACGGGGGCACTACAGTGAACAAAAGTATGAAATTACTCAAAGTTACTAAACCATCAATCGCAGGCTCAAGTGTCTTATGTCGTTGGAATCCTTGGCTCATGCATGATTCAATTGATATTTTCGGGTATTTAGTATTTTTTGAAAAACCAACTAGTCAACTAGTTCTAGGTTTTTCACCCGATCAGAACCAAACCAGTGCAGAAAGATTCTCTGGAGAGTGAATATCAATAATTATCTAAAAAAAGTTGAACTTTCAACTCATCATCTCAAAGGGCAGGACTACTTTCAGTAAAATGCCTATAACATCTGAATGGAATGAGATATATTCACCACACTCAGAACACTTATGAAAGGGCTCAATCTGAGGTCACAGGAAAAAAAATGGCAGAGCTTGGCCACTTCGAGGCCCTTAGGGGGGAAAAACATAAAAACGACTATAACTGCGCAATCATTTGTCCTTTCAACATGAAAATCTGTCTGCATGGTCCAAAGTCCCACAAGTGTCTACAAGGACATTTGCGTATCTTAAAAAACCATGGCTGCCATTGATGGACGAAGTTTGAGCACCTGTTAGACAAGGTTAACAGAGGCTGATCTGAATAAAACTCAGTGAGCCTGATTAACGGCCCCAAAGGTCTGAGAGAATTTTGAAACAAATCAGCCACTGGGGGGTGATATTGCATTCTTCGTTGCTGGGTTTTTTGCACATACACATATTCATATCATACAATAGAACTCCTCATTTTGGACAACTTTGCCTCTAGAATCACAGCTGTCAATCAAATAGGTTTTTAAATGATTGAGAAGATGTAAAAAAAAACTACTTTTGCAAACTACTTTTTTTGAGGAAAAACACTGCAGTACAGTTCTCTGGAATCTCTAGGTCAATAATTATCAAAAAAAAAAAAAAAAGTTGAAATGTACCCTTTGGGAAGTTATAACGGGGTCGTTTAGAAAAGGAGCCCATCCAAATTTACCCAAAATCTTATGAAACCTAAAGGAAAACTAGGACTAGTTCACAAAAGTAAAAAAATACCAAAAAAATTTAAATCTGATGCATCTGTGTTTTTTTCAGCGTGAGCCAAGGATTCCAACCACATAAGACACTTGAGCCTGCGACTGACGGTTGATGAGTTATGAGCAATTTTGTACTTTCGATCGCTGTAGTGTCACCATCAGGCCGATTGGGATGAGCCTTGGTGACATTGTCGGTGGTGAGTACTACCATCCCAAGTTTCAAGTCTCTTCGACTTACGGTTTGGTCTGCACGATCAGTTTTACTTGGAGACTGCTGATCCTTGGCTATTCTAACAATTACAATAGGGTTTCAGCACTACACACTTGAACACTAAAATAACCCTGGGTGGTTGTCAAATTGTACAAAAAATAGTTTACAGATTCTTTCCTTTTAAATTCATACACTTTTTTTGTAGAAATTACAAAATCTAACGGAAAAAATTGCTTATTTTTATGAGCTTTTAGCTCAGCGGGGGGAAAAAAATTAAAAGCAAACGGCTGAATATCAGTCCAAACCATGTGCAGTGGCCCCAAAAAGTGTTTGGACACTTAAGCCACATACAATTTTTTGAATGAACTGCATTAAGTGTGGCGTACGTGTCCAAACACTTCTTGGGGCCACTGTATCTTTGAAAAGAATTACAAAATAAAACGGTAACAAAGTCCAGCACTAATGAGTGAATGCCATGTAGTGAGGAGCTGTTCTTTAGACAATATCGCGGGCTGTAGGGAAGGTCGCTCATTTATGCCTGTGCAGCAGAGCAGCAGGGTTTTGTGACGGACTCGTACAAGAACTGTTCCTCCAATGCTCATTATCGGCTTTGCGCTCACATGGCTGAATGGATGGCATCTTTGCAGACCTGTCTCCTGTCCTAAATTCACCCCGCCGCCATGAAGAAAAACCCATTCGCATCGGGGCCTGAACTGAATCGTTAGCATGCACTGTAATTATGAATGAAACGAGGGCGAGCAGGACCGCATTTCGCAAATGGCAGCTAAACAGTTGATTACGTTTACTTTTTATTGTATTTTTGGTTGCAAGACCAAAACCTTAATTACAAAAAGTGCTCGCTGCACAACAGAGGATTTAAAGAGGGAACCACATCAAGGATTGCACAGCGAGGATTAAAGTGTAAAACCCAGTGCAGTACATAAAGTATAATGTTATTGTGAAACTCAGTCAATCGCATTACGCCTTTAGATCACAATTCTTCTATCAGCTTGATTTGGGCTGATAATGTTTTGTGGTAACCAAGAACGAGCTGTTATTTTGTTGTATTTGCAGTTTGTATCTGTTGCGCTAGTTTAGTGACTAAATCAGAGCAGAGATTTGAGGTTTTTAATCCAGATCACCAAAATAAAGACTTTACCTAGAGGAGGCTTCCATCTTGGTCTTTAAATTGACATTTTAAGCACCCGGTGCATCTGTTCGCTACTTCTAGGAGACCAAAACACTCTCGTTTTTGCTGACCCACCTTATTTTTAAGGTAAGAGCAGACGCGGCCATTTATAGTTTAATGGTGCGAGACTTCCGGTGTCATATGCTAACAATTATGTTAGCTGTACAAAAACAGTCTGTTGTGCTGCAAACAGATATATGTTATCATATAATTGTAACGTATTATCGTAATTGTAAGTGTAAACAGTTTTACCATTTACTGCACTATATTGTTCTAGCTATTTACCTATATCGGCAATATAGACTGTTTAAACTTAAGAGAAAGAGTTAAAATGAGTTTCTTTTGAGTTTGTTTTGTTTATTTTTTGGAAGAAAATGTGAGGTTTTTTTTTCTTTCACCAATTTAATTGACAATTTAAGTATTCTGTACGATTTTTTATTTATTTATTTATTTATTATTTATTTATTTATTTATTTTGTGCATGCTATGTAGTTGCTAGGTGGTCACTTACTAGCCTTGGTCAAAATTATTTGTAGTAATAATCTAGTCTCTAGATATGGCTTGAGTTCCTCATTCAGTGTAGGTTAATTGGATGTTTTTGTCCATTTCATCATCTGCCAAATAAAAAGTTTGACTGCTTAAAGGGATAGTTCACCCAAACATGAGATTTCTGTCATTAATTACTCACCCTGTCGTTCCAAACCCATAAGATCTTCGTTCATCTTCAGAAGACAAATTAAGATATTTTTGATGATATCTGAGAGCTTTCTGACCCTGCAGGAACAGACAGGAACGGTACTGCCACGTTCAAGGCCCAGAAATGTAGTAAGAGCATCGCTAACATAGCCCATGTGACATCAGTGATTCAACCAGAATTTTACGAAGCTGTGAGAATTATTTTGTGTGCAAAGAAAACAAAAATAACGACTTTATTCACCAATTTGCTGTCATTCTTTGATGTGAGTTCTTGAGAGTACCACGATGCATGTGGTGCTGATGCAGGAGCCTGTATTTTTATTTATATCAGATGGAAACATATTAATTTAATCATTTATTTTATCCTGCTATTTTTCAAAGGCACTAATGGCCTGTGACCTCAACAACAAAAAAGCAAATAAACAAAAAACTCAAATCGATACAACTATTCATTCTCCAGTCTGCCATATGAAATGATCAAATGTCCAAAAAAAAAAAGACAAAAAAATTAAAAGCTGCTGAAAGATCACAAATTCTCAAATCACTGTATTTTATGTAGAATATTTGTTATATTGCTAGTGTAATCTTCATATATCGTATATTCTTTGTGAAGATCACCATTGGTATAGGCATCACAAATGAAGCATGACAGAGAATGTGTATGTTTGCTCTCTATAGTTTTGTGCATCTTCATTCAGCAGACAGAAGCTTGTTTATAAAGAGCTTATGTAATTTTAGAGGTCACTAGAACAAATGACTTCATCTTATTATTGCTGGAAGGAAAGACAGAATGGGACTGTAGGCCTACACAATATGTGACTGACAAAAAAACCACATAGCTAGGAACATGCTAGGAACCATGTATAACACCCTAGCACCCTTCTCAACTATGTTGTTGATTTAGAAATGTCTATTTATTTATACAAGAAAAAAAAATGAGTAGGAAAAATGTGACATCTGAGTATAAAAATGTACAAATTGAGTTACATTATACAATGCTTAGCAGTTCATTAGTAAATAATACATTCAAAATAGTGCTGGGCAATAAAAGTTTTTGTATACATATGTGTGTACTGTGTATATTTATTATGTATATAAACACACACATGCATGCATGAATATATTTAAGAAAAATATGCTTTGTTTATATATTAAATATATTTATATATAATATACATTATATGAATGTAAATATGTAAATACATGTAAATATTTTTAAAATATATACTGTATATGTCTTTATATATATATTATAAATATACTGTGTATATTTTGTAAACATAGTACACACTCATATATTATATTAACAAAAACTTTTATTTTTCATGCGATTAATCGTTTGAACAGCACTAATTCAAATAGCCAATAACGAAACCCGAATTCACATTTTTTCAAATTATGTGTTCCTATTTATTAATAAAAATTATACAAACATTGGCCTCAGCACAACCATACATATTTTGTCCACCTAGTAATGTTTTGTTGTTGGTCACATTCAGTCCCTCCCCTCGTGAATGTTTATGTATGAGATGAATGTGTTGTGAGTTATGGGGTGTGACAGGTTAATCTCACAGTAAGCAGCGCCCGCCTGCACCCCTCATCTCCAATCTCCAGCCCTGCACTTCTCGATCTCCCTCGGCTGAGGTAAGTCACAGCCTCTGAGGCTTATTAATACTCCATGCTTGCTCTATTTTAAAGAGGATGCTGGGACTGCATCCAGGGTGCATCAACCGATACTTAAAATAAGCTTTTAGTTGCATCATTTATTTATTAATTGACTGAATAGATCTTTAGCTTTGAATAGATCTTTTAGTATTGGAGTTGTTTATTATGATTGTCTCAAAGAATTTTTTTTATACTGTTGCTCTCCAATCAGGCAAAATGCTTGATGATGTTATTAATAATCTGAACCCATCAAATATAATGTGTTACTTTGCTATATTATGTAATATTATTGTTGTGCTTCTAATCCTAAAATGTGTCCATTTTTAAACTGTATTTAAAGTTGTTTCTCAGTCATGTCGTGTAAACTAATTATTATTTTATCAAAAAAATATTCTAACTTTAAAGCTTTTTAAACTATTAAGGTATTGTCAAGCCTATGTTCACTTGAGAAAAGTTTTAATTAATTATTTCATTTAATGAATGAGTTTTAATTTACATTTGTGGGTTAAGCTTTTTAAATAATTACTTATATAAATTATTTATATGCATCAGCAAATCCAGGAATAAATGTTTAATATTTACATCAAGTTTAACAAACTAAAACTGCAAAATGTAATTAAATTATATATATATATATTTAAAATTTCAGCTACATGATGCAAATTGAATAATAAATCATAAAAAAATTAATTTGTACAAATAAAGTGAAGATTATTGCAGCAATTTCAAGAGAATTAATCAATTTTAGAGAATTGATCAGCAGAACGACCTTTCCCGTGACCTTTCTCATATTAATATTGTTTTATTTTTACAAGAAAAAGAATCAACATGCAAAAGTTATCTTATATTTTATTTAACGCTCAAATATTACATTTAAACCAATATTTTGATCAAATCTAATAATGTACAGTGAAATATGATTTCGTTTTTTGGTTTCCATTCAGCCACTGGAGGATCTCAGCATCATGGCTGCTGTAAGTAACTTCTCTTTCAGCTTCCATAATAACCTCTATTGTTAAATGCAGTTGGTGGGATGAACTAATCTCTTGTTTCTCAAGGTTTTCTGGTAGGTCATGTGATGGGGATTATTAAATAGTCATTGGTTTACTGAGAGTTGGGGGTCTCCACAGTAGACACGGGATTAGCTTTCTTTAAACCCTCTTGTCTGTGATTCTGTGAAGTGTGGCACATAATATAATGCTTTCTTTTCATTTTCATCCCATTAGACTGGAACATTTCGTATGGTGTCCGAGGAGGAGCAGGCGTTACGTGCTAAACTCGAACATTTGAGCGTTAACGACCACGGGCCAGTGTACGGACCCTGTAAGAAAGTGCCTGATCACACAAAACAGAAGGTATCACTATATTATACCCAGATGTAACGCCTATAATCATACTTTTATTTGCACATAAATGCATCTTCCTCTCTCAAAGGCAAAAGATGAACTGAATGAAACAGAGGAGAAAAAAGTGTCCTCTATAAAGGAATTGAGGGCCACGATAAAAGAAAAGGCAAGCGAAGGGGACGATCTGGCCAAAGCTGTGCAAGAAAAATTCGAGAACAAACCAGATTCCCTTCTTCTAAGATTCATACGTGCCCGAAAGTTTGACGTGACGAGAGCACATGAGCTTATGAAAGGTATTGCGTTTTATTAAATGCATTTACATGTTTGCAAAATGACACAGCCCCATTGTTTTTCTGCTAGGCTGTGTCATTGCGGCCATTTAAACATGCTTTTGTCTTCATCTATGCATCCTCAGGCTCTAGGACAGGGAGGAATTCTCTGCTTTAATTGGGGCTTTTTCAAAACTTTCAAAGAGAGCCTTTGTGCAGAAATAGGGCAGGTTCTCGTTCTCTGAGAACAGGCAGACCGGCTGGGCTTTGATGTTCTGCGTATTTCACACAAACTGACATTTCTAATACTCATGCACGGCCCACAGAAACATGGCAAACACACTCGCACACATGACTGAACATTTCAATGCATGAGAACCAAGACAAAATACTGCAAAAGTGCAAAGCTTCATTAACTGAGCAAAACTCACTAAGAAAGAATGACAAGAAACATTGATAATATTGATATTATAAATTGCACTTTCATAGATAGACATAAATTAACTATATAAATATATTTGACAGATTTCAAAGGTCTTTAAATTATTTTTGCTGTAAAAACCTGTTGTACACAATGTACTACATGCCTTCTGTCATCTGGTTGATGTCTTTTTGCTGAGAAATCTTTTTATGAAGTAAACAAAAGAGTAACTTTTATATTGTTATGTTAGTATATTTTGATGAACACTTACTGGACTGAAGCAGTTTAGGTGTACTTGTTTATCCATACACAATTCAGGTTAAAATGTGAGTATCAAATATGATCATCAGGCTTTTGAGAAGCGTTTATTTGTTAATCTCTCAAATCAACACTGTATTGCATTGCATTATGTTTTGTCCCACAAAACTAACTTTGATAATACAACTAAGCAATATATATAGTTCAAGTCAAAAGTTTACATACACCTTGCAGAATCTGCAAAATGTTAATTATTTTACCAAAATACGAGGGATCATACAAAATGCATGTTATTTTTTTAAAGATATTTCACATAAAAGATGTTTACATATAGTCCACAAGAGAAAATAATAGTTGAATTTATAAAACGCTATCAAACGCTCACTGATGCTTCAGAAGGAAACACAATGCATTAAGAGCCGGGGGGGTTGAAAACTTTTGAACAGAAAGAAGATGTGTACATTGTTCTTATTTTGCCTAAATATCATATTTTATCATTTAGCACTGCCCTTCAAAAGCTACATTGCATGCTTCCCACAAGACAAAATAAGTTCAATTTACCCTGATCTTAAATTCCAAAAGTTTTCAACCCCTGCCTCTTAATGCGTTGTTTTTCCTTCTGGAGCATCAGTGAGTGTTTGAACCTTCTGTAATAGTTGCATATGAGTCCCTCGGTTGTCCTCAGTGTAGATTGCATACTTTGATATCTTGCCAAATATAAGGTAGGTTTGAGACATTGTTGAGATCTCTTGAGGACTTAACAGGGATTCACTTACAATGCCATACATAAGCACATTTTCAATTACATTGTACAAATCGTGATTAGTCTGTTTGTTTTCCTCTCTCTTTGACAGGTTATGTGCGTTTTAGACGAGACTATCCGGAGCTGTTTGAGAATTTAACCCCAGAGGCTGTGCGCAGTACCATTGAAGCCGGTTACCCACGAATCCTCTCCACCAGAGACAAGTACGGCCGAGTGGTGCTGCTCTTCAACATCGACAACTGGGATCTGGAGGAGGTCACTTTTGATGAAGTATGTGTGCTATTTATTATAACCTGATTTCCTTTCACTGTCCAAAAAAACAGGGGTTTATACTATTGCTAACTTTTTTTTTATATCGACATTATGATAATTTATGTATCTTTTAAAAGAACATGACTAAATAATAGTTCAAATATTTTTTGTAATTTTGCTTTAATCAGTAAACATATTTTAATCATTTGCATAGGATTTTATGACATTTCAGCTTGTCTAAAAGTCAATGTTCAATTTCCATATTATAAATAAATACAGACTGCACTCAGGTAAACTGGGCCACTTTACGTAAGTGAGATGAGTTGCAAGAAATGACCCAGTTTCCATGAATTCAACCTGCGAATTTCTTTATAAGGTGAAAATACAAAATTTGACCTTTTATGCAAGGCAAAAGAATATCTAGAGGACATTGCATTTAATCAATTTTACTAGGAAAAAAAGAGCATGCTTGTCTGATTGTAAAGGCTGTTTTGCTTATCTAGGCCAGAGATACAGAGCTAATAAAAAGAAAAGAAGTCTTGCTGTTAAGTTACAGACACTTCCTGAAAGCCTTATGCAGATGTAAATTTAAATAATGTGACAGATTAATCACTGAAAATGAAAAGAAATATCATTTTCTAAAAAGAATGCATTGTGTAGAACTCAAAAAATGAACTGAAATGTTTCTTTACAATGGCTTTCTTTCAAACCATTATTAGTTTAGTATCATTAATATACTATTCATATTTTGAATTAGCTGTCATTTATATTTGTATTTGATTTTAGTTCAAGTTTTAGTCATTTTATTGTGTTTTGCATTTTTTTTTTTACTTTCTTTGAAAATATAAGTCTGAATAGCTCTTATTCATTCTGATTTCAGTTTTATTTACATTATTTTAGTGTTTTAAGTTAAAAAAATAAAATGAGAAATTATGCCTTGGCATGATTGCATAATACAAAAATATTGGCAACACTTTGCAATAAGGTTAATTAGTTAACATTGGTTAACTACATTAGCTAACATGAACCAAGAATGAACGATACTTCCACAGCATTTACTAATGCTTTAAAAAAAATCACAAGTTGTATTTGTTAACATTAGTTAATGCACTGTGAACTAACATGAGCAATGAGCGACTGTATTTTCATTAACTTACACTAACAAAGCTTAATAAATAGTATAATACATTATTCATTGTTCGCTCATGTTAGTTAATACATTAACTAATGTTAACAAATGACACCTTACTGTAAAGTGTTACCAAAGTTAACATTTATTTTAATTCAAGTAACCAAAACATTTTTATATATAACTTTTTAATGGTTTTAGATTTAGTTAACTGTAACAGCCCTTTCCTTAAACACAAATGTGTCTTTTTACAGACACTGCGTGCCTACTGCGTAATCCTTGAGAAACTTCTAGAGAACGAAGAGACCCAAATCAACGGTTTTGTCCTCATTGAGAACTTCAAGGGCTTCACAATGCAGCATGCATCTGGCATCAAACACACCGAACTGAAGAAGATGGTGGACATGCTACAGGTGAACACCTTGTACTGCCTTCAAACCACAACTACACATATCATATACCGCTGGCTGACATAAAGCATGTGCTGTCTGTTTGATACAGGACTCTTTCCCGGCCCGATTCAAGGCGGTGCATGTGATCCATCAGCCCTGGTACTTTACAACCACCTATAATGTGGTGAAGCCCTTCATGAAGAGCAAACTGCTGGAGAGGGTGAGTGGAACTCAAGGTTGAACAAGATGTTCACTATTGCGACAAACGAGTTCATGAAGAATGCATGAAGTAATTATTTCCACTTCAGAAACTTAAAGGAGAAGTCCACTTCCAGAACAAAGATTTACAGACAATGTACTCACCTCCTTGTCATCCAAGATGTTCATGTCTTTCTTTCTTCAGTCGTAAAGAAATTATGTTTTTTGAGGAAAACATTTCAGCATTTTTCTCCATATAGTGGACTTCAATGGTGCCCCGAGTTTGGACTTCCAAAATGTAGTTTAAATGCGGCTTCAAACGATCACAAATGCAGTTGTAAACAATCCCAGCTGAGAAGAAGGGTCTTATCTAGCGAAATGATCTGTTATTTTCATAAAAATAATACAATTTATATACTTTTAATGTCAAATGCTCAGCTTGTCTTACTCTGCCTGAACTCTGTTTTTGTTCCGGTTCATGACAGTTAGTGTATGTCGAAAAACTCCCATCTCATGTTCTCCCTCAACTTCAAAATCGTCCTATATTGCTGTTTTACATTTTTGTTAAGGGTGTTTGATCTTCTTTGCATGTTCACATTGCAAAGACTGGGTTGGTACTTCTGTAGCGATGTAAGATGATTTTGAAATGATTTTTGAAGTTGAGGGAGAAAATACGATTGGAGTTTTTCGACATACCCTAACTGTCTTGAGCCAGAATACACAGAGTTCAGGGAGAGCAAGACAAGACGAGCATTTGAGATCAAAAAGTATTTAAATTGTATTTTTTTAAAATGAAAATAACCGATCGTTTCGCTAGATAAGACGCTTCTTCTATGCCTGGGATCGTTTACAACCGCACTGGGATTGTTTGAAGCCACATTTAAACTGCATTTTGGAAGTTCAAACTCGGGGCAAGAAAAATCCTAAAATATTTTCTTTAAAAAAAAAATTCTTTATGACATCTTGGATGACAAGGGGGTGAGTACATTATCTGTACATTTTTGTTCTGGAAGTGGACTTCTCCTTTAAAACCTTGCACACTCACTAAATGATTTTATTCTACATAAGAATCACAGCATATTGAGATCACGACTAATATTATGTGCACTTATGAAAATGTGTTTAAATTAGAAATCTGAACCTGTTTATCTACTAGGTTTTTGTTCATGGTGACGAGCTGGATGGCTACTTCAGGGACTTTGGTGCTGAAATCCTTCCTCCGGATTTCAATGGGACGGGTCCCAACTGTGACGGCAAAGAGACGGCGATCAAGCTGTTTGGATCTGAAGATACAGCCCTTTAAACAACCCAAGCCAATAGCACAACACTGTGACCTTTTGTTTGTTTAATATATAAAATGTTTTATTATAGAAACTATGAAGGAATTTATTACAATTGTAGAGTTTAATACTTTTAACCACTGTATTACAATAAAATAAGATCCAGGTCATGTTAACAGATGTACTGTTGGGATGACGTATTATTACACATCTCACTGGCTGATAACTGAAATGCTGAACTTTGCTGAAGTGTCTTTTATTCTTTGCCTTGAAAACAGTGTCCTGAATTTTATAAAAAGAAAGTTTTGTACTAGTTGAGTGTTGAAAATTAGTGTAATAATTAGAATCGAATGCATGATTACAAGCCTTGACCAAGAAATATTACGGATGTTACTTTGTTGTTTTAGACTGAATGGCTTGTTGTATTAAGTAGATATAATGTTGTGGTTATCGCTGTTAACCCATGTTGGTTCTTTAGTGTCAAGGTTAAGTGACATTTTCAATAAAATAAATGAAGTGGCAAAAAAATGTTGAGTGTTTTGTACATCTGACGTTTAACACAGACCTAATAAACATGTAAAGTACTAGTAATGATGACAATATACAGCACTGTTCAAAAGGTTGATATCATTTATTAATACTATATTTAGTATTAATAAATTAGTACTTTTATTCAACAAGAATGCAGTTGGATGCAATTAAACTGCTAAAAATGACAGTAAAGACATGTAGAGTTTTTTTAAAATCCTGAAATAAAAAAACTTTCCACTAAAAGCAGTAAATCAGCATGTTAGAATGATTTCTGAAGGATCATGTGACACTGAAGACTGGAGTAATGATGCTGAAAATTCATCTTTAGCACCACAGGAATAAAATATATTAGAAATTATACTTAAATAGAAAATGGTTATCCACAGTATTCTCTTTTCACGTATTTTTGATCAAATAAATATAGTCTTGGTAAGCATAAGAGACCTTTTCTAATAAAAAAAAAAGTTTAAAAGGTCTATATAATTTAGTCTGCAAATGATATTTTATACTTTATAGATACATAAACATGTAATATGGCGTTTATTTGAAAGAGTTGATACCGACATATTTGAAAGTGAAAAAACTATTCAAAATTCAAAAAAACCTGAAAAACAATAAAAATGATACATTTAAGGTCAAAAGTTTACATACATCTTGCAGAATCTGCAAAATGTTAATTATTTTACCAAAATAAAAGGGATCATACAAAATGCATGTTGTTTTTTTATTTAGTACTGACCTGAATAAGACTTTTCACATAAAAGATGTTTACCTATAGTACACAAGACAAAATAATAGTTGAATTTATAAAATTGACCCTGTTCAAAAGTTTACATACACTTGATTCTTAATACTGTGTTGTTACCTGAATGATCCACAGCTGTGTTTTTTGTTTAGTGACAGTTGTTCATGAGTCCCTTGTTTGTCCTAAACAGTTAAACTGCCTGCTGTTCTTCAGAAAATTCCTTCAGGTCCCACAAATTCTTTGGTTTTTCAGCATTTTTGTGTATTTGAACCCTTTTCAATATTGACTATGATTTTGAGATCCATCTTTTCACACTGAGGACAACTGAGGGACTCATATGCAACTATTACAGAAGGTTCAAACGCTCACTGATGCTCCAGAAGGAAAAACAACACATTAAGAGGCAGGGGTTGAAAACTTTTGGAATTTGAAGATCAGGGTAAATTTAACTTATTTTATCTTGTGGGAAGCATGTAAGTATCTTCTGTAGCTTCTGAAGGGCAGTGCTAAATGATCAAACATGATATTTAGGCAAAATAAGAAAAATGTACACATCATCATTCTGCTCAAAAGTTTTCACCCCCCGGCTCTTAATGCATTGTGTTTCCTTCTGAAGCATCAGTGAGTGTTTGAACCTTCTGTAATCATTGCATATGAGTCTCTCAATTGTCCTCAATGTCAAAAGATGGATCACAAAATCAATCAGTCATTGTTAAAAAGGGTTCAAATACACAAAAAAGCTGAAAAACCAAAGAATTTGTGGGAGCTGAAGGATTTTTTCTGAAGAACAGCGGGGCAGTTTAACTGTAACTGGGACTCATGAACATTCAACTATTATTTTCTCTTGTAGACTATATGTAAACATCTTTTATGTGAAATATCTTATTCAGGTCAGTACTAAATAAACAATAACATGCATTTTGCATGATCCCTCTTACGTTGATAAAATAATTAACATTTTGCAGTGCAAGGTGTATGTAAACTTACAGACATCAACTGTATATCCATCTGGAGAAAAATCACATGACATCAATTTGTTTTTAAACAAGAAAATAATTTATTTCTGGAACACAATAACCATTCTTGTAATAATAAATTATTCAATCACACACCATTGGTTTTCCAAATCAAAAACACACCAGTGATTGAGATATTATGCTGCATGGGGTTTTGAGGTCATGAAAAATGACACATTCAAAATCCAGCCATCAAACACAATAAACCATGATTAGAATGTGGGTCAGAATAGTAGGAACAGATTTGGTGATCTTCAGTGAAATAATCCCTCACAAGTGGCATCGGGCAGTGTCAATCTCAAAGCCTTGTGAATATCCTACTCTATAATTCTGCAAATAGATATTTTTTTAAATATATATGGCCTTTCACTTTGCTTTTATAATTCCTATTTGTGATTGCAGCATGAATACAATTTCTCTAAACTCCATTTGACACAATATTTTTCTTTGAGCTATTCGTCTCAGTTTGGCGTGGAGAAAAAGAGAAAAAATTCAAAGCATTATTGCTGATCATTAAGCAAATCAAAGTTCCCTGGTTTCCATAAACCATCAATATATTACAACTAAACGTATTTATCTTTTGACCTGCCAATGTGAGTTTGTTGGTAGTTTTCATAAGCAAACGTGGTGATATGATGCATTGAAACATTCACGTACATTCATTTACAGTCATACTTTTGTACATAATAGAATAAAAATAACATTGAAATTAATGTAAAATACAAAAACAAACAACAAACAAAAATTTGGTTAATGTTTGTAGAAGATGTACAACATAAGCCCGTGTTTTCTGTGCAAAAAAAGTAAGTGGGAGACATTCTGAAAGGCAAACTGGATCGACTTACAGCAGAGATTGAATTTGTGCTGGTGCAAAAGGCCAAATAGATCCGATCACCGGAAACAGCCGAACACTTTACACCCAAACGGGAGCTTTTAGACTCTTACATTGTTCAAACAATGTTCAAAAAACAAGACAAGAACAATTTCACTGAATACAGAGACTAAAAGACACAAGAAAAACGCAACAGAGGGGATCAACTTTCTCTCTCAACCAACAAATACTACATATCTGGATGGGATTTGATAAACTGTATCAGCTTCGAATTGTTGGGTGTGAAACTGCACATTCACCTCAGTGCTTTTACATCCTACAACCCACAGGGGGCGTCTTTTAACTGCTAATTGGTAAAAAGTTTTTTGACACTTAAAAGTGCTGTTGACACTTTGTCCTTTAAGAAGATGCATCAGTATTAATGGCTGAACACTAATAATGAAGGCAATTATGTATGGTAAAAATGCACATGTAGTTCACAACACATGACTGAGGGTTTTCGGCAACCAGTGACAATTTTTACTCAACTGTCATGTATACTAAACCTTACAGTTTTTTTTTTTTAATTTTCTGGTCAACGAGTGGCTTTTTCCAATTTTTTTTTTCCCTTGAAAAAGCAAAAAATAAATATTCTTTCACAGCTGCAGCATGATGATAAATCAATAAAGATTATAAATCTCACAAAACCGGTCCAGAAATGGCAGAGTAATATTTCATCCCAAAAGTTTGGGATCAGTAAGATTTTAAAGATTTTTTAAAGACATTTTTATGCTCATCAAGGCTGCATTTATTTGACCAAAAATACAAAAAAAAGTAATATCGTGAAATAATATTGCATTTTAATATAACAGTATTTGAATATATTTTAAAACATAATTTATTTCTGTGACGCAAAGCTGAATTTTCAGTTTCTCCAGTCTTTAGTGTCACGATTCTTCAGAAATAATTAAATTATTAATTAAATAATTAATAAAAATTTTGGGTCCAATATTTTTTTTCTCATTTTTACATTTATATTTTTACTCAGCAAGATGTGTTAAATTGATAAAAAAAACCAAAAAAAAAAAACCATTGTTTTATTGTAATTTGTAAAAAAAAAAAAAAAAAAAATTATTCAAAGGATCCTAAAAAGGGGAATAACAGTTTCAAAAAAAAAAATAATAATAATAATAATAAATATTATATATATATATATATATATATATAAATAATAATTATATGAATAATATTAAGCAGCATAAATTGATTATAAATTGATTATTGAAACATTGATTATAAATCAGCATATATTAATTTCTGGAGGATAATGTGACACTGACGACTACAGTAATGACGCTGAAAATTCACAACATTTTTTACATTTTAAATTAAAGTAGAAAACAGTTACTTACAATTGAAATAATATTTCACAATATTACTGTTTTTTCTGTATTTTTGATCAAATAAACAAAAAAAATTCTTTCCGATATACATAGTACTTGTTACTTAAATATTATTTTTACTCTAAGAAAAAAGAAAAATGTTACAATAATGACAAATTATTGAAGAGATGTTGAAAACTACAAAGTAAAGTGAAAATGTGTTTACATGTCATAATGTCAAAATGTACAAAAAAAAAATCCTTTTAAGTCTTAAAAATACATATAATTTTTTTCAAAACAACATACAATTAAATTTTTTTTTTTAATTGTGCGGTGAAATATTACCTTGCCATTTTGTGAGATTTATAAATATGTTTTCCGTGAAACAAATCAAGTCTAACTGCACTAAACTGCTGTGTTAAAGGTTTTTAGAGTCTGCGTAAGTCTTTGGAAACAACACTTTAAATGTTCCCTTCAAATTTAAACTAATATCTCATATATTTCCCCTCTGCATTAGATTTTTTTTTAATGGGTAACAAGAAGCAGATCAGTTCCATTTCAGACAGTCTCGAATCCAAGAGTAAAGAAACACATAAATTCGTCAAGTAATCGCACAAAACAGCGAAACGAAAACGAACAAGTTAAAGAAAAAACCTAAAACGACACAACAGCACAAATCCCTTAAAGTAACCAGTTTTCACAGACGTGCACCATGAATAGCACTGTTGTCTCCCACTGGGTCCCAAATCAACACGTTACACAATCTAGATCTAGCAACTTCAACGCTTCTCCACAAACACGAGTCAATACTGCCGCAAACAGCGCAGTGCTGTTCTCCACAGGAGCAGGACTTCAACACAATGGGATTTGCCATCTAAAACTGGGTCGTAGTGCTTGTGGGACAGCCCGCAAGTGAGGACAGCCAACACGTTTTGGTAATCACGAGGGATCATCGAGTTCATTCAAGGCTTGCTCTCTCCCTCTTCTTGTTATTTCTCATTTCTAGATTTTACGTTGTTGGCTAGTCTCTGTAATCTCTAAATGACAACATAAATCGTATGGCAAATGTTATATAAAAGTGCTAAACAGAAAATAGATCGACTAGGAATGTGACTTGGATTCAACCAACAAGGCTTCATGATTAATGAAGTTTCTCCTGTCACACTATATGGTACACTTGAAAAGGTCTAGTTAGTTTTAAAATACGAGCGACATGAATGCTAGCCTGTGCTTAAACGGTTACCAGACCAAAAAATTATATATCAAACGATAATATGCACTCAAACAGCGCGCCGGTCGTATCTATAAGCACACAGTGCCTGCGTAACACTCGCTTCCCATTAACTCATGTGTTATGTACAGTAAAGTTTGTGTTGGTTTAATAATCTGGCTGGGCGAATCTCACAAAGATGGTCAAGAATATGTCTAGGTCATATTTTGATCCAAAAAACTATATAAGGAGGGATTTTTTTTTTTAATTTAAGAGAAATTAAGCTTATCTTATTTTATTTTTGGACCATTAGATTTCTGCATTGTGACATAAAATTCTCATTATCATAAAATAAAATAATGTCATTCTGCTCTCAAAATAATGTGAAATTTTTTGTATTAAATATATATATAAATTTAATACTAAAATGAATAATCATGGTATTTGTTGCACTACCTTTCATTAATACAGATTTATTGTATTTTAATATTTTGTAAAAAACACCATGAGGTTCATTATTGAAAAAAGGAAAATGACTTCAAAAAAACTGATATTTACCAAAAAATGACCAAAAACAAAACCAAAAATAAGGGAAAATGTGCTTACACAATTAAAATGCTGAATATTTTTATTGTCTCAAAGCTGGTCAACAATATGTCTAGGTCAAATTTTGATCCAATAACCAATGTAAGAAGGAAATGTAATTTAGCTAAAATAAATTAAGCTTATTTTGAAGACTATTACATTTGCATTGTGAAATGAAATTCTCATTATCTTAAAATAAAATAACTTCATTCTGCTCAAAATAATGTCAAAATTATTTAATAATAAATTATCAATTAATGATTGTACATTTAAAATTTGTATGTATTTTGTATATATATATATATATATATATATATATATATATAAATAAATAAATGTAATAATATAATGAATAATCATAGTATTTGTTGTATATTTATTTTAAAAAAAAGAAAGAAAAAAAGAAGGGAGCATGAGGCTCATCACTGAAAACAAAAATATATAAAAGGAAAAAAACAAAACAAAACAAACAAAAAAAAAAGAAAAAAGAAAAGAGAACAAAACCAAAAACAAGGAAAAAAATGGGGGAAAATGTGCTTACGTTTTAATTAAAATGCTGAATATTTGAATTGTCTCAAAAACAGGCTTCTTCTTAATTATGCAAAATATTCTCTTTTAATATTGTACAAACCTACTATTTTCTCCATCCTATTTGACTTTGATTTTTGTGAGATTCACCCAGCTCTGCAGTGATAAACTTTCAGTTTTCAGTGTCCTAATTAGAGAGCAAGAGATACTGATTGTATCTAAACTACAAACTACAGTAAATCTAAAACGCCGCCCTCGCTACACAGGTTATTTGATTGTTTTTTTGGTCATCGAGTGGCATTGTTTTCTCCATTGGAAAGTCATTACGATTCATGTTGTTGATAAACCGTGATAAAAAAAAGAGAAACAAATATTCCCACTGACAGTGAACGCTTGAAGATGGTGGTCCGATCCCTCGTGTGCGTGGTGAAAATGTCACGGTGGAGGTGAAACAGAGCAGGGGTCGGTTAGGATTTACTGTCTTGGCATTTGGTTTCGCTGGAATGGGCGCCTTGACTTTGGCACGGCGGTTTTTGTTTCTCCCACTGGCACATGGCATTGGCGTAGCCCACTATGACCTTGTCCATCCAGGTGAGGGGCTGAGGGAACAGCACAGCGCCCTCGAAGAAACCCAAGTGTCCACCGTGCAGTGTCAGAGCGAAGATCACGTTTTCTTTCTTTTCTGAAAGGTGAAAATGAACCAGCGGAATCTCAGAATTGCAACACAAATGACTAATTGCAAAACTCTAATACAACTATTACGGAAACCTGTTTCCGCCACTGAATAAAAAAAAATAAAAAAAGGTAAGTGCAAGGTAAAGTATCTTTTTCACTTAAAATCTGACTTTTTTTTTTTTTTTTCAAAACTGCATGACATACTACCAGTCAAAAGTTTTTGGATTTTTTTTTTTGTTTGTTTTTTTAAATAAGTCTCTTCTGTTCACCAATCCTGCATTTATTTGATCCAAAATACAACAAAAGCATTAATATTGTGGAAATTTTTTACTATTTAAAATAACTGCTTTCTATTTGAATATATTTTAAAAATGTAATTTTTTCCTGTGCTCACAGCTAAATTTTTAGCATCATTACTCCAGTCTTCAGTGTCACATGATCCTTCAGAAATCATTCTAATATGATGATTTGCAGTACAAAAACATGTTTTATTATTATTATTGCTATTATTATTATTATTATTATTATTATCAATATTTAAAACAGCTGAGTAATTTTTTTTTTCTGGATTCTTTGATGAACAGATCAGAATTTATCTGAAATAAAAAACTTTTGTAACATACACTGTACTATTTAAAAGCTTGGAGTCAGTATTATTTCACTTTTCTCAGCTGTTTTCAACATAATAACAATAATAATAAATGTTTTTTGAGCAGCAAATCAGAATATTAGAATGATTTCTGAAGGATCATGTGACTGGAGAAACGATGCTAAAAATTCAGCTTTGAAACCACAAGAATAAATTATATTTTAAAATATATTCAAATAAAAAACTGGTATTTTAAATAGTAAAACATTTCAAAATTGTACTGTTTTTGCTGTACTTTGGATCAAATAAATGCAGGCATGGTGAGCAGAAGAGACTTTAAAACATTAAAAAAAAACTGGTAGTGTAAACTTGCAATTCAGATTTTTTTTCCCCCTCAGAATTGCGAGATTCAGACTTTTCTTCCCTCGCCATTCTAACGTTTTTTTTTTTTTTTTTCAGAATTGTGGGATATAAACTTCCCAGTTCCAATTCCGAGTTATAAATTCAAATTCTAGAGGGAAAAAAAAATTCCCAGAATCGCAAATTTTAAAATTCTAACATTATAACTCAGTCAGCTAGTGTAACAAACTATTATTTTTTTGTTATCTGAAATAAAGCTGGATAAAAAAACTTGGGGGGAAAAAAAAAAAAACACATGTTGCCTAAATTTAAATTAAAGTACTAAAATTACTAACTGAACAAAAAAACTGTAGTAAAAAAAAGAAAAATGTCAAAGCACATAACAAAACTACAAAAAAATGTAGTTAAAAAAAAATACAGTATAAAAACTACAATATAAAGTATAAAAACTACAATAGTATAAAAAGAATACTAAAATAGCACTGCATTTAGCCAGTAACTATGAAGGCCGAAAGGGAAATTTGTTTACTTATTTGTTATATATTATTTGTTTACTATTGACCCGCTCACTGAGAGCAGTGCAAATATATCTTGAGAGCTACAGCAAAATCCACCCATTTTACCATTGCAAAATATATATCGTCATACTGCCAAACCTTGGTCTATTGCAACTGATTTCTACACTTCCTTTGAAGAAATCATGCTTGTAACTCTACTGAGACCCGTCACAATAACAACAAAATATTCAGGTTTCCGCTGCACAAGAGATGCTGACTTCCTGACACACTGCCACTGAGCAACTGAAATAATTTTAATACTCCTCCAGTGTTGACCATTAGAATCATCAGAGTTTGTCATAGCTTGCATTATGACATGAGTATATTTAAACAAGTAGAGATCTTATGAATGTCACATGCATGCTGGTGCACATCTATGTGGGGCTCTGGAGAAATTCTGTTTTTTTTTGGCATATGAGGTCATCGTCTAATAAAAGATCAATTTGGAAATTGGTTGTAGGCGTTTTGAAGTGGTATGAAAAGCAACAGAATAGACTACAAGAAAAATACAGCCAAAAAAAAAGGATTTCAAATAGGAAAAAAGTACCCTTAGGTGGTGGGTTTACAACTTTCACTATTACTCATACTAAATGTTAGAAATCTGAACAAAGTCTAGCCATGCAGCTCTTATGCATTCAAGAACCTGTTGGGTGTGATGATACAATTTATATATACACTAAATGAATACATGGAATTTGTACAACAAAAATAAGTATTTATTTCATTTATTTCAGTCTGTTATTTTATTGAGCAATCAAACTCAGGATTTTTTTCAGATATCATAGATGGTTTCTTTGCAAAATGTAAAAATGTAATCAAGGATAAAATTTTAAATGATCATTTGTATAATACACTCCCTGTATCTTTTAGATTTTGTTTTAAGTCACATAAAACCGATGGTTTGGTGTGCGGTGCTGTACCTGCGAGTGTGCGAGGAATGGTGAGTAGTGAGTTGTGCACGAGCGGATCATCACCAGAGTTCACCAGCAGCAGAGGCACATTTATCTGCAGAACAGAGAGAACTAATGTCAGAACCAAGAAGCCAATACATATATAATATTATTTCCTTATAGACTCTCTAAAGCTATTCACTAAATAGCTTTATTATTTTACTCACATTATGAATGTAATGAACACAGCTCTCCTTCTCGTAGTACTCCTTCAGAGAGTTGTGTCCATGGAATTTTCTAGAAAACAAATTGACAACTTGCTATACTAGGAATGCACTGCCTACTAACATACAGTATGTGGAAACTTTTCCACTGAAATTGCATTTTAATACATTAACATAAGATATCAAGAAATAATAATGACCTTTTTTTTAATAATAATTTAATACT
Source organism: Labeo catla (assembly GCA_012976165.1). Classification (NCBI taxonomy): domain Eukaryota; kingdom Metazoa; phylum Chordata; class Actinopteri; order Cypriniformes; family Cyprinidae; genus Labeo; species Labeo catla. The sequence goes on from VONZ01000196.1 coordinate 890,506, forward strand.
CATAAGTTTATAAATTATTATTATTATTATTATTATTCAAAAATGTATAATATACTAATGTTTATTTTTTATTAATATTCAGAATACATTAATGTTCATTTTTAAATGTTAAAAATGTAATTCTATATGTAAAAAAATATATACATTAAAGTACATAAATGCATTGTTCATTGTGATTACATGTTAGTTACAGTATTACTATAATTAAATAACATCATAAATGAAATACATATTAAATAAACAAAAAAAAATTAAGCCATTAGTTTACCTTGAAGTACTAAAATAATTCAATAATAATAAGTCAATAAAATTTAAATAAAAAGATATATATATATATATATATATAAAATCTATAAACAGTGATACAAAAATCATGTTTTTTTGTTACAAATATGTTTTATATATATATGTAAAAAAAATTATAATAAACTACATCAGTAAACGCATCATTCATTGTGATTTAATGTTAGTTACAGGGTTATTATCATTACATAACATCATAAATGAAATACATGTTAACTGAAATAAAATAAATTCAGCCATTAGTTTACCTTAAAGCACTAAAATTACTGAAATAAAATGAGTAATTTATATCTATATATCTATATCTATATCTATCTATATATATATATATATATAAACTTATAATTATATTATATATATACAAATATATATATTTTAAATCATTTTTATAAAAGACAAAAAACACACAACTAAATTAGTAAATATTAAGTCAATAAAAAATCCTATATAAATGCTATATAAAAAAATACATATTTTACAAAAAGCTAAAAGTATAAAATTGACAAAAACAACTACATTTCCCAAAACTTTAACAACAAAACGAGAAAATTTACAAATAAAAATGAATTCAAAATATATATATAAAAAAATTGTAAACAATGATACTAAAATAATACTGGTTTGTTACTGAATACTATAATGTTACTGAATGTAACCTTATTGTAAAGTGTTACCATTTCCTTATTGTACCACAGTAACAACTTTTTATTGTGGTAACTATGGTATTTCATAAGAGCACAAACAGCACCAAATCTTTGGCAAGGCTGAGGGAAGATCCATTTTCAGGGAACATGACCCTTAAAAATTGTACAAATTGTTTGTTTACTGTGTGGTCTAACCCAAATCTTGAGTCACAAAATATACTTCATATGTTACACAAGAGAATTACAAAAACCACATTTCGCAATGTCCCTGCACTCACCTCATGATGTTGTCATCGATCTGCATGAGAGATGTGGCAGTGTAGAGCCGGCTCAGATCCGCGTCCACCATTTTAGTGGAGCCCACGCCGAATAACACACTCCTGTTGAACCACAAAATATAACACTTCGCTGACTCTGTTAAATAGCTCAGTGGTTAGATTTATATTCTCTTACCACTCAGAAGATAGTAAATTTATCTTGTTTTTGTGTCATCAAAGTCAGCACTAGTGTATGTTATTCTGAGGTCTCCTAATGGCTTGATTGCAAGAGAACACGTGAGCTCAAAACAGTTTCAGATCAAGAGTGAATATCATAGCCGGCTACTCAAAAGCGCTCACACCGACGTCTATCAGATTCAACGCTCGGGAGGAGATAAACAGTACCTGTGAGACAAAATGATCTTCTTCATGTTGTCGGCCATCAGGAAGTTATAGAAACGACGACACTGGTCCCACTGCAGAAACGTCTCCTGAGCCCTGAAATACACACAGAATATACACAGAATGAGTTTTCATCAATGCTATTTCCACTTGGAAACAGTTTGTTTGTTTCTTTAAATATGTACACTGCCATTCAAAACTTTGGGAACAGTACGATTTTTTTATGTTTTCTCTCTTATTAGTCTCTTATTCTCATCTAAGTTCCATTTGTTTGATCAAAAATACAAAAAAATAAATATTATGAAATCCTATTGCAATTTAAAACAACAGTTTTCTATTTTAATACACTTTCAAATATAATTTATTTCTGTGATGCAAAGCTGAATTTTCAACATCATTACTCCAGTCAGAGTCAAACTAGAGCCAAACTATCCTTCAGAAATCATTCTAATGTGCTGATTTATTATAAATGTTGGAAACTGTTGTGCTGCTTACTTTTTATTTTTAGGACGTGTGATACTTTTTCAGGATTCTTTGACGAATAAAAGGTTCAAAAGAACAGCATTTATTCAAAATAGAAATCTTTTCTAACAATACAAGTCTTTACTATCACTTTTTAGCAATTTTAACACATCCTTGCTCAATAAAAATATGAATTCCTTTAAAGAAAGAAAGAAAGAAAGAAAGAAAGAAAAAGAAAGAAAGAAAAATTACCGGCCCCGAACTTGGAACAGTAGTGTTTATTGTTACAAAAGATTTCTATTTAAATAAATGATGTTCTTTTTAATGTTTTATTCATCAAAGAATCCTAAAAAAAAAAAGTATCCCAGGTTCCAAAAAAATACTAAGAAGCACAACTGTTTCCAACATCTATAATAAATCAGCATATTAGAATGATTTCGAAGAATCGTTTGGCACTGAAGACTGGAGTAATGATGCTGAAAATTTAGTTTTGTGTCACAGGAATAAATTATAATTTAAAATATACTAAAACAGAAAACCACTATTTTAATTGCAATAAGTTTTTTCTGCATTTTTGCATTTTTAATCCAATAAACACAGCCTTGAGAAGCAGAAAAGACTTCTTTAAAAAACATTCATATATATACACATGCATATATATATAAAATTTATGTAGATTGGTATATATAACCAATAAAATGTATTTTTCCACTTAAAATACATTCTTCAAACAAGCTTTGTCCTTTGTTCATTTATATTGGTGTACATAATCAATAAAATTCATTTTTCTAAATTTTTTACATTCATTATTTAGCTGTTCCTTATTTTTCAGTCTCTCTGCCACGGAAAATGTCTATACATCATTATATAAACTTACTTACATTTATGTAAAGTGATGTATTACAGAGAGGTTTTCAGTTACAGAGAGAAAATGGGCATGGAAAATTAATTAAATATAAATAATAAAACATTTTAAGTAGGAAATAAAATGTTAAAACATAAAAAATATAAAAATTATGATATGCATGAGCCCTTTAATATCAATTCGTAAGGTGCATTAAAAGGGATCTTGAATATAATAATCTGTCAGATAATCAGGCAGAGCAGATTAACGGCTTTGTAGATTCAGTAATCCTGTCTGAAGGCAGAGCTTGACTGGTTGGCAACACTCTGACGTAGTGTTGTCACGATACCAAAATTTTGACGATACCTTACTAAAATATCACAATACTACTACTGAACCGATACTATGAAAAAACAGAAAAACAGGAAGTTGAATAATAGATGATCCAAACGGAGATTAGTTATTCTACCTATTAAAACAAAGCATTTCAAAAATAAAATAATAACAATAAATCACATGCAAGTACCACCACACAGGATTATGGTGAACAACTACCGAGTCTGCAGAGATTTTTGCTATATTGGTAAGTTAGCTTAAAGGATACAGCCAAATCTTATTTCATGATATAGTCATTTTATTTCACAACAACAATTTATATCATCACATGTCATTTTTTGTTATTTTATCTTTGTTATTAATAACAAGAACCTAAATGCAAGTAAAAAACTAAAGGACAATTACAATAAAACAAAGACACAACTGAAATAAAGTGGGCCCTATGAAATCGTTTTAATTTTTCCTAAATTCCATTTTAATTTTTCTAGACTCTATTTTAATGGTAACATTATAAAAAATATTTATCAAAAAGCATGTCTAATTAACTTATCATCATAATACTTGCAGAATTTAACAGCAATTTATTAAAAGTTTAACAAAATGACATGTTTTTAAGGCCCTTTGAAATACATTTTATTATTTTTCTCAAATTCAGTTTTGTTTGTGAATCTCTGTTTTCCATTAATTTTCTGGATTCTATTTTAATCGTTTCATTACATTGTAATAATCCAAAGCATGTCTAATGAATTTATAAAGGATAATTAGATTTGATAAAGAATTCATTTTTATTACAGGCTATTTATTTCTTTTTTTCAGAAATACGGTGTTGTGTATTTACAATTTTCTGGTAAATAAATTCTGGTAAATATTTTTTTCTGGTAAATATTTCTTAAACATTGTTTTAATAACATTTTTATTATTAGTAGTACTACTATCTTTACATTAAGTAATATATTAATATGTTTCTGACTGTCAAGTTTACCCGAACTTTTATTTTGTCGGGTTGCTGTGATGACCTTTAGGGTCTTCATTATATGACGATAGTTTCCGCAAAAGAAACGGTAAAATGCTCATGAAGTGACTCTAGGAGAAAATCTAGAGATTATGTTCATGTGTTCATATACTCATACATTGAGGCGACAGAGGCTGAAAACACCGTGAGCGTCACATGTACGTGCATAACGTTAGTAAACAAAACACTGACACGCAGAAATACGGCTCTTATTAAAATGCATTCTTAAAGTACCAGTACTAGTAAAATGCGGAATCGTACCGTTTTTGAAAGCAGGGTATCGTGATACTTTCTAAGTACCGGTATATCGTGCAACACTACTCTGATGGCAGTGCCAAGTGTGCCAACGCGCCTCAGAGAAACCCAAACACAGGCAACAAAGGTGTGGCCGTAGATTTACTGAAGCCCAAACACATCCACTGCATTCCACAGCTGCTTCTGCGCTGAAACCAACATCACATGCTTATTCACTGACAGTGATGTGAGATGTGATTGTTCTATGTTTAGCTGTTAGAGCTGTTGCTATGGTGCTCTTTATTGTTGACATGTCAACACTGACATCCTTACAGCCAGTGTGCAAAGTATACAATCACTTTCTGGTGGTTTTACCACAGTAAGCTAAAAGTCAAATTAGGTTTACATATCTATTAGCTATAATAAAATAATAGATAACAACAGTACTTTGGCTTCGGTCTACATACTGAATATACTTATTACAGACAGCTCACTAGAGTGGCCTCTGTTGCTATGGCTACGTCTTCAGGTGAACAGGACTTCTGCTCACGAGCCACTATTTGGTGCCCATTCAAAAGTAACCAGACTGACTTTTCAGTAGAAACCATTAAAATATTTGAAGTTAGTAAGGTGTTTTTATTTTTTGGAAGAAGTCTACAAATGTTAATGTAAACCAGTAAACTAGTTAGCAAGTTTAACGGCTAAATGTGGCTAAAGTAAACAGGCTTGTCACTCCACAGAGAGAACAGAGGGGAGGGGAGGGGCGAGCAGAGCTCATTTGCATTTAAAGCAACCTCGACCAGAATGAGATGATTTTTGCAGAGTTGATTTTGGCAAGGTAAAAAGGGTGTTGTTTTACACTACCATTGAGAATTTTTAACCAAAGTATATTATAGACTTTTCATTAAGACCCTAAAGAATCATATCAACATATCAACCCCTTTAAAAAAAATGTAACATTACACATTAATGAATAAATCAGTATACATAAAATTATTTAATTTAGAAGTGTCATGTCTGTGATTTTTTCATTCACATAAGCTATAGCTTTTGACCTTTAAATCAAAACATACTGCTTTATTACTGCTTTATTTAATCAGAAACACAGTCTAAATGTTATTTGTGTATTTTAATTTCATTTTATTGGAAGTAAGGAATTAGAACTCCTTACTGAACGGCATTAGAACCCGGGGGAGGCTGCCGCTGCTGCCACTGCACATGCTGTAATTACTGTTGACTCTATCACACTGAACGCGTCATTCTGTACGTGCATTCTCAGATTAAAATGCACTGATCCAAAACAGTGACTCTGATTACTATTCAGGTAAAACTTCGCTTCAAAAATGAGCCACACTGCTGATATGATCTAATCACTAGCACACCCTGAGTACATGTGAGTTATTCCTCTTATCGGCAAGACATATCGGCATTATCTTTCATACAGGGCCAATGCTGATATTTACATTTAACGCCATTATTGGCCGATTCTGATACCAGTCCGATAATATAGTGCATACCTAAAAAATGCATTTATTTAAAATATAAGTCTTTAACACATCTTGCTGAATAAAAGCATTCATTTCTTAAAAAAAAAAAGCATTTTGAATTACATATAACTTCTGTAGCCAAATGCTGAAATGTTCCACACAGAATATGCTGAAATGAAAGTGTTTAGCACTTTTGCCTTCCTTTGGGACGATCCAAATTTGCACACTGTTTATGCCATTATTTCCTACTTACCACTGTATTACCATTGGGGAGGCACTATTTTAGCCAGCAGAGATATGCTTATACAAATGTACAAACAGTGTTTACTTTGCACGAATTTTATACAACATGCAAATGTCAAGCGAAGGAAGCAGGTGGACACGATACTGAGACCATCTGTGCCTTTTAAAACACTAACTACAATGTACACACTGTCAGTTCTTATTTGGAGTTCAGTTGGAGTCCACTGACAGCAGTGATGAAATGGTCCAAGTTGTACCCAACGCAAGCTGGCAGCATTTTTATCTAAGCAGTGCGCCCAACCCCGGCTGTACCACACCCTCTGGAGCAACATCAGGTATTATGTAGCTTCTGTCTGGGAACAGAGCAGCTCACCTCAGCGCACTGTAGCCCTGGCAGACGCTCACACAGCACAGGACCCGCTCCTGGTTGGTTCGGTTCTCTCCCAGGAACTTGCACACGATGTTCCCCCCCAGACTGAAGCCCACGACAATAAGTTTGGTCTGGGGATATGTCTTTTTGATGAAGCCCACCATTGCTGCAAACTCCCATGTACAACCTGTGGAGAGAAACAAAAATAATACAACATATTAAAACAGAACATGAAGTTGACTAGTCACCAAAAGTGACAAAAAGTTCAGCATTATAAAATGTATATTTACATCTATAAATTATTATTCTATCAAACTCTGATAAAATATAAAAGAACGCCTGATTATAAAAATAGCGTCTGATAATATAAAAACAGAAAAACTGTGTTTATATAAAATAAAAAAAATATATAGTAAAATAAAATAAATAAATTGCAATACAATGCAAAGCACTGCAATAAAATAAAACAGATTTATGTACTGACAGCAAATGTATGGCTTTAGGATTGCAAAAGTGGAATTAGAAAGGCCAAACAACTTTTAGAGTAAACACAAAATAACATCTGACAAAATATAAAATATTAAAATATATTTTTAAAAAAACTATATAAAAATAAAAATAAAAATATAAATCTGTTAAATAAACCCAAATTAAAAAAAGTACTATATATATATATATATATATATATTTTTAATTGAAAATACAACAAAATAAAACCAGAAAATGCAATGCAATGCAATACAAATAAAATAAAATATAAAACTTACAGTAAATTGCAAAATACAATAGAATAAAAACTGAAAATGCAATTAAATAAACTGCAATAAAATGCAATACAGTGCAATGCAATGTTGCATTAAAATAAAATAAAATAGATGTATGTATTGACAGTAAATGTATGGCTTTAGGATTAGTAGAAAAGTAGAATTAGGAAGGCCAAACAACTTTTAGATTAAATACATTACTTACACAATGTCTAAACGCAATTCATAAAATTCATATTTAAATTAAATTTGATAAAAAATAAAACTAAATAAAACCTGATAAAATATAAATAATAAAATAATAAAATTAAATAAGAAGTGAGAGAAAATAACATAAAATATAATAAAATATAAAACAACAACTGAAAAAATAAAATAACTACATAAAAATCTAAATCTGATAAAATAAAACCAGATCAAAAAGTAATACAAGAGAATTAAATAAAAAAATAATGGTAAAATAAAATAATATAGTAGCCAGCAAACAGCACAAATGTATGTCCAACAAAGTTGTGGCTTCAGGATTTTAAATTATGACCGAACACTGATTTATATATGTCCAAACAAAATGAAATTAAAATGTACTAGAACAGAAATATGAAATATTAAGTTTCCTGAATAAACACATTTGCTCGTCATAACCTATGAACATCTCGTACCATAGGTGAACATGCGAGGGGAGGTAAGCTCAATATTCGGCAAGGCCCCGAGGTGATTCAGCACAGCACAGCGGTAGCCCTGTTTCTGCGAATGGTCCACAAATGTGCGGATATAGTGCTTCTCACTGTGGTTCCCAATGCCAGGACAGATGACCATGGTGACGTCCTCTGTCAAACCAACACAAAACATTGAGATCACTTTCTATGGAAAGTTTTTCACATCTAGACAAATAAATGCAAATGTATGCTAACAAATGTTTGAGTTGCTCAACATTATCATACTGTTTATCTTTTCTTTTCCAGGTAATGTGTCACAATATTGACACACAGCAAGCAAATGCAAAATACATCATTTGTATAGCTGCAAAGAAAACACTTTCCAACACATAGATATTGCAATAGTACAGATGCACGCCTTTATTTTACAATTACATTTTCTAAGTGCTATTTTCATCTCAAAATTGACTTTTGAAAAGCAAATTATTAAAATGTTTTTAAACATAAAGTTGCAATTATCTTTTTTTTTTATACTTTTATTCCATGCCACAAATAAGCTTCCATAAAAAGGTCACATTACATAAGAGCAAAACGCCATTTCATGTAGATAAGCATTGCTGTAATTAATATCTCTTTGTCAGAATGATGATCAAGCAGACTACTGATGTCATTTAAGTGATACTTCCTCCTTCAACCCGAATGAGAGACTCTCATTTATCAGGTTTCCATAGGAGTGTAGTGTTACGCTTCAGCTCAGACTGAATAAACCCAACTACGTGGCACTGACCTCCGGACTGATGATCTGCCAGGGGTTCAAAGAGGTCAAAAGTTGCAGTTGCCCCATCCTGCATGGGTAGATATTTGCGCAGGCCGAACGGGTGTGGCGAACTGACCCGACCCAACTTTCCGTAGAGGGCCGTCTGCAGATGACCGCTTTTACCCCACAGTAGAGGAGGAATGTACCTGGAACATGAAACACAATCTCAGATTTATACAGTGGTACATGATTTGATTACATTTGTACTTAAAAAGTGAAAATTATTCAAAAACATACACAGATGCAATAGGTTGCATAAGGGTCATTGCTCAAGCAGAGCTAAAAACTTTTTGGTCGTTTTTTTTTGGCCACACTGAGATCCCCATATCTTTGGAAATGAACTACACAGGGTCTTAAAAATGAAGATACCAAAAGAAAAGTTTGTTAAGAACCAGAATGTAATATTATATTAAGATGTCTTTAATACTTCTTGAGTTACAGACATGCAAACTTTAGCAATGGAAAAAAAACACATAAAAAGAGCTTTTTTCCATTTTTAAACTGTCACCACGGGCATATAATGCAACAAGAACTGCTAAAGTCAACAGATTTTACTAATATATAAACAAATCTGTGTAAAAATAAAATGATGCTGCTGCCATCTTTCTAAAATTATTGTCCCCTCCTGTAATTTGGCTAGAAATCTCCAGTTGCCCTCTATAAAAAAAAAATAGTGTTTTCATGACGCATTTGAACGTAAACAATGCCACTGAACCGAACGAAACTCGCAAATTTTGCTTCTTGTTACTGAAAATGGTCAATTATTGTCATTTTTTGGGCTGTACTAATTTCTCAGACCGGAAAAAAACATTTGGAGTACTAGAGACTGCCGAAAGTTGTAACAAATCAAGGAGAAGAGTGCAAAAAACTGTCTGAGGAACCAAAGGTGTTTGTGGTTGGCCAAACTGAACCAGGATTTCCAGGGCAAGAATCTTGCCAACATTCATGTTTGTTCTTATCATTTCCAGTCAGGTAGGTGAAATATTAGGCTATTATCTTAACTAATCCTGCTCACACATAGCTTTACCACCTATTACCTTTAGCTTGTCAAAATATTGCACCCTTTCTGCTTACTAAGTCCTTCTTTATATGATTTAGCAGCTTCCATTTGTTTTTTTCATGTTTTAGACAGCATAAATTAGCAGAACAATGTATTCAGTAGTACATTAACTGTGCAATGCATGCTGTTGTTTACATCCGAGTATAGCCACTATGGACATGCATCCGTGTAACTGACCAAATCGTGACATGAGTGCAAACCCTCTATAGTGGATTACGCCATTAATATTCATCAGTGGCATATTTTGGCTTTAATCACCATTTATGTTTGAAAAAATATAACTAAGGATGTTTGTGAAATGATTGATTTGACATGGAATGACCTGTAGGTCATTTTGAAAAACAAAGGAAACTGCTATCAGTGCAGTTGTTATAATTGTGTTTCTAGGTTTCATCAAATAAAACATACTGCGTTTGCATATTTTTCTGATGATTATGAACCATTAGTGTACTGGCCCACATTTTTGCAGTTCTTCAGGTTTGTTTTCAGATCTGGGCACTGGAACAGGTCACATTTCTGCTGATCCATGCGTCATCACACAGGTGCACGCTACTGTTATGTAATAGTCCCACCCACCAATTAGGCTTTAACCAATAACACACTGACCCTTTGCTAAGCTTGTAGGTTGCCCGCTCTGACAGTCTCATATGAATGAATTGGATAGATGTGTGAAAAGTTTGATTTTTGGTGAAATGTGCTCATGAAGTGGTAATAAATATTACACTTGAGTGGGCAGGGATGAAGTAAAACAGTAAAATATTTCTTGAGCATCAAATTAGCATATCAGAATGATTTCTGAAGGATCATGTGACACTGAAGACTGGAGTAATGATGCTGAAAATTCAGCTTTGCACCACAGGAATAAATTAAATGTTTAAATATATTCAAATAGAAAAAAAAAATTGTTTTAAATGTTTATTTATTCTATCATATAAATGCAGCCTTGGTGAGGATAAAATACTTATTTAAAAGTATGAAAAAAAACTTGTACGCCAATACATGTATTAACTAATATTCACTAATAATACATGCATTTACACATAAAAAGGACAAAAATTAACATGCATCTTCTTTAGGTACTTTAAATTACTGTTAATAAAACCTCAGAAACAACATTTATTCATACATTATTTATAAAATAAATATTTTGGATAATGTAAAATTCAAAATTCTGTAAAAGTCAAGAATAAAAACAAAAAAAAAAATACTGAAAAAAACCCCAAACAAGCAGAAAATGCTTCTTGAAATGTTCATTAATCTGTGAATATTTTTGTTACAATACATCAAATGTTAAGCAGAATTACTCAAATTACTAATTGGGAAAATAAATCAATGCATCACAAATCGATAAATGATTCTGCATGAGATTTTCCAAATGCATCACGATTCTTTCGAATGGATTCTGTGCTTAGTTGGCAACACCAGATGGCACTATGTGCTTTAGAAACAACTGTACTCTGCTTGCTTCTAATTCCTTACACACACTTGAACCAAAAATTACGAAAGCCTGTTTTCGCCACTAAATAAAAATTTTAAAAAGGTAATTGCGACTTTTTCTCTCACAATTCTGACTTTTTTTTCCCTTGCAATTGCGAGTTTACATCTCACAATTCTGATTTTTTTTTCTTAGAAGTGCACGTGAGAAAAAAAAAAAATCTGAATTGCGAAATGAAAGCTCGCAGTTGCAAGAAAAAAGTCAGAATTGCTCGATATAAACGATTTCTAAAGTCAGAATTACGAGACAAACTCACAGTTCTGAGAAATAAAGTTAGAATTAATATATATACTTTAAAATTCTGACTTTTTTCTCTGAATTGTAAGTTTATTTTTCAATTCTGACTTTATAACATGCAATTTCGAGATAAGTCAGAATTGTAAGATAAAATCTCGCAATTCCGATATAATAATCAATCTATTTTCCCCCTCAAAATTGGATTTTATAGCTCACAATTCTGAGAAAAAAAAAGTCAGAATTGCGAGACAAACTCACAATTCTGTCTTTATAACACAGAATTGCAAGTTAAGTCAGAATTGTAAGATATAAACTCACAATTCTGAGAACATATCAGTCTTTTTTCCCTCAAAATTGGACTTTATAACTTGCAGTCCCAAGTTTATATCTCATAATTCTGAGAAAACGTCAGAATTGCTTGAAAAAAAGTCAGAATTAGGAGGTATAAACTCGCAATTGCGAACGAGTCAGAATTGTGAGTTTGTCAGAATTGCACAATTCTGACTTTATTTCTTGCAATTGTTTATATCACCCAATTCTGATAAGAAAAAAGGACAGAATTGTAAGTTCATATCTTGCAATTCTGACTTTATAATTCTCAATTGTGAGTTTATATCTCACAATTCTGAGGAAAAAAAAACAGTGCCATCTAAAAACGAAGCTCAGAATCGATCCACGAATTGCGATGCATCTATTTATCGTCGCAGCCTTACAAATCACCTAATCACATTAAAAACTCTTTCCCTACTTTGCTTTCACTGTTTTGAGTAGTAACATGCAACATTACTGTGTGAAGACGCAACTTTCAAAAATATTGGGGTTTCATGTAACTTTCTGAAATATCACCACCTTAGACACACCTCTTCAGCAGGTAAAATTCTAGAATATCAGTGTTTGAAGACGCAACTTTCTAGAATATTGCTGTTTGCTTGTGACTTTCTGGAATATTACCATTTGAGAATTTTCAGACTATCGCTGTTTGGAAACGTAAATTTGTTTTGGTACATAATTAACTTAGAACATCACTATTTTGAGCTGTAACCTTCCATAACATTCTTTTTCACTGGTAAGTACTTAATTAACTTAGCCCACCTTTCTGGAGACCACTTAAACAATGTTTGTTTGCACAAAGTGAGCCTGAAAACTGCAGTAAACAAAGTCCACTGAACACGTTCCACATCTTCTTTCCCTTCACACTGTCACTGCAATGTATTCCACACCTCCCAAAGTATTACATAACACGCACTCACGATATAGCTTCAAGCGTAGCTACATCACCACTGACTATTATATGCGTTTATCCCTAAAATATTGGTTATGAGATGTAAAGAATGAAAGCAGGGCTGGTTTAATCTGCTCACAATGACACGGTCAAATAAGAAGACAAGAGGATCAGCACAGAGAGCTTTACCAGAAAAAACAAGGCATCTGAGGTGAGTTAAGTTCAGAAAACCCTAGAGCAGATAAATTAAGCAACACAAACGTCAACAATGCACACTTGCTTTAAATAACCAGGTGCGTCTCAGGAATGTTGACAAATGAGGCTTAGGCGTTACTTAACGAGTAATGGAACTGACTAGAAATAGGCTTTTTTTGTTTCCTGTACTGCATCTTTAGCCATTCCTCTCTTTGTTGACTGAGCTGCAGTCATCCGCAAGCATAAAAGATGAAAAAAACAACAAGAAAGCATGCAGCGGCAGAGCCGCGTTGGCGTGACACGCCTAATAATGTTCCAAAGTCCAGACCCACAATGCAACATCACAGGCATGGGCGAATATTATCAATGCTTGACAAAATAACCTTTAGATCTTCAAACTCTAAACGCTCTAAAGCGGCTGTTTTCTTAAAAGGCGTTTTACTGGAAAATCCTCCAGCAAAACAAACATGGGAAAAGTTAATTGTGCTACAGAGGAGATAAGCATAAGTATGGACAATGGGCTGTGTTTTGTCGATTGATCTCTTGGCCCCTAGTGTAGTAGATGTACTGGAAAATAATGATTACATAACCAGTCGGGAGTCACTTTGGATTACAAAAGAAACACCCACCCGCACTGTGCAACAGACATATGCGATGCATATCACAACTTCTGAGGTCAACGTGTGCAAAACAGCCTCCAGAAGACATGTTTCTCATTTTAACTACAGATCTAATACAACAAAATGAACGTTGGAATTGAAACTAAGAATAACAATGGCTTGATAAATTAGCCAGTCAAGTGTATTACACGCTAAACAATGGCAGCGCAGGTATACAAACATCTCTGCAGATGTTATTGGAAAGGCATGCTTTGTCTTGGCCTCAAGTGTAAACAGTATAATAACCATATGTTGTTACAGCTAGCAGTAAACTCCAGAAGCATCACCTCACTGTTTTCATAAACTGTCATTCAATTTGAGCATGAAAATTACTTTCTCATTTCATGAGAACGGTTTGTATATAAATCATCATTAAGGAATGTCTCAACTGAAAAATCTAACTCACGAAAGCATTCAATATACCACTGAACTGATCAAAATGTATTTTACATTTAAAGCACATTGCAACAGACTGAATGGTTATGTGTTTTCATGCTTAAACTTTGTGTTTGAGAGCAATGGTACACACTGCGCTGTGGTAAAGCCACATTATCAGAAAGTGTGAATTCAGACAGTTTAAACTTCGTTTAGAAGCTTCTAAACTATAGCTGAACAACAACTGAGCACATGCAAAATTACTCATTTTGTATAAGGAACAATGCTGTTTTCTCTTTTCCCTACTTTGCATTATAGTTTAGGTGACTACACCTGTACGTTTCGTGATACTGAAGACTGTTGACCTTTACAAAAAAAGTACTGTGGTACAGTGTTATTGTTAACTAAAACTATTAAAAATGGTCTTTATTTAATGGAAATAAAGATGAAATAAAATATAAATATTAGACTAAAAATGTAAACTTAAATGAAAATAAGAAACACTGAAGATAAAGAAATTTAGTTGTTTTAGTATTAAAAACAATAAAACTGAAATAAGCTAAAAGAGAAATATAACACGCTAATGACAAAAAAATAAATAAATGCTAAAACTAAACGTAGAAAAAAAAATTAATACAAAACATGATCACATTCTAAAAATAATACATGGTTCTTTGCAGTAAACCATGAAACTGAATGATTACAATATTCACATAGCAAGGCTTTTACATGCTGTTATAAAGTAATTCAAAGAGTACTATGGTTTTATTTTGATACACATCCAAAAAATATTACACTACCAAGGTATTTTTTGGTTATTAAGCTATGAATTAAACTAGAGAAAAGCACATTATACATTTACACTTGTAATTACATTATATCTGGTAAGATATAAATTATGTTTGAGCCATTTAAGCCCACAAACAGTTATAAGCCATTAACCTGTGCGGCATTAATAAAGAAATGTATTGGAAAAAATTGACAAATCATTTAAAAAAAAACAGCATAATCGACAATTTCAATCACCGATATCAGCATCCTAAATTTCAAGCCACTATACTACACCTCTACACTAAAATACAGTAAAATTGTGACATATAAATAGTTTAAAATAACTGTTAAATAAATATTTAATAGTTTAAAATAACATTTTAAAAATATTTATATTTTAATTAGTGCTGGGAAAAAATTATCACATCCAAAATAAAAGTTTTGTCTACATAATATATGTGTGTGTACTGTGTATATTTATTATGTATATACAAAGACACACACATACAGTATATGTATGTTGTATTAATATACACATGCATTTACATGTATATAGATTTTTTTTTCATTAATTTATATTTTATATAAATATATTTAATATATAAATAACATATTTTTCTTAAATATATAGATGCTTATGTATATACATATAGATAATAAATATACCCAGTACACACACACATATTATGTACACAAAAACTTTGTATGCGATTAATCGTGACTAATTGTTGCCCAGCATTAATTTTAAAATATGTTAAAATGTAGTTAGTTCCTGTGATGCAAAGCTGAATTTTCAGCATCATTACACCAGATTTCAGTATCACATGATCCTTCAAAACTCATTCTAATATGATGATTTGCAGCTCAAGAAACATTTTTTACTATTATCAATGTTGAAATCATCTGTAACATTATAAAACGTCATTACTCTCTCTTTTTTAAATCAACTTATTGCATCCTTGTTGAAGAAAAGTAAACATTTCTTTAAAAAAAAAAAAAAAAGCAATAAAAGAACAGAAGAGAATATTTATGTAAGTGATTCCAGGAACGCTGTATTAGTCTTAGCAACCATGTGCTAAAAGCAGCACAGCTTCAGGAACAGCCTCTAAGCTATTCTGAGATGTGGTTAGTAGACACAGTAAGTGCAATGAAATGATAATCTAAAGTGTGGTACTCACTCTTTGGTCAGTATAGGACAAGACTTGAGCAGGAAGCGGTTGAGTGCTGTATCTTGGTAAGTGAGATCCGGTGGAGCTGTGGGACTTTTCAAGTTTAGACACCGGACGATGACGTAGAGAACTGTGGCCACAGCCGCCAACTTCATACCGTCAAACATCGCCGGCATCTCCGGCGTCACCGTGTACACCTCAGATTCGTGAGTGGTCATATTTGCGCTGAAAATAAACAATAACAGATGACTTCTGCAGTGCTTAGGTAAACAAAAATACATTAAAGCATATAATCACATGGGTTTATATGAGGATATGCAAGATCATCATAAATGTTCCGTCAGACAAATACAAAGTAGATAGTTGATAATAGAAACTGAAGAAGACACTTACTTTGTAAGTCAGATGGGTCTTTGAATGTGATCTTGTATTCTCTGATGAAGACTGAGGATATTACGGTTGTGGACTGCAGGTCACAGTGATCTGGTCAATTTCTCTGGGGAAGGGAAAGAGGGAACGGTTACACATATCAAAAAACGATAAGAGAAGATAAGGTTGATTACGTATACTAAGTGTGTCAAGTTTCAAGCCCTTATTAATAATCTAACTACAAGCTAGTAGCATATTAAAGGAATATTTCACTCAAAAATGGCAGTTCTCAACCTCAAGCCATTACAAACAAATATGACTATCTTTATTTAAACTGCCTAAGCTGCTCTTTTCCATATAATAAAAGTGAATGGTGACCAAAGTATCCAAAAAATTAGGAAATAAAAAATGTATAAACATTATATAGACATATTTAAAAAATAATAATAAAATAAATTACTAAAACTTAAAGTTAAATGGAAAATAAATAAATAAAACCGAATTCAGAATAATAAACAAAAACTATAATAATATCTCTGTGATACTAAAATAACACTGACATGGCTGTCAAGTAACATTTTCGTTGAATATGGATTTAAATCTCATTATATGGCTTCATAAGAAATTCTTTAAAACAGACTTACAGGTTGAGTGAGTAAATAGTAACAATTTTCATTTGTGGGCGAGCTATCGCTTTAAGAATCATCTATGACTTACATAAGCAGTTGCACTGAACACTCTCCTCAAATGATCCCAATAAGGTTCCTTCATGACATTAATGTGTTAGATGAGGACTAGAGCATTTAGAGTATTTAAGTGTTAAATCTGACTGAATAAAGTGGGTTTATAAGAATATTGAGTTGAATTGAAAACAAATTTCTTTATATTAATTAAATAATGTTTAGGCAGTGTACATGACCCAGCCCTGCTAACTAGAGTAGACTTCAATTTTTAATTGTGAGGAAATGCACCTGTCAACTTGATTCCCTGTGACCATGCTCATTTCTGTCTTAACATGCTTGAAGTTCAATAGAACACATGTGAATTTTGGCCTCTAATTGAATGGGGAAGACTGAATTTGTTTTGTATCCATCCATGAGGGTGTACTTTATAAAATTAATCTGAATTAATGAAATCACTGCAATAGTACATTATAAAACAATTACTGCCAACAGAATTCACCGAAAGACAATTCAAATTTGGTGTCTATGTCTAATCTCATACATATTTAGGTGAGAGCAAGAATCATCTTGAGAAATATAATTAAATACATATTGGGCCAGTTGCATAAAGTTACTCATCTAATTGGTTTTCTTCAGAACTGGTTACAACTTTTTTTTTAAGTCAGACACAAAAAAGTAGATTGGCCCATTTTTAGTCAGAAAAGTAAGACTGATTACCTCTTGACTAACTGATACTTGCTCAAACTAGTCCTGAAGACGCAGTCTTAACATATTGGCTATGTTTACGCAACTGGCTCATTATGTACACTTTTGTTTTACTTCATCAACAAACATGATTTAATGCTTAATAAGTCGAGTGTTAACAATGAAACACGCCAGCTTCATGAATCATGGATATGAATAATGATTATACAAGGCATATTTAAATATACATGAACAACTGTTATCATTAAATACATAACAGATAGCTAGATTCTATATATATAACAGATTAGAGGTAATATATACTGTAACAATTTAATTTAATTCATATACTTTATTAAAGATGAGAGATTTTCATGAATCCTGTCAAGAAAAAGGCCAGGGCATATTTCACTCACACAAAGTTTAATAGTCTTTCTTAATATTTTGAATTAGTTTTTATATTTTTTTCATTAACTATGTCTTAAGTAGATTTGTTATTTATTCATTTTTACTTCAAATTTAGTTTTTATTAATATTTAAATTTATTTATTTGTAGTACATCAAGTTCCCTTGGCAACTAGCTGAACGTTTACATTTTAGGTAATATGTTTATTTTATTTCAAGCACAAAAAAAAAAAATCTGTTTTAACATTAACGCTGCTTTGATTATAATAGATATGAATATAAAAAATATAAATATACTGTTTAAAAGTACTTACGCATCATGGTAGCATTTGTTGCACTGCTTTATATCAATTTTAAAATCACCATTACAGTAATGGAGTAATAAAACTGTAATGGTAAAATCATATTATGTAATGAGACTCAGCAGTAAAAATAATAGAAATATTAATAGTAGAAGCAATAAGCCATGGATTACAATAATGAGAATGGAAGTATAAAATCTGATTAATTGTCAACGTAATACTGTCAAATATATCAGTGGACATAAAACAGACTTCATTTATATAAACAACCTGGACATCCTCTAGACAGGTTTCAGAAGAATGACCCGGACATATGATTACAACCCACTGATTATGTTAAGAAATTATAGAGGTGTCATATACCAACAAGTATTATTAAAGTAAAGCATATAAACAGACTTCATGGTGGTGTTTTGATGATCGTGACAGTGATAAAAGTGTGCCTTGCAGAATAAGGCCCAGCATCTGGCTTTACATCAAAACACCCTCACATACTGATATATCGAGTGGTTATTATATTTATACACAGTGTGGATATATGTCTGCGGAAAACAAGTGGTACTGCGGATGTCAACAGGGTAAAACAGAAATCATCTGCTCATCGTTTACACTGATATTAGTGTGATGGACAACGTTACGTACATCCAAGATACACGTATAAATATCTACTTAAGACATAGTTAATGAAAAAAAATACTTGGCTGTTATGCTAATACAAGCTGCTAAGTTAAAAACAGCAAAACGTCGTTAAGATGCGCAGAACAAACAGGAAAATGAGACGACACCCCTACAAATAAAAAAAAACGCATCGATTCAATGCAGATGAACGCATCATACCTCGCTCCCCAGTCGATCACAAACAGCCCCGTTTCCCTGTTTTGGTTAAATGTAGATTTGTGTTTCTCGTTAGGACACAGTGTGTTTATTTAGCGTTGCATTATCCGGGGTCGTTTCTAGCATTTTCTTCCCTGCTCGTCTCATCTATGGATAGACAGAAGCGCAACCACACTTCCTGCTTTAGACCAGCTCATTTACATATCGCGCTCCCTATTGGATAATACAGCGGTTGCATCACTAAGCACCGCCTCCTTTTTTATAACAGCGCGTAGAGTGCACGTGAAGCAGCAGAAGTGCATGCATTAGCTGCAAAAAGAGAACATGGTCGCAATTATGCGCCTCTAAAGTTAATAATAATAATAATACTTATATTGTTATTTTTATTACTTATTATTATTATCATCATCAGTGGTCAAAAATATTTGTCCAGCGTCTAAATGTATTACAGTAGTGTATTTTCTTGATCACAAAATCAACAAATAACTGCCATTACGACATTATGTTGTAAATGTAAATATACATATTCTTTTCTGCCTTTTTTCTTTTGTTAAAGATGCCACATGTGCTGCTTATAGTGGTTTAAGTGTAAATTATTACCCAATTTTTGCAGTGATCAACAGACAGTGATAATCCCTCTTAAGAAGCAATCAGTAATGTTGGTATTTGCACTTGTGGATCACAAACATCTGTTTTCTTGGTCGTATTATTCAAATGTATTCATTAGTGTAGTAAACTGGTGTTATGTGCTGCTGGTTAGCAGCTAGATCTATATTTATCTTGCTCGGAACAGCTGAAAATGCAATACAAATTCTGGGCCTTTGAAGCTGTTGGCTGCTGTTGGCTGCAAACTAGCTCCACCTTGTGAAATTGCGTAAAATATTTTAAATGCACTGTTATGGAGATTAGACTCCTTTAAAAATAGATCAAATTATTATGTATTTCATACAAAGTCTAATAAATATACATTTCTTGGCTAAATATAGAAGTATAATATAGCCTAGATAATATTAGAAGGGGAATTTCAGTATAGTGGGAAAAAAAGAAAGGGGAGTGAAAGAAAGAAAGCAGAGGATGAAATAAAAGTAATTGCTCAAATTAAATAAAAGATATATTGTAGCTCATATATTACAATGCCCAGATACCTTTTGTTTGAATCACAACATTACCAGGAGATTATGAATAATAATAATAATATTTTATTATATTTTAATTTATAATATTTATAATATAAATAATATTTTAATTTTATACTACATTAAATTATTGCCTAAATTTAAATATCTATTTACTATTCATATACTTTGTTCTTTTTATGTGTCTTTGTCATACTGTGTTTTGTTCAGTTTAAAAGAAATACAAAAATTAAAAAGAAGAGAAATTTCAGTCAATCTTTTATCATTGTTTAGGACAGTAATGCTGATTTACATCTAAAACCCTAAAACCAGTATAAGGACAGTTGTGAAAACTACTTTAAAGTAACATTTTTAATATTTTAGGCATAATACCAGTGTTGATATATATATATATATATAAAATATAACATATTTTATGTTATATTTTATGTTATATACCGCAGGCCGGTCCCCACAATGTCAAAAATTTCAGGTTTTACTATCCTTGTGGGGACATTTGGTCCCCACAATGTAGCAAAAACAAGTACACACACACACACACACACACACATATATCTATATATATATATATATATATACATATATTAATAAAAATGGCAAAAATGGCTAAAACATAAAATAAGTAAATAAATAAATGATTAAAATAAAAATACAAGACATTTTTTTTTTTAATTTAATGCTATATCCAAATATTTTCTTTGTATTGTTTTTTTTAAGCAAATAAAGTAATACAAACAGACAGACAGAGGGAGAAAAAAGATATGTGCCAGGAAAATGCAATGTTGGCTTACGAAAGAAATAAAAAAAGCGGCATGGCATAATACAGGAGGAATCAAGTGAACAAGCAGATAAATAGGAATATGGAAAGAACAAAACAAAAACATATACATACAAGTAGACACATATGTACATATAAAAAACAACCTCAAAAAAATTGTTATCTTTACATCCAGAATGTTTGAAAGTGAGAAGCACTGAAGGAATTGTGCAATTGTGTTGGTTAACGAGAAAAAAAAAGGAAGAGTAGGCGTGGCATAATACAAGAGAAAAGAAGTAAACAAACGACAAAAAGGAATAGGGAAAAACTGTATTTTAAAGGTTGTTTCTTAGCTTTACAGTAGGACAAATAAAAATCCAGAATGAGCATCTCCTGTACGGTCCAGTAGGGGGCAGAGCAAAGACACACACACACACACACACACACACACACAAAAAAATACATTGCAAACGCTCCCCTGGATCTATATAGACGCCAATTAATATTAACTTATAGTTACAAAAGGTACTACTTTTGAAAAATTCTGCTAGGATGATGTAAATGAATCAAATAGGATTTTCCCTAAAGTAAAAATACTGTATGTTGATTTTAAGTATTTGTGTAGTGTTAAAACAGAAAATAAACATGTAAAATGGATTTTTTTTACATGTTCATACATGAACAACAAAGCTTCTGAAGCACTTTATAACAAAAGGTCAAAGGTCAGTGCCATCCCCTGATCTACAATACATACCAATCAAAGATCAAATAAGAATCTTCTAAAAGAATTTATGTCATCATTTGGAATTCTTTCAAAATTCTACTGAACAGGACTATCACTTTTCAGAATTTCACATTAAGGGATCATCACTGGATCATCTAATTTAATCTCTTTAGGAATGATTTTAAAATTATGTGGATTATAAATCCATTATGCTTTTCTGAGCTACAAGGAATTTTTAGTATTGTGATACTCCAGTAACAAATAGCTTTTTGTCGCTTCACCTCTGCCACAGTGAAAGTGACACCTAGTTTATTCACCCCTAGCAGCTCCAAGCGCTTGCTATAAAGAAATAAAACCCACCTCTCTGTCTGCACAAGCAAACACAAACACACGTGACAGGTTCTTGACCGGCGGGTCAGAGACTGAGTCCCCCGCATTAGTATTCAGTTGCACTAACATGACAAGGCTGGAGCAAGGCTATCCTTACAATGAGCAAAAAAACGGCCTTACGGAACGTAACCAATCATAAACAGTGTCTAGTATGACTTTTACTTTGGTTAATTCATTTATTGCCTGTATTTATCTCAAGATGGCCTAGTTATTTAGAATACTGTATATCCTGGATGGCCTATTTCAGCCCAAGGTTTGTTCAAAAGAAGCTTACATAACATATACATGCAATACCTTCAGCTTCGCCTAATTTATGTAAAGACCATGAGCTGCTAACTCATTCTCATATTATCGTCTGACATCATGTTTCATCTTTCCCCTCTGAGTTCATAAAGAAATTCAAGTGTACTATAAAACGGACAGGAATTACATGAGTGTATCTCCTCCCATTTGAACTTTGGAAACCCTGCTGTGGTAAAGCATTCCCAACATGCGTAGTCATTCTTTCTGTTCTACACCACTTCTGCCTTCAAACTGTGGTCTTCAGGTGAGTTGAATTCATACATGTCCTTTATAATAAGCATCCGTATGGATCATACAGACGCTCTGTGATCTAAAGAAGCCGTTGGGTTAGTCTTATGATAAGAATTGCTGATAAGAATTGCTATCTTATGGCATATCGTCATTTTTGGTGCAATAATGCTTAGGTTGAAAAAATACATTGATTTTTAAATATTTTATCCACTGTAGTACATTTCTGCCTTCTCAATTTAAAATTCAGTCCAATTGATGCTTTAAATTTTTGAAGTACGATCAAATTATTGGCTGTGCAAGTCATTTCAAGTCATTTATATTAAAAAACTAAAAAAAATTAAGTTCAATCCTATTTAACTTTGTTGAAAGTGGTTAATGGAATGGAAAAGCATGTATATGTCACAGAAAATAGGTTACATTACAAACATATTTTAGCATTATATGTTAAATTCTGATCTTAAATCTACTGTTTTATATAGAATTATGTTTATTAATGTTTATATATTCCATACAGTATTTAATCCAAATACATCAGAATTAACTGTAATTAAATTACTTTACTTTTTCAAGGAAAAAATAATTAAATGACAGCAATGAATTGCACCCTACACTGATATGGAAAAAAATGCAATTAAAAAAAGGGGGCAAAATGTGATTTGAGGTCTTTACCACAATAAATAAAATAATCAAGAGTGGGAAAGAAATATTTTGTAACACTGAGGTGGGTGGGATTCGACATCTGGTTTAAAATATTGCACCATGGCATCTTTATCATCTGACATGTTCAAACATTGCATGCGTGGGGAAGAAATTCTCAGAAATGAAAACACAAGGCTAATGAAACTTGATATGTGGTTTTAAACTTAATATGTGTGGAAGTATTAACACCTCTGCACTGTTTTTTTGTGTTTGAGCAGATTCAGTTTTACAGGAGCGATGCTGCTGCTGTGGATAGCATTATCTCTCACATGGCCTGGTATAGTACATTCTTAACTTCATAAAATCAACTGAGTGAATCTAATATTAAGAAAATAAATCCTGGCAAGGATATGTCCAGGGCTGCATTTCCCAAGAAGCATTATATAAGTAACCTTTACAAAAAAACGTTTCACTGGAACGGCACCCTTTCAAAGGTACTAATAGGTACACTTTAGGTAGTAATATGCATTTTTAAAAGTACTAATATAAACCATTTATGGGTGAATAAAGTATAAATATGTACCTTTTTAGCTTTTGTACCTTAGGGTACTGCCCCAGTGAAAGATTTGTACCTTTTTTGTCTGAGAGTATAAATCGTTGAGACTATTTTTGCCAATGGTTTAGTATAATCTCAAGGTTTAACAGTGCTTTTGGGAAATCCAGTCCATTGCTGAATTAAAATAAATAAAGTTTTGTATTATATAGTCATGACGTTATTTATATGACAGTTAAGAAGAATTTTAAGCACAAAAAATAAAGTACTAAACTGCCTATAAAGTACTGAGTACTAAACTCAGTTTTTGAACAGTATGATTTTTTAAATGTTTTTAAAGAAGTCTCTTCTGCTCACCAAGCCTGCATTTATTTGATCCAACATACAGCAAAAAAACAGTAATATTGTGAAATAGTTTTACTATTTAAAATAACTGATTTCTATTTGAATATATTTTAAAATATAATTTATTACTGTGATCAAAGCCAAATTTTCAGCATCATTACTCCAGTCCAACATTCAGTGTCACATGATTCTTCAGAAATCATTCTAATATGCTGATCTGCTGTTCAAGAAACATTTTTATTTTACGATTATTATTATCAACATTTAAAAGAGTTGTGTACTCTTTTAAAATTCAAGATTCTTTGATGAATAGAAAGATCCAAAGATAAATGAAATAAAAAGCTTTTGTAACTTTACACACTATACCATTCAAAAGCTTGGAGTCAGTATAATTTTTTTTTAAAGATACTTAGCAAGGAAGCTTTAAATTGATCAAAAGTGATGATAAAGACATTTATAATGTTACAAAAGATTTCTATTTCAGATAAATGTTGTTCTTCTGAACTTTTTTTTCATTAAAGAAACCTGAAAACAATTCTACTCAGCTGTTTTCAACATAATAATAAATATTTTTTTATTTAGAATGATTTCTGAAGGATCATGTCACTGCAGTAATGATGCTAAAATTCAGCACTGAAATCACAGGAATAAATAAAATTTTAAAATATAGTGAAACTGTTAATTTAAATAATAAAACTATTTCAAAATTTTACTGTTTTTGCTGTAGTTTGGATGAAATAAATGCAGGCTTGGTGAGATTTCTTTAAAAAAACATTAATAATCTTACTGTTCAAAAACTTTTGACTGGTAGTGTATTTCTAATTTTTCTCATTTAATATAAAGGTTATATGTTTTTATGTGAATATGTGAGATTCACCCAACTACAGATCATAATCTCACAAAAAAATCAATCAGTCATTCAATCACATTGGTTGAATTACAGACTGAATGCAAGACAGAATTCCCATTTATTCACTTTTTCTAATTTGTGATGTAATCACGTCTCACAAATATCACCCGGCTTTAATTAATGATATAAACACACAATGTACAAAATACATAAAGAGAGTTATAATGTGCTAAAAGCCCATTTTTATTTCAAGGCACAAACGGCTTTACGATCCACAGCATGAAGGAAGGTCTGTGTCTAGAGGACTCATCTGAAGGAGTTGTTGAGTTAAGAACATGCAGTCTGGACTCAGTCCTGCAGCAGTGGAAGTGGACAGATTACTGGTTTCTAGTAAACGAAGGCACCCAGAGGTGTCTCTCTGCCGTGCACACAGACCCAGTCCAGACTATCACCTGTGATTCTGGTGAACATATCAAATGGCAGTGCAAAGGTCAACAGCTCATCAGCCTGCAAAACTCTTTGGCATTGAGCACAGAGAGAGGAAATGTCAAACTGAACACGGGTGAACACGACACATGGAAATCTCTGGATGCAGGCAACATCTGCCAGAATAAACAGAGTGAGTAGCCTAGTAAACTAAACAATTTGAATTACTATTATTTATTTAATTCTTTATTTGAATTATGTGTCTACACTGTCATGTCACTGCCAAAGCTATGGAAGCCTGTTTCTATGGAAGCCCGTTTCCGCTACTAAAAAAAAGGTCATTGCGACTGGTTATCTCACAATTCAGACGTTTTTCTCAGAATTGTGTTATACAAACTCGCAATTCTGAGAAATAAAGTCAGAATGCCAAGATGTAAAGTCGCAATAAACTGGCAAATGCAAGTTATTAAGTCAGAATTGTGTGATATAAACTCGCAATTCTCTGTACATATCAGCCCTTTTTTTTCTCCTCGGAACTGGACTTCATAACTTACAATTGCAAGTTTGTCTCATAATTCTGAGAAAAAAAAGTCAGAATTGCAAATTTATGACACAATTCTGAGAAAAAGAGTGAAGCTTGCGAGATGTAAACTCGAAACTGCAAGAAAAAAAAGTCAGAATTGTGAGATAAAAAGTTGCAATTACCTTTTTTATTCAGTTTTATTTTAACATATTTAAAAAAGTATTTTCTGTGATGCAAAGCTGAATTTTCAGCATCACTACTCCAGTGTCACATGATCCTTTAGAAATCATTCTATTATGATTCGCTGCTCAAGATTTTATATTATTTGAAAACCTTTTATTTATTTAGTATTTTGACATAATTCTATGAAAAAATCAAGTATTATAAAATGTTTTAATTTCATTATTTTATTTTATTGACTTGTTGTCAATATGTTTTTGGATTCCCTTTCACAAGAGTGTAAAGACGATTTCTGCCACGTTTACAATATGAGAAGGAACTCCACTGACCTTCTTCACTTTGTCTCTTAATGGTATGATGCTATAATATAAATCTCATCTTCTCCTATTCTCACAGGATCCAGAAGAGACAGCGATTTAGAGACGGATGAGTTTGACTTTGAAGAAGGGCCGCCTGCACAGAGAATGACAGAGGCACAAATTAAGTTTTTACAGTGGTATTACCGCACAGAAAACCGTGAGTGTGCCAAAATTGCACTTACTGTGATGCCCTTGTTTGTCATGTTCAAAGAATTTAATATCGCCATCGATGAATGGCTTGAAATGCACACTTGCATATTGCTGTGTGATAAAGTGTGTACTTGCAGTTGCATCACACTAATACTCACAAACTGTTCAATGCCGCTTTCGTTTAACAGCAACACCGTGGAAGTTTGGCGTGCTGGTATTTGCTTTTCTGGGTCTCCTGATCGGCGCTGTGCTGTTGGTCACGGGCGTGATGGCTAATAGGTTAGTAGCACATGAGTAACACACTGGGTTAATAAAACATCACGACTAAAAAGCAGTTTTATCCACCTTATTTTCTGCATAAGTGTGAGCGCGGCTATTTGTAAATTTTATGAGTATGGCTTCCGGGTCGTTTTTTTGTAGCTGTACAAAACAGCTGGTTTTACTGCTTGATATTGCAAATTGGTGTCTCTTACCATGTGATTTTTAAGTATTATCTTAATTATGAACACACTGGTTTGTAGTGCAAACAGTTTTACTGTTTACTGCACACTGTTATTCTTCTCCTTATCTTCCTATAGCGGCCAATGAACCGGAAGTCTCGCCCATAGGCTTACTTTCGCATTAAAGAATAAGGTGGATAGTAAGTGAATACAAAAGACATATATACTCAAAAAAAAAAAAAAATCGGTTCTTCAGTGTTTCATGACATGTAGGATAAACACCGAACATCTTCAAACATATGTACAACTTGCTGCAGGTTTCAGCTGAAATATGGCATTAAAAAATAACTTTAAATTCTTTTCATGCAAATTAGGATCATTGTATTTTGTTATTATCTCAAACCACTTTTACCATAGTGCATGACTTGTATACTAATACTTTTTAATGCGTCACATATCAGTAAATCCATATTGTGTAGTAAGTAAGCTTGCTTAGTAGCTCACCTGGTATGTTCAATGTGAAGCACTCTGGTATGATTCCAGTGACACACTGTTATTAAAATGGCATGGTCATAGGCCATTTGGTTTCCAAAATGCCACATTATGTGCATTAACTAAAGTCTTATTTTTCCCGTAAGAGCAGGCGCTGTAAATTGTACATTTTATGTGTCTGGCTTCCGGTCTCATCCCCGTCCAGCTATGTTTTGCTGCTTGATATTGCAAATTGGTGTCTCTTACCATATTATTTTAATGTATTATCTTAATTATGAACACAGTGCTTTGTAGTGCAAACAGTTTTTCCATTTGTTGCACATTGTTATACTTCTCGTTATTTCCCTGTAGCAGCTAATGAACCAGAAGTCTCACACATAAGCTTACTTCCACGTTGTAGAATAAGGTGGATACATTTTACTTTGAAACTAATGCAAACCATGCAAGAAGTCCCAAGTCTGCTATACACATTCAGAGATCTTAATATAAACTTAAACATTTCCCATCAAATTCTAAAAAGATCTGCACTGCTATCCTAATTAATTTCATAACTTCCACACCTTCTTCCATAACTTCCATGTTTCCCCATACAGGAACAGGAAGAAAATAGCCAAATACAAAGTAGCCTCAAAAGTCACAGACATGAAACCTGAAATGGAGGAGCTGCAGGTCATCATCACTGATAAGGTCACAGAGGTCAAAGAAGAGAAAACCCATTTCACCCCATCCGAACACATTACTACATACAACAGCCATAAGGATTGGGAAGAGCCTTCATTCGACAGCAAAACCTCAGAGGGACCGAAGCCTGGAGAAATTATGGTGACCTGGAGAGATGGGAATGTGTCTACTTTGTATCCTGAACCTGCAGAGGAAGAACAAGGGGAAAAGGATGTCTACAAAACAGATGGAGAGACTGTGTCCCAAAACTTCCCCCAAGCAATAGCATCATCTGACACAATAGCATTTTAATTTAGCCTGTTTGTGTTCATTTTCTCACCTGGGTTATAACCACAGGTTGGGATGTGCACACTCAAAATCCTTTTGGAAATTTCCAATTAATATTTACATTAGCAGCCAATAGTTATTATAAGATTAATTTTTTAAATGTTTTAAAAGAATTGATATAGAAAACATTTTAAATGCAGATATTACTGTTGTACTGTATTTTGATCAAATACAAGGCTCTCTTTGTGAGCATTAGAGATTTCTTTCAAAAACATCAAAAACATGAATTATTCTTTATAATAACTTTTGGCTGCAAGTGTATATTATTGCACTTGGTTTCCCTAGGCCAACATATATGCTTACAGCCTTGGGTCAACCAACCAGCTTTATGATTACATAATATATTTACAAGTTTTATAGTTTATATTTCAAAAGGCAAGTTTTACTATTTGTTATAAAAAAAAAAAAAAAACTTAAACTGTAAAAGTAATCAAAATCGGTCATGAGCTAACTTTTTTTAAACCATACAGTAATAGTGTACCATACAAACTTATATCATATGAATTAAATCAAATATTTCATCTTCATATATTTCTTTTTATGCATCCCATATAAAGCACTGTAAATCATTCTCTCCATGTGATGCCATATAATAAAATTGGTCATGATGTTTCAGTAGATGTTTAATCAATACTAACATTATTTTTTTATGGTTTAACAAGAACAAATAAAGATAAAGGTGTTTATTTTGTCCTGAAACCTTCTTTGGTATTCCGTGCATGATTAGGTTTTGTTTTGTTGTGTAAAAGATGAATGTCCAGGTGAATCCTCTGAAATGAATAGATTATGATTTTACCGCAATAAAATACAAATATAATACTGGTGCAAAAAAGTAGTGAAACAAAAAATCACCAATTATAACAGAAAAATCAGAAATGCTAACAAAGACATTCATTAGCACTCTGATATATTTAACACACTGTACTTTCTCAGACAGCTACGTATGTGAGAGACGTCGTAATCCTTCAGGTCCTGTTAGCTTTAATGCTAAATGAGCTGCTGTAACATCAAGACAAGTATTCCTTGTTGTACTGTAGATCCTCTCTATTATCAGAAGAGGGCGTCATTACATCAGAAGATCTTAAAGCCCTTGAGGAGCGTAAGCGTTGGGGCTCTGCGTTTGCTCTGAGCTCTCGAGGACTTCACCGTAACCAGCTTTGCGGTGGCTGGAGTGGGCAGCTCTTTATAACAAGCGGTGAGGGGAGAGGCGGAGGACAGGCTGATCGCAGACTTGTCTTCACTGATGAAGAGAGGACGGATACTCCTCTCTGTTTCTCGCCTCACTTCCCGAACGGCTTCGTGAAAGATGTGCTGAACGGACAGGAAGTCCAAGCAGGCAGAAACTTCAAAGAACAGGCAGCCGAACCGCAAGGCCAGAGCGGCACCATCTGCCTTGCTCACCTGTCTAAAAAATATTATGTATTATTACACAAAATGCTCAAGCATTATAAAAGCATGGTTGATTCACTTTTTATACATAAATTGGACCTCTACATAAATTAAAATGGACATTATTTCAGGTTTGTTTCATGGAAGAACATTTAGTGTTGTAAATAATGATTAATTTAGTGTGGCTAAATTAAGTCAACAATTAATAACAAGTAATAACTTAATTCAATCAATCTAATTTAATAAATATTTTTTATTGAACATAACAACTAAATACCATTCAAAAGGTGTTAAGTCTGAAAATAGAATAGAAATATAAGAAAAAGCTTACAAACCCAAATGTTTAAAGGACAGTGTGCATAGAGTAAATACTAAAAAGTAATCATGTAATCACAGATAAAAACAAAATCTAAATAAAACCTGCAAGTAAAATTGTGCAATAAAGAGTTAAAGAAACTCTCTAATGTAACAGGAATGGCACAGCAAAAGAAACTGCGGATGAGCAGTTAAAGCTTTTGTTTCAAGCGTGGTTGGCAAAGAAGTGCACATAAATCTGCGGTTACATAAACAGATAGATTTGATTAAGTCCAGCTGTATTATGGTCATTTTTAAGTATGATACTGAATAAATCATGCACTGTGTTTGCATAATGAAAGGAAAATATAAAAGCGATAAATGGTCATTTCCTGGACCAATCAAATCCTTACTTAAACATTTTAAGGTCATGAAAAATTGAAATGTAAATAATTTGCGGTGGTAGGGAGCATAATTGTTGTAATTATAGCCAGTCACAGGTCATATGTTCTTCCAGCTAAACTAACAAATGGACATTCATACCACTATGTAAATTCAACACTTCCTGCTATGCTTGGTTAGTGTTTTGACTAGCACCCACTCTGGCACTGGAAACTTGGCTGTTTAAGATTTACACTTAAAGGAATAGTTCTCCCAGAAATGAAAATTTATTGTAGATGCGTTTGTTTCTTCATCAGAACAGATTTGGAGAAATTTAGCATTGCATCACTTGCTCACCAATAGATCCTTTGCAGTGCATGGGTGCCATCAGAATGAGAGTCCAAACAGCTGACAAAAACATCACAAAAATCTACAGGTAATTCACATGATTAAGCAAAGAGCTGTGTGTTTATAATAAACAAATCCATTCAAAACCCTCAAAAAATAATAAACAAATCCCTCAAAACCATTTCTTTTAAGTCATTTATCCATAATATTGCAAAAAGTTGTTTCGTCTGAATCAGGAGAGAAATATGCACAGATCAAGCACAGTGAAAACAATTCTAAAATATATATATTAGTGGATTTTGATGCACCTTCTAATCAATAATCAAAAAATATGTTAAAAATAAGCCTGTTGTCTTTTGTCAAATTTTTTAAAAATTATATTTTTTAAGCTTCTTAAAATTTTTAATTAAAACAACAGAATAAGAACAAGTAGAAAAAGAATAAGTTACCAATCAAATGAAATCAGTATTAACATAATTAATTTGTACTACAGAGGTGGCACAGAAGAACACAAAAGTGAAAGGTGTATTTTCATGTTTAATTATGCTCAGAGGTGGCACAAGTGCAGTCAAATTCATGTTGAGATTAATGTTTTAAATATAAAATTTTGAACACAGAAATATTAAATGATTTAAATAACTGAAAAGATACTTTAAAAATGAAACTAAAACTGCCAGTAGGTGAATGAATCATATCATTCATTTGATTTGTTTGAACAGCTGATTCATTCAGGAATAAACAAGTGACTGTCTTTATGAATGGGAAACAGTCAGACAATGTAAGTCACTTAATATGAATTTCTTGTTTATTTAACTGTTGTTTTAAATTAATAAATCTTATTTTCAAACTCCTGTAAAAATCATTAAAAGCTCATCTTAGTTCATTGCGATCTCACAAAGTTTCATTATAATCAATGAAGCTCTCTACACTGCACAGTGAATCTATTATTTACACTCTCTCTACACTTCAGGATTTGTGAGATATGTCTGTGATACATTACTCAACGTCGCAAGAACACGTAAAAACCTTTAAAGCTCCCCTCAGCGCAAACACAAATACTGTATGCTGATCGGGTCAGTCGCACATGGTGCTCCTAAATATTTTTTCATAGTCGCACGCACACTCGAAATTCGACTGAAATGGTCACACTGTACACACTGCCTTCTTCACTGGAGGAAGTGTTATTATGGATTATGACCAGATATTTTGACCAGAGGCAATGGTTTGAAGTTAAAATTGCTTAATGATGGATTTGTTTCTTACAAACATGCAACTTCTTAATTCACAAGACACTGATGGACTGGAGTGGTGTGGATTACTTGTGGATTATTGTGATGTTTTTGTCAGCTGTTTGGACTCTTATTCTGACGGCACCCATTCACTGCAATGGATCCACTGGTGAGCAAGTGATGTACAGTAGTGCTAAATTTCTCTAAATCTGTTCTGATCAAAAAACAAACTCATTTTCATCTTGGACAGCCTGAGGGTGAGCACATTTTCAGCAAACTCAAATTTTTTTGGTTAACTATTCACCTATTCAGTCAAAATAGAAAGGATGTTTAATTCACCTGTATCTCTCCATGTCTACTTTGTTGCCTAAAAGAATGACAGGAGCTTCTGGCTGCAGGCCTTTTGAATAAAGGGTCACAGTCTCCAAGTACTGCTGGCAGGCCTCAAAGCTGTTCCGGTTGTCAATGCTGTAGACGATGATGAAGGCATTGGCCCAGCCTAAATAGCGCTCACAGTTGAGTGGTCCATCCTGATTTAAATAAAGACAGATTTGTTTGCATACTGTAAAGTTGCCAAGGTTATGCAACAAACTTCCATATGCAAATATGAGCTGTCAATCTGCGTAAAGCAGAACTTTTTAAAAGAGACAAATGGAAATCATTACCTGATCAGCCGTGTCCATCACTTTAACCAGAACCGGCTGCTGGTCCACAGCTTCTTCTGAAGAATATGTGTCTTCTGAAAATTAAACATTTAAAGAAAAGATACTGTATTTCTGGCATTCACAGAAACATTAAAACACTGCACTCCAGTTCAAGTTACGTGACAGCTACATAATGTGTTCTGTCTTTAGATTAAGTCTTTCTTTTCATAATAACAGAAGACATTTCAGTTTCTGACATCCATGTGTGTTTGATAATTTATTTTATTATTTTTTTATGTAATGATTTCATAAAATAATTACATTTGAATGAAATGTGATACAACTACAAAGGACGAACTTGAATCAAAAACTATATAGTGCGTTGGAAAAAGACTTAAGACAAAGTTTTAAAGTGGTTTGGCAAAGCCTGCAAGTCTTAAAAAGTCAAACTGGTCATTTTAGTACCGTAAAAGCTGTCAGTATAAGCCTCAACTTTTCATCTTCTGCCAAGAAAAAAAACATGAAGATGAGAATGAAGCTTTTATGCTTTTAAGTAAAATCCTTTTATATTTTAAAGTCATGTGTCCCCATTAATTACATCTGTATGAAACTAAACAGCACTGAAATTGATGCTCCAGCCAGGAAGGTAAAAATATCTGTATGATTTATATGTTTTGTTTTAAGATCAGGACCATACGACACTGAGGACACGTCTCCCATATCCAGATGCTCAGTCACTCGTTATTGGTTTTTAAGTGGCCGTTCAGTAAACTTTTACCTTCAAACTCCCCTCAATATTTAGTTACATCCTTGGTGACAACAGTAAAAACTGGGAAACTTACCAAGGTTTGGGTCATATTCACTGATGAAGCGCTTCGTGAGGAATTTCACTGTAAGTGCTGCGGGGGGACAGACAAACTTCCTGTAAGTCTAAGTTCAGAAATATTTTCAATTGCATAACAGAGCGTCCCAACAGGATAATGGGAGATATTTAGCTTTTTAAGCATTTCTCCTAAAAATAAATCTCATTGTGGGGTTTTCTCCCTCCTGGTAAACAAACTAACACTTACATTAATAAATACATATATATTAATAAAATCACTATCAACATTATGGAATGCTTAACAAAAGCTTAATTATTGGCTCAAATACA
The DNA here is from genome assembly GCA_012976165.1 of Labeo catla. Taxonomy (NCBI): domain Eukaryota; kingdom Metazoa; phylum Chordata; class Actinopteri; order Cypriniformes; family Cyprinidae; genus Labeo; species Labeo catla. The sequence goes on from VONZ01000196.1 coordinate 924,741, forward strand.
ATCTATATGAATATACAGTATATAAAAACACAAATTCAAAATGATTTACAGTGCATTCAAGGCACATTTTCTCTTAGTGTTCCTAAAAAATGAAACCCACTACTTACATCTACAAAAAGTCAAGACCAAATCATAATTAAATTGTTTGTTATTATGAACATGGCATGGCAGTCATACCTGACTTTCCAGATCCCATAGCTCCCAAAATCACTATGTTACACTCCGAAGGCTCATGCTCAGGAACTGTGACAATATTGCAGGTTCTTGCTTTCCCGAACATCAGAGACATCCTGAAGACGAGATGGGATTGAAGAATGAACACATGAGGAAGCACATCTGAATCAAACAGCCCATTAGACACAGTGCATGTGTGCTTTGATCTTCTTGGGTCATACCTGGATGATGCTGATGCCTGATTTCTCACCAGCGCTCTTTGCCACACAGCTGGATCGCGTTGTACTTCAGTAATGTTATAAACGACATGTCCACAACCACAGAAGACTCCGTTTGTCGTTTGTCCGAGATTGCTAGGTTGTTTTAGTATATTTCGTATTCCAGGACAGTGGAAGTCGCTTCTGTTAGGGGAGGATGTGGTGAGAGGAGAATGAACAGTGAAATGCTTGGATATTTTGGCTCGGTGGGCTGGAGCGCATTATGGACTCAAGCTTTCCTGTGGATCCGCCTCCCATGAACATAAAAAGAAACTTCAAAACTCACATTGTACTAGAATAAAAGAAAAAAACGCGTTTAATAAATCAACCCCCATCCCTGTACTAGTTTTCTAATTATACAATGACTTTTGAAAGAATTTTCCTAGCGGAAATCGTCGGGGGAAACATTTTGCTGACGTTCATCTCGCACAATTGCCCCTAGCAGTTACCTAAGGACTTTTTAAAGTGTTTTAAACAACACTAAAATCATTTGTAATGTTTAAACTTTTTAATAAGTGATAAATAAGCAGTATTTATGTTTTTGAGCTAAAAATGGCCCGAAATGAACAAGTTAGCTACTTGTCGCCATGGTTACAACCTAGCGTTTTCACGAAGCGTCATCAATCGGCCATATTGGCGGCACTAAATGTAAACAATGCCACTGAACGGAACGAAACTCGCATATTTTACTAATTATTACTGCTGAAAATTATCAGTTTTTGTCATGTTTTGGGCTGTACTAATCGGTCGGACTAGTAAAAATATTTGGAGTACTACAGACTGCCAAAAGTTATAACAAATCAAGGAGAAGAGTGCAAAAAACTGTCTGAGGATCAAAAGGCGTTTGTGGTTATCCAAACTGAACCAGGATTTCCAGGGCAAGAATCTTGACAACATTCGTGTTTGTTCTTATAATTTCCGGTCAGGTAGGTGAAATATTATGCTAATATCATACGTATCTTTACCACCTGTTAACTTTAGTTTGTCAAAATATCACGCCCTTTCCTGCTTACTGGCCGTGCATCCAGGTAACTGACTAAACTGTGACTTGAGTGCAAAACCTGTATACAAGGGCTCGAAAATTTTGTGGTTGCTCAAATAAATAGAACTCTATTTTTTATACACTTTTTACTTTATTAACAGGCTCAAATATGAGAAAAGTATTTTCTTCTGCCAATCATTTGACGTCTCGTTTGCCTTCAGCTGATGCGTCACGGTCGATCATGAGACACGTGATAATCAATCATGTTTGGCGTCACTGTTTCTTATGTCCCTGTGTATTTTTAAACCTCTTCGAAAAGAAAATAGACATGATTATTGTTGAAAGAAAAGAATTCTCGATTACTCACACTCAAGTTGTTCCAAATGTGTTTCTTTCTTCTTTTGAACACAAAGGAAGATATTTTGAAGAAATGTTTTCCATACTTTGGAAGTTAATTGCTACCGGGAACTGTTTCCATTCCAAAATATATCCACCTTATTTTTCCTATAAGAGTGGGTGCAGCCATTTGTAAATTTTAGACTTTGTAATGAGTTTAACCAATGAGTGACTTATAGGCTTACATATTGTAAGACATAGCCTGTTTACAGTGGCAGTTCTGTAACATTTGGGCTTATGCTCTGTAAAAGTCAAAGAATATATATAATTTGGAGCAGTGTTGAGGGTAGCACAGTACAAGCAACTTGAGTTACGTAATCAGATTACTTTAAGTAACTAGTAAAGTAATGCATCTAAGTTACTTTTTCACATACGTAACGCCAGTTACTTTGTTTTCCCATGTATTGTCTGACAGATGTATTATCAAAATGCATAAAAACTGTGAAATGCAAACTCAGAATATGATGCAAACCTGCAATAATTAAATATGTAAAAAATTTAATTTACATTTCCTTCAGCCTGAGGCTTATTCATTTCACTTTTGCTGTGAAAGGGCTTTTACACATCCCAAAAATATAACTTTTTTATATTAAAGCAAGCAAGCCCAGCCCAGATGAGAAAAAGTAATGCAAAAGTAACGTAACACATTACTTCCTATAAAAGTAACTAAGTAATGCAATTAGTTACTTTTTATAGAGTAACTCAATATTGTATTGCATAACTTTTAAAAGTAACTTTCCCCAAAACTTATTTGGAGTCACAAGATAACAGTTAAACAGTCTGTTTATTCTACTGTCTGCAAGCTAATCAACAATGCTCCAGTAGGAGTATACTAAGTCTTTATTTTAATTTAGATTTTATTTTGAGCAGTCACATGACACCTGGAATGCTGACCCACAACAAAGACTGACCCTCACAGGCATACCATTGTTACAGCTTTAGGGATTTCACCTGTTCATCAAAAGGAGAAGATGAAATTTTCTGCCTGCTTTTAATGCCTGCCAAGAACAAAGGGTAATAAATAACCATGATGACGGCTGCCCTCTACACCGATGGCTATCTGCCACTACTTTCCTAGCAGCATAATGCTACAACGCTTTTCACTTCTATGTATAGCCGGTTCTATTCTCGTAGTTGTTAGGAGTAATACAAACACTGCACGCTCAGTCAAACGCATCTGCCTTGCTTTAGTTTAGAAGACATCATGGATAGTCAAAGGTGCAGGTTTGACTTTGCAGATGTGGGTATTTGTAGATAAAAATGACAGGAGGTAACTTGATGGAGACGAGCAGCTGTGCTGGCTCAGAGATCGACGTGAGGAAGACGCTTCACCAGCCTATGGGTTTCACAAAAACAATAGTGAAAGTGAGATTTGGTGAAAGTGCCTTTAAGGTGGAAAGAAGCCTGCTGGAGCAGCAGTGTGAATACTTTCGAGCTCTTTTCCAATCTGGGATGAAGGAATGCATGGAGGATGAGATTTGTCTTCAGGCGCCGAGCGCTTGTGGCTTTCTGGTTGCCCTCCGTGTGATGCATGGAGAAAGACCCATGCTGAGCGCTGACGAAATTGTTGACGCCATCCAATGTGCCGCGTTCCTTCAGATAGAGGTTCTTACTGAGCATCTCATCAATGTTATCAATTCAGACAACTGTCTTCTTATGTATCATACAGCGGCTACTTTTGGTTTATTGAAGCTCTTCAGAAGCGCAGCTTTGTTTATTCGAGACATGTATGTAGACCTCAACGAAGATGTGAAATGTTTACCAGACCATTTGATTGAATATATAGAGTCGTTGATTCCTAATTCCTATGTTACCGTCGGCACTCATTCGCCAACCATCAAGCTATTGCAGGACTTCATGAGAACTGTTTGTTATCTTGATGAGGATGAGAAAGACTGGAAGGTTCTTACTCACTTGCCTCTCAACGCCAGCACCACCATGGCAGGAGTTACGGTTTTAGACAACAAGCTTTACATTGTTGGAGGAGTCTATGATATTTCCAATAAGGTTGTGGATTCTGGTTTCTGCTATGATGTTTCTACAGACATCTGGAGCACATTTTCCAGCCCGCAGCAGCTTCGCTACAACTGTACCTTGGTCGGCCACGTGGGCGACCTTTATATCATCGGCGGAGAGTTTGAGAAGACCATAATGTCCTCTGTGGAGAAGTACAAAGTCTCTTCGGACACCTGGAGCTTTGCTGCTCATCTTCCTAGACCTGCATCCGCCATCGCTTGCGCCAAAACCATGAGAAGACTGTTCATCTGCCTTTGGAGACCTAAAGACGCTACTGAGATTTACGAGTATGTCGCAAATAACGATGAATGGGTGTTAATCACGACACTCGTCCGGCATCAGAGTTACGGACACTGCATGGTGGCTCACAGGGACAATTTGTACGTTATGAGAAACGGGCCTTCTGATGATTTTTTGAGGTGCGTGATGGACTGTTACAACCTGACCTCAGGTCAGTGGACGGCCATGCCCGGGCAGTACGAGAACAGTAAGGGGGCTTTGTTTACCGCAGTAGTGCGAGGTGATTCTGTGTTCACGGTGAACCGCAGAGCGACAGTGGAATACGCTATTGAGGACAATAAATGGAGGACAAAAAAACAAATGACTGGATTTCCAAGAATCGGCTCAATGTGGACGTTCCTCTTGAGACTGCCGAAGCAAAGCAGAGAGCTTTTACAAAAGAAAGATAATGAAGCTGAGATCTCCTCTGACCTCAGTTCAAGTGCTTCTGTACATTGTGTTGACTGAGTTGGTTCGTAATAGCGGTAAATGTTATGTAACAACAGATTTATAGAATTTCACCTGTGACATTAGTTTAGTGCCTCATATATTTTATTGACAGAAAAGAGAGGTTTGCACTTGTACCGACATCAAATTAATAAAAAAAACGAATTAATTTAGTTTTTATAGCATTTTTTTTCAAACCATACTGTACAAAACTTTGGGGTTGATCATTTTTATGTTTTTACAAGAGGTCTCTTATGCTCATTAAAATATAATTTATTTGCTCAAAAAATACAATAAAAAGAACATAATATTGTGAAATATTATTATAACTCTAAATAACCGTTTTCTATTTTAATACATCTTAACATGTAATTTATTCCTGTGATGCAAAGCTGAATTTTAAGCATCATTACTCCAGTCTTCGGTGTCACATGATCCTTCAGAAATCATTCTAATATGCAGATTTGCTACTTAAGAATTATTATTACAATCAATTTTTTTATGTTTTTGAAATAAGTCTCTTCTGCTCACCAAGGCTGCATTTATTTGATCCAAAAAACAGCAAAAGCAGTAATATTGTGAAATATTTTTACTTTTTAAAATAACTGTTTTCTATTTGAATATATTTTAAAATGTAATTTATTCTTGTGATTTCAAAGCTGAATTTGTAGCAACATTACTCCAGTCACATGATTTTTCAGAAATCATTCTAATATTCTGATTTGCTGCTCAAAAAACATTTATTATTATTATTATTATTCTTAATGTTGAATACAGCTGAGTAGATTTTTTTAGTTTTTTTTTTTGATAAACACAAAGTTCAGAAGTCTTTGGTACTGTTATAAATATCTTTATCATCACTTTTGATCAATTTTAAGCATTCTTTCCAAATAAAAGTATTAATTTCTCACAAAAAAATATATATATATATATATATATATAATATTATATGTATAATTTTTTAAATACATATAATGTTACAAAAGTTTTTTTTTTTTTCAGATAAATGCAAAGAATCCTGAAAAAAATGTACTCAGCTGTTTTAAAGGGGTCATCGGATGCCCATTTTCCACAAGTTGATATGATTCTTTAGAGTCTTAATGAAAAGTCTATAATATACTTTGGTTAAAAATTCTTAATGGTTGTGTAAAAGAACACCCTTTTTACCTTGTCAAAATCAGCTCTGCAAAAATCATCCCATTCTGAGGGGTTGTTCCTTTAAATGCAAATGAGCTCTGCTTGCCCTGCTCCTCTCTTCTCTCTGTGGAGTGACGAGCCTGTTTACTTTAGCCGCGTTTAGCCACTAAACTTGCTTACTAGAACGTTATTAGGAAAGGTGATTGCAAAGATTCATAAAAAAAACCCCTTATACTCACTTCTGCTGTAAGTGAAGCTGGATCACAAATAATTTGCACGAACATAGACGGATGTATGTAGATCAGGAGGCGCATTCCCTTAACAAACAAACGTAATCTACTGCATCTTCAGCGGCTCAGATGTCGGGAGTAAATGACGGCCACTATGTTCATTATTACATCCAGCAACACACCACCTCAATCGCTCAATCGGAGATATTCTTGTCTAACTTACATCCCTGTAAGCTGATCTGAGGTAAGACGCTCATATCAATCAACTATTGTGGGAGCGTCACACGGACAGGCATCTGAGAACGGCTCGATTTTTACAGATGAATTAAAAACCACTGCATGGATTTTTATCATTATAGGGTAGATTTGTACATACACTGCCAACACACATTAATGTTCAAACAACATGAAAAAGTGAACTTTGCATCCGATGACCCCTTTAAATATAGCTAATAATAAAAATAAATGTTTCTTGAACAGCAAACCAGCATATTAGATTGATTTGTGAAAGATCGTGACACTGAAGACTGGAGCAATGATGCTGAAAATGTAGATTTGATCACAAAAATAAATGACATTTTTAAATATATTCAAATAGAAAGTAATTATTTTAAATAGTAAAAATATTTCACAATATTACTGATTTTGCTGTATTTTGGATTGAATAAATGCAGGCTTGGTGAGCAGAAGAGACGTCTTTAAAAAGCATTAAAAATCTTACTGTTCAAAAACCTGATACACACATGGAACCCTACAACCCTTCATTGTTTTTGTTTTTGTTTTTGCAACTACTTAAATTTGAAGCCTCTTTTCTTAATTTAATCAGTGTATTCAATTAGTTAACTGTAGCTTAATCTGTTACATCTGATTAACATTTAACTATCCACACTCTGCCAGAACAACACAGACCAGTTGGAGACAAAAGCGAGATGTGATTAATGGAAAACAAACAGGCTCTATAAATCTTCACGACTGAATTACACATGATTGATGGTCATTACAGTATATGTCGCCATGGCTACATAAGACCAAAATATAGAAACATTTCCTGTTTTTATATCAAACAAGCCATCTGTAAAACCAAATCCCTGGTGTACCCATACCAGAAGCGTCGGGTCAGATAAGGCTGCGAGGAAAGAGCGCAGATCCTCGAGAGAAAGTTTAAGATCAGCTGGAAAGAGAAACATGATCATCACAAATGATACTGTATTCATACAATCATTTATGACCTCATAAACTGGTAAGAATGTAACTGTGTGGCGACTCGTTGACTGTTCAAACACTCAAATTATATCCAGACATTCCTGCAAGCTTTCGTAACTATTGTAAGAAGGTCCACTCATTACATGGGAACCTGAAGACACGCTGATAACTAATCATGTTACCACAATGAAAACATTGTGTCCAACCTTTGGCAGCCAAACAACAGAATCTATAGATCTTGGCAGGACTTCGCTATTCGCTCATGATGTCTGGCAGTTGTTTAATAGTGAAGGTAACATTTTATAGGAACTTTGCCATATAATAATGTTATAACAACGTTCACAAATACCAAAGTGAATTTGACAAACGAAAGCGTGTGTTGACCTCAAACAGATTTCACAAATGCTAGTTTTCTGAAATGAGAACAATGAGACGTGGGTATTATTGTTTAGATTTGGGTTTTCTTCCAAATATTTGAGTGAAATGTCATACTGAATAGTCATTTTTTGTTTACAGTGGTAATCTGTGCAAATGCTGCACCCAAACGCAAACATTTTTTAGGTTACAGATGCCATTGCTGGAGCTCTGCAACAAACTGAACCATTTGTAAGTGAACAAATTTAATTACATGTGTTGTCTGATATGTAATATTTATATACGCTACCAGTCAAAAGTTTTTGAACAGTAAGATTTTTAATGTTTTTCTTTTTAAGAAGTGTCTTCTGCTCACCAAGCCTGCAGTTTTATGATCTAAAGTACAGCAAAAACAGTACAATTTGTAAATATTTTAACCATTTGAAATAACCGTTTTCTATTTGAATATATTGAATATCAAAGCTAAATTTTCAGCATCATTACAAGGATTTTCTGATCCTTCAGAAACCAATCTAATATGCTGATTTGCATTATTTTTTAAATTAATATTTAAAGTTTTTTTAATCAATATTTAAACATTCATTAAATTTTTTTAAAAGTGATGATAAAGTCATTTATAATGTGACAAAAGATTTCTATTTCAGATAAATGCTGTTCTTCTGAAACTTTTATTCATCAAAGAAACCTGAAAAAAAATCTACTTAGCTGTTTTCAGCATAGTAGTAACAAATGTTTTTTGAGCAGCAAATCAGAATATCAGAATGATTGCTGAAGGATCATGTGACTGGAATAATGATGCTAAAAAATCAGCTTTAAAATCACAGAAATAAATTTCATTTTAAAATATTCAAATAGTAAAGACTTTTAAATAGTAAAAATATTTTACTGTTTTTTTTCTGTACTTTGGATCAAATAAATGCAGGTTTGGTGAGCAGAAGAGACTTCTTAAACAAACATTAAAAATTTTACTGTTCAAAAACTTTTGACTGGTAGTGTACATTACATCAGGGTTTCCCAAACGAGGGTTTGTAAGGTGAATGCAGTGGGTTTGCGAGTTGATGAAAAGCTAATAATGAATTAAATCTATTAAATGAGTAAATAAATGAGGCTGCAATTGAAATAAAATTAAAATTATTCCAATCTAATTCTGTTTACATCTGCATAATTTCATTTTGCAATTAAAAAGTACCATTGTAATTAAAAATTTAAAAATTAATTGTAATAATTTTGAATGTAATTAAAATGTAGCATTGTAAAAAAAAAAAAAATTCTAGAAATAATCAAATATTCAGTTTATTTTAAAGTACAATTATTACAATAATAATTTTCTGTCTTAAAAAAACGAAATAATAATAAAACAAATGGAATTTTTATCACTTGAATGGTCTCTTTGTTCTGTTTGCCTTTATATTTTTCAGATTTTGTTTATAATTAGTTAAAATAATTTCTTATGAGATGAATTGTTTATCATGTTGCAGTATCAAATCACAATTCCAATATATGCCAAAATAATCGCAATATATTGTTCAACCAATGTATTGTTTGATAACTACAAAATAAAAACAAACTAAATAAAACGCTTACAAAATGAAATATTTTATTTGTTTTCCAGCATGTCATTTGACCATTAACCAACAGAGCACCGTAAATATGCAAATGTGTAGTTACATTATTGAAATATTAAATCTCATGGGATACTTCAAGAAGATATTTTGTCAAAGAGGTTCGTCTGACAAAAACTAAATAGTGCAAATTTTCAGCATGTTGTACATAAGTGGAGGCACCATATCGGAACTGGAAAGATTGAGATATATATGGCTTTAACAATTCTAATGCATTTTAAAAAGTTTAATAATTGCATGAATTCCAAGAAAAACAAAACAAATTAACATCAGAAATACCAATGGTTTACATTTCATTAAATAAGCAAAAGTTTGATTGCTATGGAAAACACTATAAAAATGTGTTGTTACAGAGTCATTCCCCGGTGTTGACTGTCAAACTGTGCTTCTCCTCCTCAACACATGTCTAGAATGCACAATGAATAAACACAGTTCCTCATATGATAAATAAGCAACAGCTATATGAGCTCGGAGAATAACACAAACCATGATCGCTGCTAATTTACTGCATCATAACATGGATCGGATCAGGCCACGCGGGTCATGAGTTCCTCCAGCGCTCGCTCTCTGTGGTTCTCATGCACCAGAAGAACCTCTTTAATGGCGTTCTGCTGGAAGCCCATTTCATGAAACTGAGCAAGAAGGTGAAGGAACTCCTCAGCCTAAAATAGAAGAACAAATAAGGTTACAATATACACTAACATTCAAAGATTTAGGGTTGGTAAAATTATTATTATTAATACTATCTATCTTTTATAATGATACATTAAGTTCTATTTCAAATAAATGCAGTTCTTTTCAACATTCTATTCATCAAAGAATTCCGAAAAAAAAAAAAAAAAAGAATTCAAATCAGCATATTAGAATAGTTTCTGATTGTTCATGTGACACTAAGGACTGAAGTAATGATGCTGAAAATTCAGCTTTGGATCACAAGAATAAATTAAATTGTAAAATATATTCAAGTAGAAAACAGTTATTTAAAATTGTAATAATATTTCAGAATTTTCCTGTTTTTACTGTATTTATGATCAAATAAATGCAGCCCTGGTGAGCATAAGAGACTTATTTGAGGTATCAAGTTTGTAGCATGTTAAAAAAAAGTCATATGCATACCTTGGTCTCACAGTTCTGAAACATCTCGAGTGCTTCTTCAACCTGAGCTTCATCATAGCCGAGTTCACACAACCGATCACACGCCACCAGATAACTCAAGATCTGCAAGAGAACAAACAATCCTGAACACTAATGCAACGTGGATCACTTTAACTGCAGGAACGTGATTGAAGAAAAGCCCTCTGAGATTCTCAAACGCTTCACGAAAACAAGGCCAAGTTGTAATGGACTTTTGGGGAGCACTGCTTTATCCCCTAACACAAAGTAATTAGATAAACTGATCTGGTTATCGAGCACACTGTTGACGCAACAGCATGTCATCATAGCTATATGTGAATGATCATTTGCTGAATCTGAGCTATCATAATTCATGATAAGGCTGGATGACAGGCTCAGAGCGGACTGAAAGTGGAGCGTGAAACGTGAGACGTATTTGGATAAGATCCATGGAGGACCGGCTGGTCTGATTAATCTGTGTAACAAGATGAGCTTTGTTGATTCAAATCTGATCATCCTTCCCAAGCAGCTGTCTGATGTCACGCTGAGCGGCTTACTAGGCAGCTAAGGATACAGTCCAATAAAAATTCATCAGGCCTCGGTGGCTAGTCGGTCAGTCAACAGCTTCACAGACACATCACATCGCCTCAGGGCTTTCATGCAATCTAATGATATAGAACTAATTCAAGTAAGCTTTGGACAAAGCAAAATAAATTCTTAATTACAACAATGCTTCATTATTGGTAGAAATCGACTCATATGCTGAGAAAAGCACCATTTATAATTTAATTAATTAATTTCAGTAATTATTATTATTATTATTATTATTATTATTATTATTATTAAAAACAATAAATGAACTAATCATAATAATAATTTACATTAATAATTTACATTGCTTCACAAATGCCAACTGCAATAATAATAATAATTATTAATTATTATTAATTTCTAATAATAATAATAATAATAATAATTATTATTATTATGATTATACATTTCTAGTAATAATAATAATAATAATAATTATTATTATTATTAGTTGTAGTAATTTAATAAACATTAATTACAAATATGTATTTAATTTATTAATTTATTAATTATTTATTAATAATTAATTAAGAAGACCCCCCCCTAATGATATGGAACAAAATCAAGTAAGCTTCGGACAAAAGAAAAAAAAAAACTTAATTATTACAATGCTTAATTATTGGTAGAAATAGACTCATAAGCTGTGAAAAGCAGCATTTATTATTAAATAAATACATTTCAGTTGTTTATTATTATTATTTTTATTATTATTATTATTATTATTATTATTATTAAAATAATAAACAAGAATTAATCATAATAATTTACATTGCTTCATAAATAATACCAACATCAATAATAATAATAATCAACAGCAATGATAATAAGAATTAAAAATTTAATAATTATTTTTATTATTTTTACTATTAATCTCTAATAATAATAATAATAATAATAATAACAGTTATTATTATTATTGTTATTATACATTTTTAGTAATAATTAGTAGTAGTAGTAGTAATTTAACAAACATTAATTACAAATAAGTTTTTAATTAATTAATTAATTAATTAGACATTCTTTCTACCAGCTGCCAAACCCCACAGACAATTTAATTATACAGAACAAAATCAAGTAAGCTTCATAAATAATACCAACAGCAATAATAATAATAATAATAATAATAATAATAATTATTATTATTATTATTATTACGACTACTACTCCTAATAATAATAATAATTATTATTATTATTATTCATTTCTAGTAACAATAACTACTACTAGTAGTAGTAATTTAATAAACATATTCATTACAAATAAGTATTTAAATTATTAATTTAATAATTTATTAATCATTAATTAAATAAGACATTCTTTCTACCAGCTGCCAAACCTCACAGACAATATTATGAGATGTTATTTGATATTTTTATAGTTTTTGTTAATATTTCTAATTAGACTTAGATTTTGATTTTCTGTTTTTACTTTAAATTTAGTTTTAATATTTATTTATTCATTTATAATTGTATTTATTATATATATATATATATTTCAGTAAACTTTTATTACAAATAAATTATTTTTATTTACCTATAATAACCCTGAATGTGATAACATAGGCAGTCAAATGTGAATTAAGCATCTTATTAAACAAAATGTGATGTGATCGTACAACTATTTTATCAGTATCGCAAATCAAGCCAATCCCATGATATGATTTTACTCAGATCAGTCAAAAGTTTTCATTAGCGAACTTCTCTGGCTGTATTCAGCTCCACTGCAATCATCCAGCCTTCAAATGCTGATTTATTGGTAGTCTTTTTCTCATAACCCCTTTTAAATAAACTTCAATGTAATTTTTTTTTCCACAATGCCCAACAACGTCAATGATATTTGCCAATGATTTTGGCTTCACGACTTAAGTGTTCTCCTGAGGGAAGATTTGTGATGCTGAGAACTAGATACTAGCAAGATACTATTTTGGAAACTTCAGCGGGATCTGGTGTCTATTTTTGCTGACTTTTTTTCTCATCGTACCCAGAATCAGATAAAAGAGGATGAAACCAGATGTCTTGCTGTGACACAGAGATGAAACTGAAACACGGAGGGATTGTGAGTGAAATTTTTGGCAATGATTACCGAGGTTACTTAAGTTTGTCAGGATCCGTACAGAATATCTGATAGAAACAAATAAAAAAAAATAAAAAAAGAGCAGGTGCTTTTCAACCAAACCTTCCTCGGTGACCTTGATGAACAAATGTGTTCATGGGCATACTGTTTTGAGTCAAATGAAAAACTTAAGTTCAGTTGCTGAAATTATATTATATTAAATTAAAATTATATTACATTAAATTGAGCTGAATCTTCTAATATAACTCATATAACTTATTTTGATGAGTTACATTCATGTAAAAACATAAGTTGCCATAACTTACTGATCATAAAATTGTATACAGTGTACTGAACTTAGAAAAAAAAAAAAAAAACATATCAGTCTCTATAAAAGCTGCAAATCTGAGTAACACAAAAATCTTTGCTTTAGTATTTCAAATGCTTTTTTTAAAAGTCATCAAAACTATAAAATAACACAAATGAAAGTATGACAATTATTTACATAGTATTTAGCTTTATATAATATTATTTATTATATAAATTGTTAATAAAATAAATACTATATTATATAAATATTACTAATATTTAATATTAATTTTTAATATTTCATAGTTTGCTAATTTCTAATATTATTACAAACACTTTATATTAGCTTTTAGCTTTATAATTATTCTTGTATTTTATAATTATATTTTATATTTATACTTTAGAGTTTTTATTTTAGTTGTAGCATCTTATGTTTGTTATTTAATATTTTTTGTTTAAATATTACTAATATTTAAATCATTAAAATTTTGTATTAGCTTTTAGCTTTATATTTATACTTTAGATTTTTATTTTAGATTTAGCATTTTACGTTTTTGACATTTTTAAATATTTCTGTTTAGCTTTTAGTATTTTTTTGGTTTAAATATTACTAATATTTAAATAATATTTTGTATTAGATTTTAGTTTTATATTTGTTCTTATATTTTATATTTATACTTTATATTTTTATTTTAGTTTTAGCATTTTTTTTTACCTTTTTTAAATATTTCTTTTTGTTTGTTTGTTTGTTTGAGTTTCAACATTTTAGTGCTTCAATTTCAGTTTTAGTTAGTTGCCAAGGCAGAATTAAGTTTAATATTTTTCATCTATTACTTATATTTAATTTCAGATTTATTTAAATTAATTCAGATTTATTTAATTTCACTGAAATTAAAATATTAGTTTAGTAAAGCATTTCAAACCGTCTAAAGGTTTTTATGATAATGAGACACATAACTGCGGTGAGGTGTTCATAAGCACACTCACAACTGAACTATACCGGTAACCCACCATGCACTTTGATTGACCTTCCCCTGCGATACACCAAGGACAATCTCAGCATTACACCCCGACCATCTCTTATTTCAGACTGAATCCCTGTAACAGATCTCACTGACCTGCTCTGGACTCTGCTGGCCAGTTTTCTGGAGGGCGATGATGGCCGTACGGAGAGGGTAGCCCCGCTCGGTCACGGCCGCCAGCAGCTCCCTCTCCTCTGGGCTGAGAGCGGAGAGCAGCTCGACCGAAGAGTCCAGGACGGCAGCGTGGGAATTGAGTGGCCGTGATGGGGCCGGGGGGGAGGATGAACCCTGGGCCTGGAAAAAACAACAACAGTGCCTCATGGTCACAGTACCCTTGAGAGATGAGGGCAGGAAACACAATACTGAGAAAGTCTAGGATGATAAACACACTATTGTTGGTGCAAGGTTTGATTCACACTTAAAAACATTTCAGATATGTTCTGAAAACATTCGCATCCATGCTTTCTGTAGACGCGTTTATCTAAAGCGATTTATAGCATATTCAAGATGTCCATTTTATCAGTATGTGTATTTCTTGGGAATCGAACCCATGACCTTGGTGTTATTAATGGCATTTTTAGTAGCTGAGCTACAGAAAGACCACAGAAACAACAAAAAAAAACAAAAATATCAAAAATGTAGCTGCAAGAACCTATTACAGAGGTCTACGTGCCTTAATGATTAGTTCACTTTAAGAATACAAATTTCCTGATAATTTACTCACCCCATGTCATCCAAGATGTTCATGTCTGTCTTTCTTCAGTTGAAAAGAAATAAAGTTTTTTGAGGAAAACATTCCAGGACTTTTTTGTATATAGTGGACTTCAATGGTGGTCAGCAGGTTGAAGGTCTAAATTGCAGTTTCAATGAAGCTTCAAAGGGCTTTACACAATCCAAGCTGAGGAATAAGGGTCTTATCTAGCTAAACAGTCTAATTTTCTAAAAAAACAAAACAAAAAAAACAACACTTTTTAACCACAAACACTCATCTTGCACTAGCTAGACTTCTCGCTTTGTAAACACCGGGCTGGTGTTTACGCGTGACCTTTCCAACATGATTACGTAATGCATGAAGTCTAGCTACTGCAACATGAGCATTTGTGGTTAAAAAGTATACACATTTTTATTGTTTTTTAGAAAATGACTGATCGTTTTGTTAGATAAGACCCATATTCCTCGGCTGGGATCGTGTAGAGCCCTTTGAAGCTGCATTGAAACTGCAGTTTGGACCTTCAACCTGTTGATCCACTATATGGAGAAAAATCCTGGAATGTTTTCCTCAAAACCATTTCTTTTCAACTGAAGATAGAAAGACAGACCTGAACATCTTGGATGACATGGGGTGAGTAAATTAACCAGGAAACTTTTATTCTGGAAGTGAAGTAATCTTTTAAGGTTCACCCAAAAATGAAAATTCTGTCATCGTTTAGCCATTGACTTCCATAGTATTTTTCCTCATACTATGGAAGTCATCAACTGTTTGGTTACCAACATTCTTCAGAGCATCTTTTTTTGTGCTCAACAAAATAAAGAAACTCATACAGGTTTGGAACAACTTGAGGGTGAGCAAATGATGACAGAATTTTCATGCATAAAAGTATATTGCATATTATTTAGCACACCTGTAACCACCCTAAAACAGAGATAAAAATGACCATTTTAAAGGATTAGTTCACTTCCAGAACAAAAATTTACAGATAATTTACTCACCCTCTTGTCATCCAAGATGTTCATGTTTTTCTTTTTAAGTCGATAAGAAATTGTTTCTTGAGGAAAACATTTCAGGATGTTCTTGATGTAGTGGACTTCAATGGTGCCCCAAGTTTGAACTTCCATAATGTAGTTTAAATGCAGCTTCAAAGGGCTATAAATGATCCTAACCAAGGAAGAAGGGTCTTATCTAGTGAAACGCTTGGTTATTTTCTAAAAATTGTACGTTTATATACTTTTTAACCTCAAATGCTCATCTTGTCTAAGATCTGTGATGCGCATGCGAACTCTGTGTAATCCGGGTCAATATGTCAATACGTATAGGGTATGTCAAAAAACTCCCATCTCATTTTCTCCTCTAACTTCAAAAATGTCCTACATCACTGCAGAAGTACTGACCCAGTGTTTAAAAAGTGAACATGCAAAGAACATCAAATGCCCGCATGTTCACATGTGCATCCCAGAGAAGAGACAATACGAGCATTTGAGGTTAAAAAGTATATATACTGTCGATCTGTTTAGAAAATGACTGATCGTTTTGCTAGATAAGACCCTTCTTCCTCAGCTGCATTTAAACTACATTTTGGAAGTTGAAACTTAGGAGCACCATTGAAGTCCACTATACGAAGAAAGATCCTGAAATATTTTCCCTCAAGAAACAATTTCTTTACAACTGAAGAAAGAAAGACACAAACATCTTGGATGACAAGCGGCTGAGTATATTATCTGTAATTTTTTGTTCTGGAAGTGAACTTCTTTTTATTTGCCATATGAACACTGTGTATTATTTTTAACCTGTTATAGCACCACCTATTGCCCGATCTCCATAAAAGTTTGCATGCTTCTTTAGAATCGTCTGTTGCAGGTTTACCGAATTTCATGAAATTTTGAGGTTTTGTTTAGGAGCTATAGGCTTTTGGGTACATTCGGTCATGCTCATACTAAATGACACTATTACAGCCATTCAAATACTAAAGTTCACAAAGGGTTTCAGCACTTGAGTCACCAAGGAAGCCTGGAAGAATTCTCCAAACATGAAATAAAACATCAGCAAAGGTCAAGTAGCTTCTGGAAAATGCATTTAATTCTTTTCCCGTTCACTGTACATGAAAAAACTGTACGGAAAAACTACAAGCTCCTTGGCATCTTCAGTGCACCGTGGCCGTCCGGCCTTGCAGGAGATGATGTCATGGACATTAATAACGTGTTGGATTAGACTGTCAACGAAAGCGTAACCTTGAATCGTAGCTTGCTGAGAAAGACATTTCCTGAGCACTTCCACTCACTAATCCAGACGAATTTGTTGCAGCTTGGGAAGATTCCAGGAAACGACTTAGCACTCACTATTATTAGCTAGTTCATCTTCTGAGACATTGCAGAAATGTGCACCCCAACCCCCCCCCAAAAAACGAGAGAAGTACTTTGGAGAAGTCATTCATGTCTAATATCTGAATCAATTGAATGGGATGCTCAGACAGTCGTTTCATGGGAAACGACTAAATATCTTGCACTCACAGTGAGACACATTAGGACAGGATTTACAATGAATCCTTCTGGAACGTGGCGAGAAATGACTAAATGCTTCTGGAAGACCAGTGGGACTCTGATGTCTCTTGCTCAAGTGATTAAAATACCTTTCTGGAGGCTTGTCAGTTAACACCATTTATAGCAGGGCCAACGGTTGCCTTCTAGGGACAACTGTTATTGTGAGCTCTGAACTGTTAAAACCTAAATTGGCAACTGTGAAAAGGTCTTCACAGACATACAAAATATTTTCTAAATAGATTAAAGAAATGAGTTGTCTGTGCTGGACTGTCTGTATGTGTACTCCCAAAGAGTACAAACTGTAATTTCAGGTACATCAAAACTTGCCCAAACATGTCCAGTAAAGAGGAGTGTCGTTTATTTAAAGTGTTTATTGTTTTAAAGCCACTAATGAGCTGCAATTTGCAGGATATTTGAACCACACCTTTTGGCATCTAGATGAACCATGTTTTTGTTTTTGCTTCATTGCACTTTGTACTCTAAAGTGCATTAGCTTGTAGAGAAATGTAGGATGTGTGCATGTTTTTGTCATTAATAGATGAGTGGGCACAAAATCACTATACTTTTAGTCCAGTTGCTTGAATTCAAAAGGATAACATTTGATTAATATCCTCTTTTCCCACTGTAGACCAAGCAGCAAGAAGAAATTTCTTTAGCATAACATTAACGCCTCATATCACTGAAATAGCCCTAAAAAAAAAAAAAAAATTGTTTTCTATGACAGTTCTACACTATGGAAGCCTGTTTCCGCTATGACATATAATATATTAAAAAAAGGGTCATTTCAAAGTCAATTTTTTTCTGGAAGAAATGGATAAAGAAGGGCATTTTGAAGTTAGGGGATGTTTATGAGAATGACACTTTGAAATCATTTAGCCAATTAACCCAAACTTTTGGCCTTAATAAAATGCAATTTTGGAGATATTTACAGTTAAGACATCTATTATGTGGGATTTTTAGGACTGGTTGTCAAGCTCCAGGACAGGATAATATTTTGTCTATAATTCTAACAGCATATGGTAGAGGACACAAAGTTTCAGTATATTACAGATGGTTAATGGACAAGGTAGGTTGTAGTTTCCATTCTGCACTTAAAATGGTCTGGAGTAAGGATTTAAATTGTACATTTAGTGATGAACATTGGGTTAAAATCTGTCGAAATTTTAAAGTAATGTCAAGAGATCTTGGAGTAAGACTTATACAATTCAAAATATTAAACCGTTTTTATTGGACCCCGAATAGGCTTTTCAGGCTTGGTCTGAAAGACTCTGCTGAATGCTGGAGATGTGAGAGTGAAGACGGAGACCTGATGCATGCTCTGTGGTCCTGTTCTAAAATTCAAGAATTTTGGATTAAGGTTCATAACTATATTCAAGATGTGTCAGGATGCTGCTTTTCATTCTGTCCTAATATTTACATCTTAGGAGACCCAGTTTTATTAAGTGCTGATGTTGAGATGGCTGAGTGGATTCAAATAGGTATTATGATAGGGAGACAAATTATTATGGGGGGATGGAGGTCAGCAGGTTCACCATCTTTTCAGGAATGGGTTGCGGAACTGGGGAAGGTGGCCGCATATGAAAAAATGTCATATAGATTACTCGAAAAAATAGAGGTTTACGAGAGAAGGTGGGGTAGATATTTGGCATTCCTTGAGGTTCTTTAAAATCCCTGTGGTGAGATGCATTGTAAGAATGTAAATTATTTATTCTGTTATAATTTGTGCTATCTTTCTCTCTTTTTTTTTATTTTAAGTTTATTAGATCTATTGTGTTTGTTAGATCTTCAATAGCAATTTACAAATAATTGTACCTGACACGTTGTTTGGGTGGGCTAGGGGGAGGGGTATATGAAACATTTAATTATCTGTAAATTGAATATATTGTTTGCCCACTGAAGAAAAATAAAAAGTATGAATCATAAAAAAAAGGGTCATTTCAACTTTTTATCTCAATTCTGACTTTTGTTTTCCCTCGCAATGAGTTTACATCTTGCAATTCTTACTTTTTTTTGTCTTGCGAGTTATAAAGTCAGAATTGCAAGACATAAACCCACAATTTAGAATTTTTTCTCAGAATTGCATAATATAAAGTCGCAATTGCAAGATATAAACTAGCAAATTGTGACTCATTTTCTCAGAATTGTGTGATATAAAGTTATAATTGCGAGTTATAAAGTCAGAATTGCAAGATAAAAACTTGAAAATATGAATTTAGTCTCGCAAATGCGAGTTCGTATCTCGCAATTCTGCATTTTTTCCTAAGAATTGTGAGATATAAACTCACAATTGCAAGTTATGAAGTCCAGTTCTGAGAAAAAAAACAGACTATGTTCTCAGAATTGCAAGTTTATATCACAATTCTGAGTTTATAACATACAATTGCGAGTTATTAAAAAAAAAGTGTCACAATTGCAAAATATACACTTGCAATTCTGAGAAAAAAGTCAGAATTGTGAGATAAAGAGTTAGCATAAACAGGCTTCCATACAACACTGTAAAAAGAAACAACTGCATTCTGGTTTGTTGATGCTCTTGGAGGCTTTTAATCACGTTTTAATCAGGCATCTCAAGTGCAAAGAACGAGGCACTTCTTGCCGTGAAAAAATTTCCACACGCAAATTCAAATCTGCTTGCTTTGGTAGTGACCTCTGTGTGGCTAGTGTGCCAAGCAAAAAAAAAAATAAAAACAAATAAAGGTCCATCGTAAACAGTGTAGCAATGCATGAAAATTTTCACCAAAATTTCACCTATGCACCTAAATGATACGCTTTGATTTGGATTGACATCTTGTTGTGACCTTCACTTACGCGCATCTGTGAAGTCTACAAGACCACAGGGTATCCCATTTGTAGCTTCAGGATTCAAAAAGCCTATTTTTGTAGGCCCATTTTTTAATGGGTCTGTGGTTAAATGCCTGAAATAAAGGTCTGTGGTGAACACCAGCTCAACATATTTTCACGTTTTCAACATAAAATACACCTGTAACACCATTTTGTGATTTTGTTTTTAAAGCTTTTACTTTTCTTGAAAAAGGCAGTTACAACGGGCTAAATGGGACTATAGAGACTGATAATTTCCTCACCCTATTGTCATCCAAGACGTTCATGTCTTTCTTTCTTCAGTCGTAAAGAAATTGTTTTTTGAAAAAAAAAAAAAAAATTTCAGGATTTTTCTCCTTATAGTGGACTTCTATGGAGCCCCCGAGTTTAAACTTTAAAAATTTAGTTTAAATGCAGCTTCGAAGGGCTCTAAACGATCCCAGCCGAGGAAGAAGGGTCTCATCTAACGAAACAATCTATTTTCTAAAACAATGTACAATTAATATACTTTTTAACCTCAAATGCTTGTCTCGTCTAGCTCTGTGATGCACATGCATAATCTGTGCAGACCCATTCAAGACAGTTAGGGTGTATCGAAAAACTCAATCTCATATTCTCCTCCAACTTCAAAATCATCCTACTTTTTTTTACTTTTTTTTGTAAAGGGTGTTTGACCACCTTTTCATGTTCACTTTGTAAACACTGTGTCTGTACTTCTGCAGTCTTAAAATTTTTTTTTTTTTAAAAATAACTGATCATTTCGCTAGATAAGACCCCTCTTCCTTGGCTGGGATCGTTTAGAGCCCTTTGAAGCTGCATTTAAACTACATTTTGGAAGTTCAAACTCAGGGGCACCATAGAAGTCCACTATATGGAGAAAAATCCTAAAATGTTTTCCTCAAAAAAAAAAAAAATTTATTTATGACTAATGAAAGAAAGACATAAACATCTTGGATGACATGGGGTGAGTAAATTATCTGTAAATTTTAGTTCTGGAAGTGAACTAAGCCTTTAAACGTCATGCCAAACAGGAAAACTCATCTACTCAATAATCCACTTTTACTGCCTCAAATGTGTTTACATTAGCACTCTTGTAAACTATTCTAACTCAAACTTTCTGGGAAATGTTTTTTAAATAAAGATCAAAGCACTTAGTGATAATTTTTAAACGAACATCTACCATTATAAACAAAACCTGCAATAATCATAAACTTTTGTTGGTCACAGAGCTTATTTTCTGCTATAAAAACCAATGGAAAAAATTTTGGGGGGTTTTGTCAAGAGAAGCAGGGTGATTGAAACTTCCAGGCTGGCCTACAGAAATACGTCGTCACTGCAGCATTTGCTATGCACCATTTCAGTGTGAATCCAAAGTGGAGGCAGACTGTAAGAGCTGAAGTTGAAGATGTCTTACCTTTGAGGTGGGATTGTTGATGCATTCAGACTGTAGGTTGTTGAGGAAGGTTGTGGAAGATGCATTGGTACACCCAGCAGAGCTCTGACTCCTCTGGAAGTTTCTTTGGGGTGAGTTACGCCTGCAGAGAGAGGACGACATCCCCTGGCGCTGCGCGGAGAGGCTGCAAGGTGAAGGCAGCTTGAGGAAGTTTGATGATCCACAAGTGTGCAAGTCTTTCAACCCTGGTCCTTGTCTTGGCAAACCCAAACCACTTTGTTTTGACTGTGCTTCATCCTCAGCAAGAGCAGCCCCATCTTCTTCTGTAAATTCTTCATCTTCCGAGTCAGAGATAGTGAATTTGACTCGGCCGTTCATCGCACGGTAGTGGGCCGCATTTAAGCTGCGGCTGCGTGGACGAGGGTTGGGCTCCCAGAAGTCGCTGCTCCAGCGGCTGGCTAACCTGCTCTCCTGAGGGCTGCTGAACATCATCCAGTATGGAGGACAGGTCGCTGTCAGCTCAAAGGAAGAGTGGGGACTGAATGTTGGATAGCCGCTCTGGAGACCCGTGAGAACCCAGTTCTCCAGACTGAAGACATACTAAAACAAAAGAGACATATTTAGATTTGTGCTTCACATCCTAACATCAATGTCAAACATGATGACATCCAAACCAAAGTTGTTCCATAACTTAGCGTTTATATGCCAAGTCTACATCAAAATGGAGCCAACTGGGAACATGTCAGTCCTATTCTGACTACAAAAACACCATGTATACTTAACTTGCAATCCTATTACTTAGAGAGAACATTTTTTGGAATCTACAGACCATCAGAGCAAGTCTTGCTCTTGCTTGATTTTAAGCAGTTGGAGTTGACAGATTCTGCCAAAAATTCCATAATGTTTGATGGGCACAGACTCAAACAGATTTTTTGGGCTTCAGACTATTGCTACGTCCCAATTCAGAGGCTGCATCCTTCAAAAGCTGTATTTAAAGACCAAATGTGTTACAGTGATGCGACAAAGGCTCCTTCAAATGCAGCCTGCATTCTTTATTTCTTGGGCCATAAAGGATACAAGCAGATCCTTCACATCCCAGACAAATCAAAGATTTATTGCGTGTGCTTTTTTACAGAGAAAACGCTGCATTTCATTGTAAATGTACAGTCTAAAAAATGGGTTATTTTTTTACTCAAACGCTGGGTTCAGCCTTTTGAGCCATTTCATTGGATTGTTTTTAATATTTTTGCACCCAGGTGCTGGGTAGTTTTTCTGTTCTCAAATAGTTTTTCTGCACTCAAAAAAAAATGCTGTGTTCAGCCTGCTGGGTAGTTTTTCCTGCTCTCCAAAAAATGCTGTTTTTTTTTAACTGAAATGATGGGTTCAGCCTGTTTGGTCATTTTATTGTGTTGTTTTAAATATTTTTTTACCCAAGTGCTGGGTAGTTTTTCTGCTCTCCAAAAAATGCTGTTTTTTTTTTTAAACTGAAATGATGGGTTCAGCCTGTTGTGTCATTTTATTGTGTTGTTTTAAATATTTTTTTACCCATGTGCTGGTTAGTTTTTCTGCTCTCTAAAACACTGGCACACTGGCATGAGAATTAGCACTATTTTGTTGAAAAGTGATTACAGAGAATGTTTGAATACACTTAAATTAAATTAAATGCTACGTTTAAATGTTACATTTTTTATTTCTAAAATGCTTGTTAAACACGTTTAAATGTATGTAATATTGTAAACTATGCTGTATTCAGCCAAATTAATTTTATTTGTCTTATATTTTTGTCCATGGGTGTTTTTGATTATTGCTGTTGCCTCTATAGTTCTGAGTGTGATTTTTTATTTGCAGCCCATTGTATACCAGCAATACAGTTATTTTTTTTTATAATTCCTAATAATTGCATAAATACTGGACTGTGTAGCCCTCACATTTGCTTCATGTGCTCCAGAAGTAAAGTCAGCTTCATCTAAATGTATGCTGAGCTACTGCTTTGGGAACCCCTCTGGACATGACTAACATCTATCATTATCAGCATTATGAATCATAGAGCACCACAAAACAGATGTGAAAAAGAGAAGTATACACACCGGCCAAATATTACACAACAATTTGCATCCCATTCAAGTCCTCAATGCAAAATGAAACGTTCAGTGCTCTAAGGCAGGTACACAGTGTTGCTCTTGGATGGATGTGGGACAAATGACTAAGACTTTATAGAAACTCCAGTTCAACACATAACCATAAAAGGTTCACATTAGCTTATTTCAATTCGATTGCAATAACCTCTGACAGCAGTGTGTTTCCTTTGCAAATACCTTGACTAGTAACAGACAAACCTTTAGGAATTGAAGTATTTTATCCCAATGGATCTACAGTAACAATTACGTCAACAATATTCCATTGATTACTGACACTTTTTTTCCACCCTTACTGTTTATTTTTTGTAATCAGAGACATAATTGTACTGTATTTTTGACATGGTCCTCATGCCGATCCCACACCTCTGGGCTAAACAAATAGCGTACTAGACAGATTTCATGTCAGTGTAATTATAGAGCAATCACAGATGGGTTAGAGGTGGCAGGGATATGCTTACACCAATGCATGTTACAAGTGTCTTTGTATTTTCTCATGACCTTGTTAGTGACAGTCTGCACTCTTAATGACATTAAGACCGACGGCTGCTGTAATCAGTGGCAAATTACATTGAGCCTAATGCAGTTTATGGAAGTCGCAGATGCTCTCTTGGGAACAGTCTTTAAGATCTCACAAACACATACTGTAATTTAGTATTAGTACAGAACTCAGAGTTCCCTTGAGAGGTGCTACATGAAGT
Organism: Labeo catla; assembly: GCA_012976165.1. Taxonomy (NCBI): domain Eukaryota; kingdom Metazoa; phylum Chordata; class Actinopteri; order Cypriniformes; family Cyprinidae; genus Labeo; species Labeo catla. The sequence continues at coordinate 949,250 of VONZ01000196.1, forward strand.
ATGCTACCTTTCAAAAGTTTGAGGTCAAGAAGGTTTTTTTTATATATATATATATATATATATATTTTTTTAAATACTTCAATTCATCAACAACGCATCAAATCAATCAAAAACGACAGTAAAAAAAAAAAAAACATAAGGTTACAAAGGATTTCTATTTTGAATAAATGCTATTCAAAAACTTTTTTTTTTTTACAAAAATAATGTGTTTTCACAAAAATATTAGAACAACAAGTTTTGTAAACATTGATAATAATAAGAAAAGTTTCTTGAGCAGCAAATCAGCATATTAGAATGATTTCTGAAAGATCATGTGACACTGAAGACTGGAATAATGATGTTGAAAATTCAGCGTTGCATCACAAGAACAAATTTTATTTTTTAATATATTACAGAGCAAAACAGCTATTTTAAATTGCAATAATATTTCACAATATTACTGTTTTTTTTTTTTTATCAAATATGCAGCCTTTTTGAGCATAAGAGACTGATTATGTGGATGGTCACTTTTAAAGTATACATTTAAAATATATAAATCAATATCAATAAATCATGAAACTAAATATCAAACTAAAGCATAGGAAAGAAAAAAACTCTGTAAAAATATATTTTATACTGTAATCATTTCTACAGATAGCAATGGTATTAAATGGACAGAAAATGGAGGTTTCAGAATCAATGTTTTTTTGTTTTCCTGAGTAAAAGTGAATATCACAGGTTTTGCCTCACCAGGGGAGGACTGGGACAAAATTTCAGGCCGGGAAATCTCACACTCATCCAGGCCATCCCATACACTAACAACACATTCTGAAATCATGGACAATATTTTTTGTATGGCCATCATCATTATCACATAAAAAAGTTTAAATCCCTATGTTGGGGCCGTGCAAGTTTTACATTAGGAATATGTGTTATTGTTTTATCTTGCCTAAATGTCAAAATTAGTACAATAATAGCTACAGCTTGAATATATATTTATAGAAAAATTTTAAAACTGAACATGTTTTGTCCTAAGAAAAATTAACCATGGTATTACTAAGCCTATGGTAAAAATATAGTAACCGTGTTTTTTGGCAGATTTATTACTATTTGTATAATTACAGTTTTACTACGAATACTATGGTGAAACTATATAGTGTAGCAAAACCATTGTTAATTTGTGGTGACCATGGTTTAACTGTAGTAACCATGAGTTTTTGGTTTTATTTTTAGTAAAACCACGGTTAATTGTTGTAAGGGTTGTATTTTTGTCTGCCCTAGCTACCTCTAAACCTGTTTTAAAACGATATGAATATTTGTCAGCTAAATTCCTACTTTATGATAGTAATTATGTCCTTTTGTTAATTTTGCAGTAAATGGCTGCAGCGCTACTGCTAACATTTGCATTTTGCGTTTAATGCTAACTAAGTAAACAAAGACAAAAGTACAATAGTCAATTTACAGATTTAACTGACCGTCCTGCACCTGAAGTTTTGTCTCTCCGCTCCACCTGGGAACTTCCACTCCAATCTCGACTCTCACATCGTTTTGGCGGACGCGCGAATGCGCGTGCGCGAGGCGAATCGCGTTACCAGTCAAGACTAACCGAATCATGATTTATTAATGTTTTATTTTTAAATGGCGAATTCGAAAATAATCCCTTTAGTACGTTCGGCAGGTAACAAAAACAACAACAATATATATATTTAAAAAAAAAAAATAAATAAACAAAAATAAATCGTAGAGCAGCGGGAATTCTCCCGGTGCTATTGATGGCCAGTCCGCCCCTGTGCCTCACTATCACAAAATCTCAGTCTGTGCTCACAAATAACAAAATACTAAAGTCCATAATCAAAGTTTTGAACATTTCTCATCCAGTCCCTCCAAGAGCAAATAATATGAGCTTCTATCCAATTTTATTTTATGGCTATACACGAGCAATTGTTAATTTAATTTAATTTACTTTAATTTAACTTGTTTATTCTCCCAGAGACTCTTAAAAACTTAGACAAGGCTTATACACACTTCAAAAAGAAGATAACATGTATTTAGACGGTCAAATGTTAGTGGAGCGTAAATGTAAGGAAATACACCTGTTTTGAGAAGAAATGACTTGAAACATCCACTAAAATTCACCTTGGTGCCAGCTAGTTAAAAATAATTCCCTAAATGGCTTAGAAAACTAATAGCTGCAGTCGTTTTGACGATGTGAAAAGTGTGCGTTAAGTGTCCAAATGCATTTTGACGCCAACAGATAACGTCAGTTCAGAAACACGGTGTTTAGAGAAAAGCATTAGACCTCAGTTTCCTGCAGTATCTTCAGGTAATCGGGTAGAGTGATTTCTGGAGCCGTGATGAGCTCGACCTCTTCTTGAGCATCCTCAAAGAAGCCGAGAGGGATCTTAAAGGGCACCTCATCCAGACAGGACATTTCACTCCTATCTGAAAACAGAAATAATGAATAAAGAAACATCTGACTGCAAACCAACCTAATCTATGCCCCAGATCTCACATTATGGGTTTTAAATGTAGACCATCTGTCAAAAGTTTGGAATGTTGGAATGATTTCTAAAGAATCATGTGACACTGAAGACTGGAGTAATGATGCTGAAAATTCCGCTTTGCATCACAGGAATAAATTACATTTTAAACCTTATTCAAATAGAACACTGTTATTTCAATTTAAAATAATATTTAACAATATTACTGTTTTTCCTGCATTTCTGATCATGATAGTGAGCATGAGAGAAAAAATTATTGAAAATCTTTGACAGGTAGTGTAATAATTCATGACAAAAAAAAAAACACATAGACAAAAACTACACTTGCATGTTTTTCCCCCAAGTTCTTCACAGAAAACACCTACGTGTTGTACGTCTGGCTGGAACTTCTCTATATTTGTTTACCTGTTACACAGTAGTAAGGAGGCTACAGGATTAAGGATTAAAGATTACCAAGACTCAACCACCTGACCATCTCAACGTCACTGCCATGTGCCACGACACATGCTTCATCATATGTACACCTGCCAAAAACCATGCTGGAAGAGTTGGTGCATTTTTCTCAAGACTAGTTATGGTTTTTCTGAAAGTACTATTGAAATTATCTTAAGAAAACGTGGCCCAATGTTAATGAAAAGTTAGTGTCCTGCACCAGACGGCCTGCACTATGGCAGAGCACTGGGACAGATGCTCAAATCTGATCCTAATATGCTGCTCCACACCTTTCTCACCAGATGGTTTTAGATTTTCAATCGGAGCTAAGTCTTAACAGCCAGATGCTCGGTAAGCTCTAAGGTTGTTTTCCTTCTTGTGCAAGAAAGAACAATGGAAATTACAATAAATTGCCGTATTCTGCCAAAAACCACATGCAGAAGATATTGGAAATGAGTGAGTAATCTATAACAATGCCTTACTGAATTAAAAAATGGTGTAGGATTTACTTAAAAACAACTTTCACTCAGAAATTGCAAAAAGAAATGGAAAATAACACATTTATGAAATGGCATTTTCTTGTAAAAACACTCCAATAATCTTTATTTACAACTATATATCTGGTCTAGTAATATTAGATTAATGCTAGAGAAAACTTCTAATCAAAAACCTACTGAAATAAACATGTTATAAAATATATTTTATAATACTTATCAAATATTGGTAACACTTTACAATAAGGTTCCATTAGTTAACATGAACTAACAATGAAAAATGACTTTAAAGCACTGATTCAACTCAGATGTTGTGTGTGTTAATATTATTTAATGACAATGAACAGTTTTTTTTTTTTTAATTAATTAACATCACGATCAACAAATACTATAATAAATGTATTATTTATTGCAAGTTGCTGCTAGTTAATTCATTAAAATTAACTAATATGTGTTACCTAATTATCTTATTTTGGCATTAACAAAAAATTAGACGGAAAAAAAAAATGAAACATTTAAATAATAATGATCATTTATTTATTAGAAAGTCTGAAATCTCTTTTTAAATTTTTTATTTATTTATTTATTTAAAAAAAAAAACATACTGGAATATTGTAATTACAAACTGTATTTATTGCAGAAACGTATACATCTTTTATAATAAAAACGTTTTATGTTTTTAGATTATATTTGAAATGTTACATTTCTATACTATACTTAATACTATAAATATATAAAGTTTAAAATATATATAAAATTCTACATTACATTTATATTACACTAAAATCAATCAGCCTTCATTTAAACTGATGACATTAATGACACAATGCATTTAACATTAATAAAAAGAACAAATAATTCAAAATGTATGTAATAAAAAGTATTTTTTAAAGAAACATTTACATTAAGATAGCGTTAAGTTTATCAAACAAACAAAAAAACTTTACACTTAAATCAAAATACATTAGCCATTTCACACAAACTCATGTCAAAACTAGAAGTTCACGGTCAGTTTTAATAAATATTTACTCACCTCCTGGTTCTCCTGCGTGTGGCTGGTCTGAGTGGTGTGATGTGCACAGTGTTATGGTCACTCTTCACAGAGCTGTGTGTTGATTCCTCTGCTCCACTAATCCACTGACACAACACACACTGACGTTGGCGGTTTACCTGAGCCGCTCACACCTACAGAAGTCAACCTGAAGCATCCACATTTAAAAAACCATCATGGGAACGCTTTATTTTCTTTGACAACTAAGGAGTTATTCAGTCAAGTGAAATATTACACAAACATAATGCATCTGTACATATCTTAACGTGTTGCTGTTTGTAAACAACACAATCAACCTGATTGTCTTAAGCAGTCCACAGGAAAACAGTGACGTAATCAGTCTTCTGGCTTTTTCACAGAACAACATGTGATGTGTTTTGAAGGACGACTAACAGATGGATCTTTCTCCAAATAAATGGGTGAATCTCTGTCCATAACCTCTACAAGTCTTATAATTTACCCCAAATCGAAGCCTATTCTTTGCATCAAAACATTATTTTGCAGAATCTGCAAAATGTTCATTATGTTAATTATCATATAAAATGCATGTGAATTTTAATTTAGTACTGACCTGAATAAGATACTTAACATAAAAGACGTTTACATACAGTCCACAAGAAAAAATAATAGTTGAATTTATAAAAATGACCCTGTGTAAAAGTTTACATACACTTGACTCTTAATACTGTGTTGTTACCTGAATGATCCATTTTTTGTTTAGTGATAGTTGTTCATGAGTCCCTTGTTTGTCCTGAACAGTTAAACTGCCTGCTGTTCTTCAGAAAAATTCTCTAGGTTTCACAAATTCTTTGGTTTTTCAGCATTTTGGTATTTGAACCCTTTCCAACAACGACTACATGATTTTGAGATCCATCCTTTCATACTGAGGACAACTGAGAGATTCATATGCAACTATTACAGAAGGTTCAAACACTCACTGATGCTCCAAAAGGAAACACGATGCATTAAGAGCAGGGGGTGCAAACTTTTGAACAGAATGAAGATGTGTACATTTTTCTTATTTTGCCTAAATATCACATTTTTAGTACATACATTTAGTACTGCCCTTCAGAAGCTACAGAACATACTTGCATGTCTCCCAGAAGACAATATAAATTAAATTTACTTTTAATGCATGTTTTTTCCTTCAGGAGCATCAGTGAGTGTTCGAACCTTCTGTAATAGTTGCATATGAGTCCCCCAGTTGTCCTCAGTGTGAGTGAAAAGATGGATCTCAAATCATGTAGTCATTGTTGGAAAGTGTTCAAATACACAAAAATCCTGAAAAACCAAGGAATTTGTGGGACCTAAAGGTTTTTTATGAAGAACAGTGGGCAGTTTAACTGTTCAGGAAAAACAAAGGACTCATGAACAACTATCATGAAACAAAAAAAAACACAGCTGTGGATCATTTAGGTAACAATAATAATAATAAAAATAACATGCATTTTGTATGATCCCTCTTATTTTGGTAACATTTGGCAGATTCTGCAAGGCAAGGTAATATGAATTTGTGTAAAATGCACTTAATTATAAAAATAATATCACAATGTAAAAGAAAAAAAAGCTTAGTTTTCTTTATGCAAAGTATAATTTCTTTGATTTTAGGCTAAAATATTTTTGTAAAATTTAATCTGGTCACACTTTTTCCTAGTCAACCATTTCCCCATTACGAAATGATAGTCTCTTGTGTCATAAATGTGATTTCTCCAGGGCCGTGGCCCAGATGTCATCAGCTGGTTGGTCGGGCAGAACCCAGCCTTGAGGAACCGATGTACCATCGGGGTGTTCGGCAGAAACCAGAAACTGATCCCACTCTCTCCTGGGGAAATGCCATAAAAACACATTCTTTGAGTTATGTCACATTTACTCACAGAGTTATTTTTAGAGCTTACTTCTGATCTGAAAATAGACCTTATTTGAATCAGTGCAGGAAGGGAGCGCTCTGCCTGTGTGTAGTAATTTAGGAACGGCTGAAGAGGGTGATCAGGTGGCAATTCAGCTAAAAAAAAACAAAGGAGTTCAGTTTACATGTATACAATTGAACAAATGCACATTTTAATGCATATGAACCTACATGGTATTTATAAAACTTATTAGCTGAAAATAGGAGAACAAGTGGCATATAAATACCACTGCACAAAAAGATCAACAGTAGGTTTATTCTGTACCACTTCAAGATGTACTACACTAAATATATCTGTACGCAGTGAAGCACGCCCTGAAATAGTACAGGGACTACACTGCCAACTTGTGGTGTCTTTAGGAATGCAAGCCTAATGAATGAACAGGAAATTTGCTTTGGACCTACACTATTTCATACATTTATAGTGTGCATATATACACTACCAGTCAAAAGTTTTTGAACAGTAAGATTTGTAATGTTTTTTTAAAGAAGGCTCCTCTGCTCAAGGCTGCATTTATTTTGTCCAAAGTACAGCAAAAACTTAAATAGTAAAACAATATTTTCACTATTTAAAATAACTGTTTTCTATTTGAATATATAGCTGTAGAGCTGTCAAACAATTAATCGTGATTAAATCACATACAAAATAAAAGTTTGAGTTTGCCTAATATATCTGTGTGTACTGTGTGTAATTATTATGTATATATAAATTCACACAAATTAATGTATATATTTAAGAGAAATATGTTTTTAATATACAAAATATTTTTATTTATATATAATATAAATTCTATAAAATTTATAATAAATACATATACTTGTAAATATTTCTTAAATATATACATGAACGTGTTTGTATTTATATATACATAATTACACACATATATTACGCAAACTCAAACTTTTATTTTGTATGCAATTAATCGCAATTAATCATTTGACAGCCCTAGGACAACTTTTAAAATGTAATTTTTGGAAAAGAAATTATAGAAATAAATACTTTTATTTAGCTAGGATGCTTTAAATTGATCAAAAGTGATGATAAAAATGTTTATTATGTGAAATTTCCATTTCAGATAAATGCTGTTCTTCTAAGCTTTTTAACCACCAAAGAAACCTGAAAAATTATACTCAGCTGTTTTCAACATAATAATAATAATAATAATAATAAAATTAAAATAAAAAGCTTTGAAATCACAAGAATAAATTACATTTTAAAACATATTCAAATAGAAAACAGTTATTTTAAATGGTATAAATATTTCAAAATTGTGCTGTTTTTGCTGTACTTCGGATCAAATAAATGCAAGCTTGGTGAGCTGAAGAGACTTCTTTAAAAAACATTAGAAATCTTACTGTTCAAAAACTTTTGACTGGTAGTGTAAATACATATATTTGTGTTGTTAGGAAAAACATACAATTTAAACTCGATAATTGGCTACAAAAAAAACCTAGATGGGAGAATTTTGATAAATGTATAAACTATATTACATATTCATTATACTAAATTAATGGACTATTAAATAAAAATTATTTTGGTTTCAGTTTTCGGCCAAGTGCATCCTACATTTTAGCCCAGAATTTCATTTCACTGCATCACTAAACAATACAGATAAATGTGTGTGTAAAATACCTCCAAACAGCATTGCATCCACCTCTTGTTTCTTCTGCAACAGCTTCTCTTTTTCTTTCTTCTGTCGTTTCTCGCGGTCTCGTTTGCGCTCCTCCTCCTGTTCTCCCTCCAGCATGACTCTCAGAGCTTTCTCTTCAGTGGCGTACACAGCCGTGCGTTTACGGATCAGACTCCTCAACCGCTCCAAGTGACCCTCAAATCTCTCATCACTCTCCTTTCCTGGAAACATACCTGTTAAAATTGGAAAAATAAAAAGAAATCAGGCATTATAGGCAAAGTGATTAAGCTAAATTAATTTTTAGATGTTAAAATGCTTTTTTATCATATGCAGAAACGAGTATAAATAAGCTGTTCATAAACTGATTTCTCCAAAAGGTCTGAACAATATGGTTATAGCAAAGATAAAGTGACAAGATCAATTTCTCTGGGATTTTTATGTTAAATCATGCAAACAAAATCTTATTTTTCTGTTTTACCCTTCCTGGCCGCAGCCTCCTTCCGGAGTTTTCTGAGTTTTTCCAGTGATTTGAGGATGTCTTGCATTCTCTTGGCATCGGATTGTTTCTTTCTGACCTCTGAGAGAACAGCATCAGCGGCCAGCTTCAATTCTTTCTCCTGAACAACAACAACAAAACATTTATATCAGACATTGCTGGATATATAAATGCATACTCTCAAATACATGCTGTAATATATACTCAAAATATATACTATAATTAGTAATAAATAATTCTGGATAATGATTGGTCAATATAGTGATAATGTCCAATTTGTGAAAAAATTAGTCAATTCTTTTACAGGAAAAGGTCATTAGGAAAATTTTGTTAGGTAAAGTGTTATTTAATAAGGACTAACAGGATGGAAAGTAATATTGAGGACACAGGAAAAAAAAAAACTATAATCTGATTAGAAACTAACATTCACAAAAAAAAAAGACTACAGAAACATCCAGAATATTCTTAATAAACTGCCCATTTTTTATGTGAAGCATTCAGAAACCTACAAACTGGAAAAAAAAAAAATACAATTAAAAATTAATTGTGAAATGACTTTAAAAATCATATATTTTATTTTGGGTAACACTTTACAATAAGGTGTCATTTGCTAATAATAGTTAATGTATTAATTAACGAACAAACTATGAACAATACATTTATTACACTATTTATTCATCTTTGTTAATGTTAGTTCATAAAAATACAGACGTTCATTGCTTGCTCATGTTAGTTCACAGTGCATTAACTAATGTTATCAAACACAACTCGTGATTTTAATAATGCATTAGTAAATGCTGAAATTAGCATTAAGATTAATAAATGCTGTAGTATTGTTCATTCTTAGTTCAGGTTAACTAATGTAGTTAACTAATGAAACTTTACTGTAAAGTGCTACCTTTCTTTTAACTAAAACATTTTAATAAAAGAAAACTATTTAAATAAATTATTTAAACAATATTATTTATATAATATCTAAATAATATAGTACAATATTAAAACTACATATTATAAATTATTCATATCTAAATAATATAATATTATTTTAATAATATAGTATAAAACAATGCAGATACAGTATAACTTAAAATAATAATTTAGCATAATATTAATTAATTTCAATAAATGATAACAATATATATTGTTATAGGACATGAAATATGATGTGAAAATCTAAACAATATAGTACAATATTAACTAACATTATTATTAATTAAATAATATATAATAATTAAATTTATACTATATATTAATAATTTATACGACATTTAAATAATACGGTTTATTATTATAGTTTAATAATAAATGTATACATAGTATACTTAAAAAAATCATAATAATAGTATAGTATCAATTAATGATAAGCTGCACAATATTGTTATTGGACAAACTAAATATATGATGGGGATATCTAATTAATATGCTACAATATTAATTAATATTAATACCTACCAGTCATTAACACACTACCAGTCAAAAGTTTTTGAACTGTAAAATTTATCTTCTGCTCATCAAGCCTACATTTATTTAGTCCAAAGTACAGCAAAACAGTATTTTTTTTTAATATTTACTATTTAAAATAACTGTTTTCTATTTAAATATATTTTAAAATATATTTTATTTCTATGATTTCAAAGCTGAATTTTTAGCATCATTACTAAAATATTAAATTAAAATATTAAATATTAAAAATTACTGCCTTTGCTATATTTTGGATCAAATAAATGCAGGCTTGGTGAGCACAAAAAAAAAATATTTAAAAAACATTAAAAACCTGGTAGTGTATATAATATATAATTAAAAATAATATATATATATATATATATATATATATATATTATAAATAATATAATGTATAGTTACATAACATCTAAATAATGCAATATTATTAAATAGCATCATAAAACAATTATACAGTATAATATTAATTATTTTTAATAAATCTAATTATTTATAGGACATTTTAATAAATATACAACGGAGACATTATAATGTCAGTATAATGGATAACATAAATGAACTGATGTAAACTGTAAGTTTTCCTCACTCTGTTCTTCTCCTCCACTTCTTGAATGCGTTTCATCTGCCATTTATCAACCTCTGCCTCTCGTTCAGCACGTTTAGCCTCCTGTTCCAGCTTTTCCTCCATTTGCTCCATCTTTCTTCTCCTCATCCTTGCTCTCTTCTTGTTAATCATCAGTAATTTCCTCCTGATGTTACTGACACAATCCGGGTCCTTCAGATCTGTCAGGCTCTGCTGTATGTTGCTCTTCAGTTCGGTTGCTTTAGAAAAACTCTCAGTCCAAACATCTTGATTCTCCAAATTATCCTTAAGCCTCTGACACACCATATTCAACTCAGACAGCATTTTAACAGCCCCATACAGCTTCTCCCTAAACTGAGAGATGGATGGTTTCGACTCGGTGTGCTTTGGTTCAATGGGTTTATTTATTCTTTTAAGCAAGAAGCTCTGAATCCACTGCTGGTCTCTCAACCTCTGCATTGATTCTTCATCAGAAGCTGTTATTGAGGTAGTTCTGCTCTGGTTTTGGTTGTTTTGCTGGTCATCCAGCCAGCTTCTGTTCATAGACTGGTTGTTAGATGGGTAAACCTGAGGTCTGGCGCTGGACTGGTATGCTGGAGGTGTTGAATTTGGAAACTGGTGTTGATTTGGTGGGAATTGTCCCGTGAAATGATGTTCGGCAGGATTCCACTGGTTCTGGGACCAGGACGGAGGCGGTTTCTCGCCGTGCTGAGGAGGTTCAAAGCTCCCCGGAGGTGGTCTGCTCGGGTCGAAGGGTGGAAACGGGGGCCAGTGATGCTGTACCGCCGGTGGTGGATGTTGATACATGTTCCATGTGTGTCCCGCTCCTGGTGGAGGAGGCATCGGCGGTGGCCCCGAACCTCCTCCTGAATAAACAGCGGCATCTAAACCCGCGGGATTATTGAAGGGAGGCGGCGGAGCGCCCATATAACTGAACTGCTGAGGGTTATCCATTCATTTACGCTGCAATCCAGTGTTGAAGAGCACTGTTGTGAGGTACGCTAAGAGAGCAAGCTATAAACGGAAGTTATGACGGAACGACTTCCGGAAAGTCTTAAAAATAAAAGCCCCTTCAAGTTAAGGGTCCTTTTTTTGGCAGCCTATGGTCAGTTCCGAGACATTCCTTTCTAAAACGGACATAACTGCCCAATATATATATATATATATATATATATATATATACACACACACACACACACACACAAATATATATATATATATATATATATATATATATATAATATATATACAAAAAAATATATATATACATATATATATATATATATCTTTTTTTTTTACATGTTATAAAATTCTATATGAAATATACACTACCAGTCAAAAGTTTAAGATTAAAATAATAATATTTAAATATATTTAATATTTTTTAAAATAATTCTCTTCTGCTCACCAAGCCTGCATTTAATTGATTGATAATTAATGATCCAAAATACAGCAAAAGCAGTAATATTGTGAAATATTTTTTATTTTTTGAACAACTGCCTTCTATTTGAATATATTTTAAAATGTAATTTATTCCTGTAATCAAAGCTAAATTTTCAGCATCCTTACTTCAGTCTTCAGTGTCACATAATTCTTCAGAAATTATTCTAATATGTTGATTTGCTGCTCAAGAGACATTTATTATTATCAATATTTAAAACAGTTTTTTTCAGGATTCTTAGATGAATCAAAAGATCCAATGATCAGCATTTATCTGAAATAAAAAAAATATTTTTTAACATTATAAACTTTTGTTTTACAAATTACAAAATTTTGTTTTGTTGTTTTGTGGGAAGAAATTATAGAAATTAATACTTTCATTTAACAAGTGAAGGATTACAAATTTAAGAATCTGTTTAAAATATGCCGATCCTATGCATATTTGTTATAGGTTCCAATATAACAACATGAACTGAAAAAGTTATGTATATTGTGACAGTCTAAGAGCAGGCAGCCCAGGCCCTGAGACAGTAACCTTTCAGTTCCTGAACATCTGGCAGGTTTCCCAAGTTAAGTGTGAAGTCTAATCTCAAGGTACAACTGTGCCTTTTGTTTAAGCACCTATGCATTTGAATGACACTTGTATGCTAAATAGATCAAGGCTGGGAAAAATCTTTAACTGAGCTGTTTTCCTGTACCACATTTGCATGCTTTGTTTAGATTGATTCCACCTCTATGTACTCCTCCCCCTTCAAACCTATATACTCTGCTGTGCTGAGCTTTGAGAAGACGACTTTTTGAAGACTGCAGTGCAGAGCAGCGAGTATCTGAATAAAGAGAAACTTCTGCTTCAAGATATCCAAAAACGTCTCCTGGTCTCTAAGAAAAAATTCACAACACAAGGATGCTTTAAATTGATCAAAAGTGATGATACAGACATATTACTATTTCAGATAAATGCTGTTCTTCTGAACTTTCTATTCATCAAAGAAACATGAAAAAAAACAGTCAGCCGTTTGCAACATAATAATAATAATAAATATTTTTTGAGCAAAAAATTAGTTTAGAATGATTTCTGAAGGATCATGTGACTGGAGTAATGATGCTGAAAATTCAGTTTTGAAATCACAGAAATAAATTACTTTTTAAAATATTTTAAAATGCATTTTTATTGTACTATATTGTTTAGATATTCACATCATATTTCATGTCCTATAACAATATATATTTTTATAATTTATTGAAATTAATTAATATGCTAAATTATTATTTTAAGTTATACTGTATCTACATTGATTTTATACTATATTATTAATATAATACTATATTATTTAGATATGAATAATTTATAATATGTAGTTTTAATATTGTACTATATTATTTAGATATTATATAAATAATATATTGTTTAAATAATTTATTTAAATACTTTTCTTTTATTAAAATGTTTCAGTATTATTTTCACATCGCAAAAGAGACATCTTTAAAAACACATTTAAAATCTGTTCAAAACCTTTTGACTGGTAGTGTATACTTTTAATAAGAAATTATCCATAAAATTTATTAAAAGCGAGAGTAAGGACTTTATGTTACAAAATGTTTTAATTTAAAATAAATGCTGTTTGTTTTACCTTCTATTTGTGAAATAAATGTACCACAGTTTCCATAAAAATATTAAGCACTGCATTGATGTTAATAAGAAATGTCTTCAGTTGAACACAAAATGAAAAGTGAATGACTGAGAATGATGAAGAACATCATACAGGTTTGAAACAGCATCTTTCTCTAATCCTCATTGTGGTGTTCATTAAAATACAAGAGAAGACCTGCATTGCTCAGTGACAATATTTACATTTTATTCCTACATACATTGGTTTTGTACATCTATGCTTTGAGTTGAAGGGTGTGGATCAAAAACATACATGGTTTCTACTCTCCCTATACAAATGAAGTAACCCCTTCCCACTTTGCATTTAACTTGCGTATATTCTGTAACAATGCAATCTGAAAGAAAAAAAAAATATTCTGTGAAGCGACTGAAAATGAATTACACCGGGAATTCACCACTGTGTATCTACCGCAGTTACTGATGTACAACTTTCTCAAAAAAAACAAAATTACTTGTATACAATTTGTTTTAATCTGACCAATACGAATAGATTTCCCATCACTGGGCCATTTTGTGAATAACAACAGAAAACACCGATCAGATTACAATTCCAGTCAGTTACTGATTTTTTTTTGACCCTTATCATAATGCAAATAGCAGCTTGAGTGTACTAGCAAAACTGACATTTATAAATCCCATAGCACTGATTGAAGGAAAAAAAAAAAGTTAGCTTAGAGACCTAATTAAATGAAACAGACCTTAATAAAATACATATTCAGATGGGGTTCTAATTATTATACATGTGGTTCAGCTACAAAAATTGATTTACCATAGTCATACTGGGAGACTTTTATGAAAGTGATCAGATATAGCTTTATAAGGATCTCTATTTAACACAAATGTGTCATTTTATTCCAAGCAGGGCAAGGAAAAACATAATAAATCTGAAGTCAAACATACACTGGTACAAGCCCTCTTCACTTTCCTTCTGTTTGGTGTCCAATCAAACAATTCATAAAACCTCTTACATTATCAAGTTAATAAGAATAAAATAAAATTCTCTTTACATTTCACATACTGTTAACAATCTCTTTACGAGGAAAGTGTCAGGGGAGAAATTGGTTGACTTTTCTGAGGGGTAGTGAGAGTAGAGGTGGGGCAGTTCAATATGATTTTCTAAAGCGAGTAATAAATCATCTCAAGCATACAGTGAGAAATGGACCCTTAGGAGAACCAAAGAGGCAAACAATCAGCTAACAAAATGTTTTGACTATAAACCGGGTTCGTAGTTTTTAGTTCTTGGCGGCATCGGCCTGTCTCGTCCAGTTATCTTCTTCGATTCCAGAGTCGTACTCCTCCTCAGAGGAGTCTTTAGCTGGAGCTCTAAATGGAGAGAAAAGAAAACCAGTCAATGAGACTAAAGAAAATGACCATAAAGTGCAATAAACAAATGAGGCAGTAAATTCAAAGAGACAGCAAAGTGTGCTGGTTTACTTCGAGAACACTATAGATTGTCAGTATGTACATAATCATCAAGTAATTAAATAGTTAAAAATAATTAAATATATTTTTAAATTGAACACAGATAAGGAACCATTATTTGCTAATGTTTAAAAAAAAAATAATAATAATATCACACTGAGCAGATACATATATTTTTAACTTATTTTATCAGTAAGATTTTTTTAAAGAAGTCTTTTCTGCTCATCAAGGCTGCATTTATTTATATAAAAATACAGAAAAAAACAATTATATTATTGCAATTTAAAATAGTGGTTTTCTATTTTAATATACTTTCAAAATATAATTTATTCCTGTGATGAAAAGCTGAATTTTCAGCATCATTACTCCAGACTTCAGCGTTACATGATCCTTCAGAAATCATTCTAATATGCTGATTTATTATCAACGTTGGACAGTTGTGCGTCAATTTTTTTTTTTAATCTGTAAAACTTTTTTTTAAGATTCTTTGATGAATAAAACGTTCAGAAGGACAGCATTTATTTAAAATATAAATTCATATCATTGGTAACAATATACACTACTGTTTAAAAGTTTGGGGTCAGTAAATTTTTCTTTTTTCTCTTTTCAAGAAATGTGTTCAATTTATATAAAGTGATAGCATAGATTTACATTATTAGAAAAGATTTATATTTTGAATAAATGCTGTTCTTTTTAACTTGTTATTTAAGAAATCCTGAAAAAAAGATTGACAGGTTCCAAAAAAATAAAAAAATACTACTAATAATAATTATTCGGCAGCACAACTGTTCCCAACATTGATAATAAATGTAATAAATCAACATATTAGAATGGTATCTGAAGGATCATGTGTAAAACTGGAGTAACAGCTGATGAAAATTCAGCTTTGCATCACTGCAATAAATAATATTTTAAAGTATATTAAAATAAAAACCATTATATTATATTGTAATAACATTTTACAGTATTATAGTTTTTTTCTGTATGTTTGATCAAATAAAAAGCTTGATGAGCATTACAAGTCTTACTGATCCCAAACTTTTAAGCGGTAGTGTACATATATAACTGTTTCATTGCAATGTGCAGTTTAAATAAATATATAAACAAATAAAAAGATTAAAGTATCTTCAAAACGTTCTTCAAATACATGACAGACCTACTTTTAACTTTTATTATTTATTTTTTTCTCCTTAAATTGGCCACTTTCAGCACATTTGTGAAGAAAAGTAATAACTTAAGGTCAGTCAACAGTTCCATGTGTGTCAAAAGAGGCTTTACATTTTATTGCAGACAGATAAGATGATAAATAAACTACACTGTAAAAAACAATTTGTTGAGTCAACTTAAAATAATTTGTAACCTGGCTGCCTTAAAATTTTAAGTTTAGTCAACTCAAAAAAAAAGTTTATTCAACTTGAAATGTTAAATTATACTAAGTGACAACTTAGATATTTGAGTTGAATCAACTTAAAATTAAGGCAGCTGGGTTACTTATCCACCTGTTAAGTTTAGCAAACACAAATATCTAAGTTGTTACTTAGTACAACTTAACATTTCAAGTTGACTAAACTTATTTTAGTTGACTGAACTTAAAATTTTAAGGCAGCAGGGTAACAAGTTATTTTAAGCTGACTCAACAAATTGTGTTTTTTATTTTTTACAGTGTAGGTCATGTAAGCTCTCACCTTATGTACTGAGGCGGTGCTTTTCCTTGAACCACTTCCTTGTTCACTTCCACGGCCACAATATCTGAATGTGGCACCTCAAACATGGGATCTAGCAGCAGTTTTTCCTGTTGGGAAATAATGGCAGCTTATGAGCTCACAAGAGCATGTGTCATTATACCAGCGTGCCTGTGAGGAAGTAAAAACTTTACAAAACAAACAACAAAATGCCATTATCTTACCATTATGGATCTAAGCCCTCGGGCTCCGGTTTTACGTTCCAGAGCCAGTCTGGCAATCGCTCTCAGGGCATCAGTTGTCACGTTGAGATCACACTAATACAAAACAAAAACATTCAGAAGCACTTAATGATTCACTTTAATTTACGCCACAGTATACTATATTATGTATTATATACTGACTGAATTAGAAGTACTATAAACCATCTAATTAATAATCTAATAAAATGCAAACAAATCTAATATTAATAATGTTAATATAAACATCAAAAAAGTCAATATTCATTATTATTTTTAATTAACATTTTATCATGTTATTTCAGGGTTTTAATTCATACTGGCTTAATTAAACGTGTGTTTATTAGGGTTTGTTTGTTTGTGTACTTCAATGTATTCTTGGACTTTGAGCTTGCTTGGTATGTGGATTCCCTTTTGTTTTCTACTATGTGAATTGGTCCCACTTTACATTAGGTGGACTAACTATGTACTTGCATCAAAAAATAAGTACAATGTACTTAATGTGTTGATACTGTATTGCAAAGCACTTTCTGCTATTGAGGTGGTATACAGGTAAAGTTAGGGACAGGTTTGGTGGTATGGGTAGGTTTAAAAGTGAGATAAGGTGTAAGGAATGGGTCAACAGTGTAATTAAGGTAAAGATAATTACAGATGTAATTGCATGCAGGTGTTTTTTAAAATATAGGTACAATTTAAAAACATGTATGTGCACAATAAGTGCATTGTTTCAGATTATTCATTTAAATGTACATAGTAGTTAAAGCCACCTAATATAAAGTGGGACCTTTTAAATTAGTTTATTTTATTTTCCGTTCAAAAGTTTTAGTAATTTTTTGTATGTTTGTCATTTTTATTAGCTTATGTTTTTTTTAATGCGTCTATATATATTTATTCATTTTTTTCAGCAAGTTGAATTTTTTATTTCTAGTAACAAAAATGTTCTTCTTTATGGTTTTAGTGTACTTTTTTTTGTAGTTAACACTGCACCCAGGAAATACTTAGGACTATTTAGATTGGCACAAAATGTTACCGATATCCAACAATCCGATATTTTTCAACCTTTTTTGATTTTTTTTTTTTTTTTTATATTTCCTTTTGTTTAGAAACAACACCAGTTTTCTCCTGTGCAGAAATTATAAGCAAAGTATTTTTCATTTTGGTTAGTTTTTAACAAGAACTTATTTGTTAGAATTAAATAACAATACTGAAGTGATTTTATAATGACAGTACATTGAAGCTTTGAAAATAACTATAAATAAACTACATACCAATCGCTGCATTTTTTTTTTATTTCAGCAAGATGCAATGGTAACACATCCATCAATAAATCAGTATATATAAAAATGATTTAAGTGTCATGTTTGTGATTTTTTTTTTTATTTATGTAAGCTATAGCTTCTGATCTTTAAATTAAATTTTATGACAATTACTGCTTTATTTAATCAGAAAGTAGGCCAACAGCGAACCCTACAGAATTAAAATTCCTTACCGAATGGACATTAGGACCCTGCTATTACAGTTTACTTTATAACACACCGAACCCATCATTCTGTACGTGCATTCTCAGATAAAATGCAGCGATCCAAAACAGTGCATCTAATCATCATTCAGGCAAAACTTTGCTGAATGAGCCATACTGCTGATGTGATCTAATCGTTAGCACAACTTGAGCACATGTGAGTTTACGCATTCCTCTTATCGGCATAACATCAGCATAATTTTTCATATCGGGCCGATGCGGATACTCACATTTAAAGCCACATCAGTCCGATAATCTTGTGCATCCCTAGTTTGTATATTAGGTACCAACCTTGTCCATGCTGAAGAGAGCCTGATACTGAGGCACAACAGCATTGCGTGGCTCTGTGAGGATGCGCACAAGTGTCTCCTCATCCAGGCTGTGCAGTGGAACCACAACAGGAAGACGGCCCACAAACTCAGGGATCATGCCAAATTCAATGAGGTCTCTGGCCTCCACGTGTTTTAGAAGCCGGTCCTTCTCCTCAATCTCAGCTACCGCGTCCACCTCTCCACCTGTGGTGTTTGCCAGGTCAGCCGCTGCCGCCGCCCTTCGACCTTTCCCCATGTTAGATGGTGTTCCAAACCCAAGATACTACATATAGAATATGAAGGCAACAGTTACATTATATAAACATAATTTTCCCACCAAAAATAGTTTGAATGGTTCATCCAGTTTCACCAAAAATTAACCAAGAAGGTCTTGCATTATTGGGTAAATAAAACCTTGCTGTTATCAGGTGCTGCTCACCTTCTCATTCTTTCTCCTGCTGATGATTCGATCAAGGCCATTAAATGCCCCAGATGCTACAAACAGGATATTGGTGGTGTCAACTTGGACAGTTTCACCTCTCAGCTTCCTTGTGTTCTTCTCAGGAACATTAACAATAGTGCCTTCCAGTAGCTTCAGTAAACCCTATCAAAAACAATGCAACACACAACCTTGCAGTAAAGAAATAATATTTTTAAGCATGACTTAAATCTTAATAAAATGATTTGTAGAAGTTGTATAAAAAAAATAAAAAATAAAAAAAGAAACTGTAAGAGCTCACACACACAAATATATATTTAAAGTACAAATCTGGATTTATTGACACACACACATATATATATATATATATATATACACACACACACATATATATATACACACATATATATACACATATATACATAATCACACACACACACATACATACATACATACATATACATATACATATATATATATATATATATATATATATATAATTTTGTATATATTTTGTAAGATGATAAATTGTTATAATTATTATATATTTTATGTTATTATTTGGACTGCTTTGAATTTATGTTCATTCTTGGCATTTTATTGGGAATATGAAAAATTACTTTTGGCTTGACATTAAAAAAAAAATGCTTTTTTATTTCATGGCAGATTAAAAAAAAAACAAAGGTGACTTGTCTTTTATTCTGTGGTAGAAGCAAGTTTCTGTAGCACTTTGCAGAAATGGGTACATCACAAGTTATTGTTGGTGATTAAAGAATTACAAAAATACAGAAGTGAAATTCCAAGAGTAACACACTGTTTCTGTTAATCTTTAACAGCCATGTGAGCATTCTTGTGATTTAGGGCAAAGTTCAGCTGGCATATCTGAAGTGTGTGACCTAGGAAAGGGAATCTGGTTCACTTTTAATGACCAACCTGCTGTACTCCCTCTCCTCCCACATCTCTTAACTGATGGATCCCAGGAACGCTACCGATCTTGTCTACTTCGTCCAAAAACACGATACCTGAAACAATTTCAACATCCAAATCAAAGCTGAATTGAACAAACTCCTGGACTATGTGGTTTTTGGCTACATGTTACAGGATGTGTCTCACAACTGTTACCTTGTTGAGCTTTCTCGATCACGTAGTTGGCGTCCTGCAGCAGCTTTGCGATGACTGACTCTATGTCCTCTCCCACATACCCTGCCTGAGTGAGGGTGGTGCAGTCACAGATTGCAAAGGGAACATCCAGGCATTTGGCCAGCGTTTGGGCCAGAAGTGTTTTCCCTGTAGTACAGATTCAATAGGTTTCTAGTTGTTCATATTAGTACACTTTACTCAAGACAATTCTTTCAGGCTGCTTTTATTTTATACAGTACCATTCAAAAGTTAGGGGGTCGGTAAGATTTTTTTAAAGGGAACAGTGGGTATTAAGACTTGTATGGCTTACTATAAGGTAAATGTCTCTTACTGTAATATGTAGTAGAAAACCCATGAAAGATTTACATTATTTTAAAATATCCACATCGTTTTATATATATTCTTGACATTGGGGGGCACCATTATTTCGGTAACAAAAATGGTTGCACTTGGTGAGCTACTGGCACAACCTGTTGCTATTTTATCCGCAACACAACTTGGAATACACAATTTGGAAGATAAAATGCTGATATGATGACCACAGCTACTGAAAGAGCTTACAGGTGACGATGGATATAAGCTCAGGCCTAAACTTAAATGTCGCACCATTGATTTTCCCCACAAGGAGTCTAAATGCCCCTGATATCAAATGAAATCTGCGCTAAGAAACGCCTTCAGGGCCTGCGGCGTCATGACAAGTGACGGGATGTTTACATCCTGCCAGGATGGCATCAAGCGTTTCTTGTCTCTGCCGTTTGAAAGCTCTTTCAGTAGCTTTGGTCTATTAAAAGACTCAAAGGCATCGGGGCTAAAGTGCAGTGAGCAAAGATGTGGCTCTTTAGTAAGTTTTATTCGTTCACAGGCATCTTCGCATTCTTTTCTCCTCATGATCTTTAACATGATCTTTACTTAATATCTTAATCATTTTTGGCTTAATAATAATTTTGACCCATACAATATATTTTGGGCTATTGCTACAAATATACCCATGCTACTTAAAACTGGTTTTGTGGTCCAGGGTCACATTTTGGAGACATCATTTATGTTATAATAAACCACACTTCTTAGTACACAGGGTTCCCTTAACAAAAATCTTACTGACCTCAATCTTTGGAACAACTGTCAAACTGTACAAAGCATTGAAAGCGTGTTTCTGTCTCACCTGAGCCGGTGGGGCCCAGCAGCACTATGTTGCTCTTCTCTAGTTTGATGTCGGTGTGTGTGGAGTCCAGCACTTCTCCTCCTCTCTTCTCTGGAGGTGCTTGCTGGTTCAGCTGCTGCTGCATGGAGGCGCCCAGAGCGTTTCCATGAGGACTGATCCCTGCGATCTGGAGCAGCTCTGGACAAATTAATAACAGCAGCAAAAGCAAAACATAAAAAGCAAAAATTTACAAATGACTCCTTGACTTTAGAGGAATATTCATAATGTATATGATTTGAAAATCTAATCTTTATGTCGTACATAATTAGTCCTGTTTACATAAGATCTTTAAAGGGAAAGATCAAAGTTTAAAACAAGTATAAGCACAAAAGCAGGCTCTGGGATGCGCTTCCTGATGCTACGTACACGTCGAAAAGTCACGCAGGACGTAGGCGCAACTACAGACCCAGTGTCTAGTAAGTCAAATGCTGTTTACAAAACAAAAAGGTACAACGATGTCAGACGATTCTGAAGTTGTAGGAGAAAATAACATGGAGTTTTTCACCATACTCTACCTTTTTGTGCCGGAGTACACAGACAATGAACTTAGACGTGATTTGTAGCGTCATGGATGTGCAGCCTTGTTACATGAGCTTTTGTGCTTAAAAAGTATACAAATTTTTATTTTTGGAAAAAAAAAATGAATGATCGTTTCGCTAGATAGAGCCCTTTGAAGCTGCATTTAAACTACATTTTGGAAGTTCAAAATTGGGACACCAATGAAGTCCATTATATGGAGAAAAATCCTGAAATGCTTTCCTCAAAAAACAATTTCTTTACAACTGAAGACAGAAAGACATGAACATCTTGGATGACAAGGGGGTGAGTAAATTATTTGTAAATTGTTGTTCTGGAAGTCGAGTTCTCCTTTAAAAATCTTACTGTTCAAAAACTTCTGACTGGTAGTGTACATTTAGTCAATCATTAATAGAAATAAAGCTAAAATATAAATAATAGATGAAAAACTTAAATATGTTGCCTTGGCAACTAACTGAAACACTAAGTAAGCTGAAGCACTAAATTACTAAAATAAAAAAGCTAAATAGACATTATAAAGGAAGACTAATAAAATTACTAAAAATAAAATTAAATGTAAAACTATAAATATAAAAATAAAAGCTCAATTTATAAATATAATTATTTTGCGGCATATAAATAATATTAAACTAACACAGATAACAACAGCATCAAGTTGTGCACTCTCTTCTTCAGTAAAAACTAGATGCACCGTGCACTGTTAACTAGTAAGGTCAAATTGCTTAGTGTGCACAGCTGCTCTATTCACAGGATCTACAGGGATTTCCTGTGACATGAACCTCTGAAGGCTGCATATGACAAAAGCCAATCATGAACCAGCGGTTATATCAGGTCATTTGGACACTCTCCCTGTGTGCTTCATTCTTTCTGATACATGCATTGTCACTTATGTAATTATGCATAAATATAACACTTCAACAGTGAAAAAGGTTAAAGGAAATGTGTTTTTTGGCATTTGTACAACACCCAACAAAAATTAAAGCAAACTGAAACAAGACAGAACAGATTTGTTTAGAAAAAAAATAATGGTTTAAATGACACATATAGACAATAATGCAGATTATGGGTGTTGACATACACTTACTTGTAAACCTGTATTCATCCTCCCGTCGTCTTAGCTCTAGCTCTACAGAGAAAGGAGGACAGTTACGACGAAATCACTACCAATTCTCACAGAACAAAAAAAAATCTTGACCTATTGAGTAAACTCTGCTGCAAAATTGGAACTGAATTGTACAAATGCCAAATGACAAAAGATGACAGATTTCATAAAATGCTGCTGTTGGATTATTTACTAATGGACAGGGTATATGTCACAATGGAGGTTATATTGGCTTCTAAAAAGAGACGATTAGAAGATTCAAGAAGGTACACAATGGAAACATATCATGGAGGGCTAGTTCTTTACTTCAACCATGACACAACCAAAATAATTAAAAAGAGCATTTATGCCATCCAAGACGTAGATAAGTTTGTTTATTCATTGTAACAGATTTGCAGCATTTTATCATTTGATAAAATGGATCAAATGCACACCAATGGATCCTCTGCAGTCAATAGGTGCCATCAGAATGAGAGTCCAAACAGCTGATAAAAACATCACAATGTTCACAAGTAATCCACACCACTCCAGTCCATCAATTAACATTTTGTGAAGTGAGAAGCTGCGTGTTTGTAATAAATAAATCTATCTTAAGGCGTTTCAAACTTCTGACTTCTTGGCAAATTATGAGTGCATAATCCATAATAATGTGTCCAGACACTGTGACGCTATAAACATTTAATAAACATTTTAATGATAGATTTGTTTCTTACAAACATCACAAGATGTTAACTGATAAGACTGGAGTCATGTGGATTACTTGTGGATGACTGTGATATTTACTCCATTCACTCCAGAGGATCCATTGGTGAGCAAGTGAGGAAAATTTCTCCAAATCTGTTGCCGATGAAGAAACAAACTCATCTTCATCTTGGATGGCCTGTGGGTAAAAAAAAAAATTCATTTTTGGGTGAACTTTTCCTTTAAAGTGGTCCCATTATGCTCTTTTTCAAAGTCTTTTTTTTTGTTTTGGGGGTTTACTAGAACATGCTTTCATGCTTGGTGGTCGAAAAAGCATTATTTTTCACATAATTTACATTATTACAATATCTTACTCCCAGCCTGGCACAAATAGCTCGATTAGCTCCAGGTTTAATGAAGGCAAGCCTTCCGAAAAAAGGAAATGTGTTGTGATTGGTTAACTGTCTCACTGCGTTGTGATTGGCGAACAGTTTAGAAGGTGTTTCAGTACTGCCACCCCCCTTGTCAAAGCAGTTAGCGCAAACTAGATTAATAGTGAATCTTACGTTTTAAATATGGATATTTTTCTTACAAAAATGCATCGATTTGCTACAGGAGACCCCCGGGAGCCGTGTGAGGCACTTTTTATTATGGATGGATGCACTTTATTAGACTTTATTAGACTCTGATTGCATTCGTCTGAAAGAAGGAAGTCCTATACACCTAGGATGCATGGAGGGCGAGTAAATAACACACTACAGTAGTGTTGAGTCCCATTCTCAGCCTGCGAGATCGCAGATACATGATATTATCACACTAATTTATTTAATTATTTACATACTTAGTTTTATTGCCTGAAACCAGTTCCAGCATAAGGATAAAAGCAGCCTAACATTATCAAAAAACATCATCACTGATCAGCCTAGCCTATTCTAGTGCAAGTTTATGCATTTTTAAAAACACTTGCGTTATAAGTGAAGCTATCTACACTGTATGATGAATAAACCTTTGGAGTGGACTTTGAGATTTGTAACTTTGTAGATCTTTTTTATGCCCAAAGATACACTGACTAAAATTCAAAAAGTGAAAAAGCATAACAGCACCCCTTTAAATGGTCTTTTTAATTATTTAATTATTTATAATTATTTTTAATTATTTTTAATTAGATATTATTTATAAAGGATATGATATTTCCTTTAGCAATCATCACTACTTCTATTTCTAATTTTTATGTTTAAGGATTTGAATAATTTAAGCACAAAAACCTGTGTGTTTTACCAAAGAGTCACTTCTCCATTTCATGCTTTCAGCTGATAGAGTGAAACTTGGCTTTCTGATTACATCAAGTACAATCTGTATCCTGTAACAGATTCATTTCCTAATGGCTATGAGTCTCTTACATAAGAACCGCTTAGTGAAAACCACCTGTTCCTACCTTCCATGTGTGCTCGACACACATACACAAGCTCTGCAGTACAAACCTCGAGGAGTGAGGGAGGCCTGTTTCTCCACCTCCACCTGCTGCTGTCTGGAGCCTGCCGGCATGTTGTTGTAGATGCGTTTATAATGATTGTACACGGCCACCGACAGAACCTTCTTAGCATGATCCTGACCCACAACATACTTATCGAGATAAGCATAAATCTGCAATACAACAAAAACAGTACACAGACATTAAATACCAAGGTGGAAACCACCAGCTAACCTTGTAGTAGGGTGTTAGACTGCTTTAAAATCTCAAAAGTTAAATGAATACTTACCTTTTTAGGTGGCGGAGGAGGTTTCTGCTGGAAAGCCAACTTCACAGCTTCTGCTGCAGACTCTGGGTCTTTACTCAAACTCTTCTTAGTGTCAGTTTCTGAAAGCACCACAAAAAAGTGGTGGCATTTTTCACATTTCACAAAGCGAGTTGATGCTGCAAAAGAGAAATAACATCTTACTCAGGGTTGCATGGTTAATTGAATGAAAAACGTAAACGTGACATTGCTTAGTGAGATTTTCAAAGTGCAAAGAGCTGTTATTTAATTACATATACGCACAATGTGTTTTAGAGTGAAACATGGCACTCAAGCAGCTCATGATCCAGTGCTTTTAGTGTCTTAAAGCAGCTAGTTTGGGATGCTTGTTTATTTGGGAATACAATATGCACAAATGTTCGTATATTCTAACTGTAATTTCACAGTTGTACTATTATTATTTAATTAAAAATTAATTATAAAAAAATGATATTAAAAATTCTTATTTTGCTTAAGATTTAATTATAATAAATGTATTTTACTGTACAACTGTGAAATTACAATTCTAAGATATCTACGCATATTGCATTCCCTTAAATAAATAACAATAATAATAATAATAATAATAATAATAATTATTATTATTATTATTCTGCAGCCCTACAAACAAGCAAAGAAGAAGATTTAAAGGTTTGAAAGGAAGCCTTGGAACATAATTAAATTTAATTTATTAAAAAAAAAATGAATAAAGTGCAATCTAAAATCAAAATCTCCATTTTTACTTTTAATTAAGCAACTTTTAAACCATGTTACTAATTAAAGTACCAGCAGATGAAAAAGCAACTTGTTGGGTATGATTTATTTTTAGCATAGAACAGTTAGTTCAGCAAACACTTTGGCCTACTTAAACATGCACAAGGCCAAAAAAAAACGTAACTCTTTGGAAACAAGGTCAGTATTACAAAAAAAGTTATCACCTTGAGAAATCCAGTAATACACACAGCACACAGGTAATTATGTAAAAATGTATAAAATAAAATAAAATTAAAGAAATTAAAAAAAAATGCAATAATAATATATTTTTTAAAATAATATAAAATGAAATGAGGTACTCACAAACAAATGTTTCTACATGTGTGCACGGATCTCCACATTTTGGGCATCTCAGCTGACTTCCTCCTTTGCCGGAATTACTAGAGCTGGTTCTTTTTCCACTTCCTTCACCAACAGATTTCTAAAAAGGAAAACAAGTTTAAAAATACAATTTCCAGGAAGAGGATGAATGACATTGGCAAAGTTATTATTTCCTTCTCAGACCCTTGTTGTCAGAGAATGATGAGTGTATGACAAGTAACGCCACATATCTGCTATCTTACCTTTCCACCATCTCCATCTTTCATTCCATCTTTTGAAGCAAAATACACAGCCGTCTCGGAGAATGACCTCACGGGGACACGGCGTACCAGGCGAACCTCAAGAGTCCCCGGGCGGCTCAGTGACAGTAACTGGACTCTGGAGCCGGATATTCCTGTTTCACAAACACAAACATGAGAGCTTCAGGAGGAAATTCACTTGAAATAACAAAAACCTGATAACAATAACCTGATAACAATAACCAGGATAACAAGTGCCTCTACAGGACAGCAAAAATCAACAAAAATCACACTTTACTGGAACAGAAATCCAATCCAACAAATAAAATGTTTCTAATCAGACTTTTCATATTTTCATATTTTTAATCGTGAAAAAGATCTGACATAATCACAGGGTCTAATGACATACATTAAACTAATTAAACCGTAGTTTATTGTTTTAATAAATAATCTGAGTACATACACAATACGCGTATGATTCATATACTGCAATAGATACACTAGTCAAATATCCATGTCATTTTTTACTTTAAAAGCTTTAAAAATACGTTTTCTAAATGAGGGTTGACTTGTAAATATTTTTAAATTACTAATTTTTTAATAATTAGTTTGTTTATATATTGTTAGCGCACTAGCAGCAGTGCTAGCCCAACTAACTAGGCTAAGAAACAAACAAACATTAATATGTTTAAAACAATGACTTTGTTCTTACCTTTATGAGCTGAATTTAGGAGTTGTCTCGCTGCTGAAGCACACGTACACGACATGTTTGAGTGTTTTTGACGAACTGAATAGGTTGAATTTGAAGAGCGCTGAAGGTTAGC
The DNA here is from genome assembly GCA_012976165.1 of Labeo catla. Classification (NCBI taxonomy): domain Eukaryota; kingdom Metazoa; phylum Chordata; class Actinopteri; order Cypriniformes; family Cyprinidae; genus Labeo; species Labeo catla. The sequence goes on from VONZ01000196.1 coordinate 977,099, forward strand.
GCTAGCTGAGAGCTAACGCACTGAAAGCCATTCAAAACAGGCCAGACAATAATAAATGGCTTAAACCGAAATGTGAATTAAATGAATAATCAATCACATTAATATACGATATACGTTATTTCGGAAGCTGTTGTATGCAGCTGACCTAAACACAGTGCTGTCTAAACTAGACGCTGTGATAAGAGTAAACAACTGATGACACTCTTGAGTAACTGAATCATTCTGACCGAGAATCATCGGTGTCGGTGAATCAATCTGCAAAGATTCGAATCATTTGGTCAGTGAATCGCTTGCGTAACTGAATTAATTTAGCAGCGAATCAAATGAATCAATAAATCACTAAAGCCAGTGAATCAATTTTTAGTAATAGGCGGAAACAAAAAGTCCAACATCGCCACTACAACGCTGCACCTGTCTAATACACACTTCTCACTTATGTTATATCATTACACACCCCCACCGCAGCAATAAATAGCAGTCCTGATACGGCACAGTGTACTGAGAAAAGTACAACGTGTGCGTTTAAGTATTATTGGACACTTCCATCATTTTCAGGGTTCATTACAGATGAACTACTGAGTAAATAAACTATAAAAAAAAAAAACTTTGCGGTCTACATAGTACATTTAAGTATATAAATATATATTTTTTATTAAACAAAAATACAAAAGATACAACAAACCCTATAATTAATTTAGGGATAAACATGGACAGAAATACTTAATACATAATAATATATTTATAAAATATAGAAATATGTAATGTCACATTACAAACTAAATTAAGTAAAAAAATATGTATTAATACACTGAAACATTGAAACTTTTTTTCCCAAGAGAACTAAAATGAATTGCGACCGAAACTATCGTTCTGTCATTCATTTCCTTTTTAATTCCACAGAAGAAAGAAAGTCATACGGGTTTGGAACAACGTGAGTATGAGTTGTGTTTGTGTTTGTGTTTTTGTTTTTTTTCTTTGAGTGAACTGTTCCTTTAATAACGCCCCGTTGCTCACACCGCGCATGCGCATAGTTTGCGGTTCTTGATTGGCTGGTGTGATCGTACGCGATCAATCGTTTGTTGGCTGCGGAAGCTTCTGTCATGTGATTCAGCGAAAGGCTACAATGTTTTTTCAAAGCTGTGGATGAAAGTCAATAAAAGGTGATTTATCTCACAAATCAGCACGGTAATATTTACTCATCTATCGCTCGAAATGAGCTCCTGATTTACGTTGTTGTGAAGCGTATTCAAACGGCAGTTTTGTAGAAGCAAATGTTGTGCTTTTGAGCATCTAAACAATCTTATATCCGCTTTTTCAATATATTCAAACGAGTATTTCAGAGAAACCGTCAATTTTATAATTTGATGTAACTGCAGAAAGTGTGTATGTATGTTCGCCTGTCGCATTTACGCACGAGATCATTTTGTACTCTAGTCACATGTTTTTCTGTGGTGAAACACATGAAGGCGGTATAAAATAAATGCCACAGTACCTTTTCTTTTCATCTAAATTGCAAGCATCGAGTTGGTCTTGTCAGTTATTCGGTGAAACAGACGTATTTAAACAGACATTTCATTTGCATTTCAGCAATGGAGGAGATAAGGGTATCTCCTGACTATAACTGGTTCAGAAGCACCGTACCTCTGAAAAGAGTAAGTATCTATCTATGTATGTCTCTGTCTGTCTGTCTCTGTCTCTTTATCTACAAGTCAAGTCTCTTCTGCTCACTAAGCCTGTATTTATTTGATCCAAAGTACAGCAAAAACAGTAAAAATATTGAAATAGTTTTACTATTTAAAATAACTGTGTTCTATTTGAATATATTTTAAAATGTAATTTATTCCTGTGATTTCAGAGTAGAATTTTTAGCATCATTACTCATCACATGATCCTTCAGAAATTATTCTGTTCTGATTAGCTGCTTAAAAACATTTATTGTGTTGAAAACAACTGAGTAGAATTTTTTCAGTTTTTTTGATGAATAGAAAGTTCAGAAGAACAGCATTTATCTGAAATAGAAATCAGATACTCAGCTGTTTTAAGTATTGATGATAACAATAATAATAATGTTTCTTGAGCAGCAAATCAGCATATTAGAATGATTTCCGAAGGATCATGTGACACTGAAAACTGGCGTATTGATGCTGAAAATTTAGCTTTGATCACAGGAATAAATTACATTTTAAAATGTATTCAAACAGAAAGAGGTTATTTTAAAAAGTAAAAATATTGCACAATATTACTGCTTTTGCTGTATTTTCGATCAAAGGAATACAGGCTTGGTGAGCAAAAGAGAATTCTTAAAAAAAACTTTTGACTGGTAGTGTATAAATGTAAATTGTGGTAGAAACATAATTGTCATTGTTAACATAATGTAAAAAGTAGAGTTAAAAATAAAGAGGTTATATGATGCTTATGTAGCACATTTGTGAGATTTCTTGTCTTTCCATCTTCTTTAGATAATCGTTGATGATGATGACAGTAAAGTCTGGTCGTTGTATGATGCTGGGCCGAAAAACATCAGGTGCCCCATCATTTTTCTTCCGCCTGTGAGCGGTACAGCGGAAGTTTTCTTCCAGCAAGTGCTGGCTCTCTCTGGATGGGGCTACCGTGTCATCTCTGTATGTTTTCACACATCGTCTACAGATAGTTCTGCTAGAATAGATATCTGTTAACAGTTGAATGCTTTATTCAATTGCTTTTCATTTCAAACAGCATGTGCTTTTCCTTCTCTTCTGACATTATTGCTTTTGGTTTATTTGATGTTTCTGTATCCAGCTCCAGTATCCAGTCTATTGGGATCTGCTGGAATTTTGTGATGGATTTAGAAAGCTTTTAGACCACTTACAACTGGACAAGGTACGGTATATTGATTGTTGTATGTATGACGGATGAGAAACGAGTTTCTTTCACAACCTGTTTTTCGCTCTCTCTCGTTCTCTGTGCAGGTGCATTTATTTGGGGCTTCTCTGGGTGGATTCCTAGCTCAGAAATTTGCTGAAGTCACGCATAAATCTCCCAGAGTTCATTCTCTGATCCTGTGCAACTCATTTAGCGACACATCGATCTTCAATCAGACTTGGACAGCAAACAGGTAGAGACTTATACTGGATACTTTTGCAGTGGTAATGTCTCCATCATTGTGGATTTGTCTCAAGTATAATGTTTCTCTTCTAGTTTCTGGTTGATGCCTGCTTTCATGCTCAAAAAGATTGTGCTTGGTAACTTTGCCAAAGGACCTGTGGACCCAAAAATGGCAGATGCAATTGACTTTATGGTTGACAGAGTGAGTAATTCTACTTTATTGACTGTTTACAGTGTTGATGGTATAATTAGTGTAATTAAGTGTGATTTTTACAGCCACAGAAAAATGATTACAAATCAAAATGCACTACCAGTCAAATGTTTTTAAACAGTATTTTTTTTTTAATAAGTCTCTTCTGCTCACCAAGCCTGCATTTATTTGATCCAAAGTACACCATAAACAGCAAAAATTTGAAATATTTTTACTAATTAAAATAATTATTTTCTATTTGAATACATTTCAAAATACAGTTTATTCCTGTGATCAAAGCTAAAGTTTCAGCATCATTACTCCAGTCTTCAGTGTCACATGATCCTTCAGAAATCATGATTTGCTGATTTTTATTTAATTTTTTTTTTTTTTTTAATTTAATTTATTTTTTTAATTGAGCTTTTGTAACATTAAGCAATCAATATACCATTCAAAAGCTTGGATTCAGTATATGTTTTTGGGAAAGAAACAGAAATATAGAAATATAGAAATGAATACTTTTATTTAGCAAGGATGCTTTACATTGATCAAAAGTGATGATAAAGAGATTTATGATGTTACAAAAAATTTCTATTTCAGATAATTGTTGTTCTTCTGAACCTTTTATTCATCAAAGAAACCTGAAAAAATTCTACTCAGCTGTTTTCAACATAATAATAATAATAATAATAATAAATGTTTTTTGAGCAGTAAATCAGCATATTAGAATGATTTCTGAAGGATCATGTGACACTGAAGACTGGAATAATGATTCAAAAATTTCAGCTTTGAAATCACAGGAATAAATTACATTTTAAAATATATTCAAATACAAAACAGGTATTTTAAATAGTACAAATATTTCAAAATTCTACTGTTTGTGCTGTACTTTGGATCAAATAAATGCAAGCTTGATGAGCAGAAGAGACTTTTTAAAAAAAACATTAAAAATCTTACTGTTCAAAAACTTTTAACTGGTAGTTTACATTCATTTAATATAAAACAAAACATTACGGATTCTATTAAATGTGTAAATATGCTAACTTTCATTGCACTGAAATAGTTAAAAGTAAAAACTGCACATAAATCAAACCACATTCAGTGCTTATTCTGGATTGATGTGGTTAGTAGTAGATCTCATACTGACGCGCAAAGATAAATTTTTCTCACTCTTTTCTCATTAATCAACAAAGCGGGCTCTGTTTTTTTTCCTTTTTTTTTTCTTTTTTGTGCTTCAGCTGGAAAGCCTGAACCAGAGTGAACTGGCCTCTCGACTCACGCTGAACTGCCAAAACTCCTACGTGGAACCTCACAAGATAAAGGATATTGCCGTTACCATAATGGATGTAGGTCTTCTCTACACACTACTGGTTGATTTTTTTTTTTTTTAAATTGTTTCTTAAATAAGTCTCTGATCACCAAGCCTGCATTTATTTGAGCAAAACGTTTGCAAGAACAGTTTTTTTGGGAATATATATTAAAATGTCATTTATTCCTGTGGTATAAAGCTGAATTTTCAGCATCATTGCTCTAGTCTTAAGTGTCACATGATCCTTTAGAAATCATTCTAATATGCTAATATTTAATTGTTAGTCATTTGTTAATTATTATTAGTGCTCAGTTATTTTTTATTGATACATATTATAATCAGTGCTGCTTTGTGAAAATTGTAGTACGTTTTTTCCAGGATTCTTTGATGAACAGAAAGTGAAAAGCATTTATTTGAAATAGACATGTTTTTTAACATTATAAATGTCTTTACTGTTATCTTTAATGCACTCCTGCTGTTAAAAAAAAAAAAAAAACTTTCTTGTGCATTATTTCTACAAAAATATTAAGCAGCAAAAATTGTTTTCAACATTAATGAAATCTTGAGCAGCAAATTAACATAATAACAAATAAGATGTTAACGTTTAACACTTTAAAATGTTTTGCCTTTCTTTGTCACACAGGTTTTTGATCAGAGTGCCCTGTCACATGAGGCAAAAGAAGAAATGTATAAGCTGTACCCCAACGCTAGAAGAGCTCATCTCAAAACAGGTGGAAATTTCCCATATCTGTGCAGGAGTGCAGAAGTTAACCTGTACATACAAGTGAGTCCTCAGTTTCAACCAAAAATTCTAATTCTGTCATTATTTACTCACCCTCACGTTGTTTCGACCCCATATGACTGACTTTCTTTAGTGGAACCTGATCATCCTGCAATTATAGTAATCCGAAGCAAAACCCCTTTAAAAGTAGTCAGACTTGTGCCCAAATCTTATATGATAACTTTGTGTGAGAAAGAGAGTAATTTATGTTGTTATTTGCTTAAAAAGTCAGTTTTTGAACAAATTGCTTGATCTAATTAAGAAAACTGGTCTGAATGATTCACTCTCCAATTCACAAACTCACGACTCTGTGATCTGATTGCACAAGTTAAAGGAGAAGTCCACTTCCAGAACAAAAATGTACAGATAATGTACTCACCCCCTTGTCGTCCAAATGTTCATGTCTTTCTTTCTTCAGTCATAAAGAAATAGTTTTTTGAGGAAAGCATTTCAGCATTTTTCTCCATATAATGGACTGATATGGTGCCCTGAGTTTGAACTTCCAAAATGCAGTTTAAATGCGGCTTCAAATGATCCCAAATGCAGCTGTAAACGATCACAGCTGAGGAAGAAGGGTCTTATCTAGCGAAACGATCGGTTATTTTCATTCAAAAAAATACTATTTAAATACTTTTTTAACCTCAAATGCTCATCTTGTCTTACTCTTCCTGAACTCTTCGTATTCTGGCTCATAACAGTTATGGTATGTTGAAAAACTCCCATCGTATTTTCTCCCTCAACTTCAAAAATCATTTCAAAACATTCAACATTGCTACAGAAGTTCTGACCCAGTCTTTGCAAAGTGAACATGCAAAGAAGATCAAACAAAAAAGGTAAAACAGCAACATAGGACAATTTTGAAGTTGAGGGAGAACATGAGATGGGAGTTTTTTGACATGGAAAAAAACAGACTTCAGATTAAAACAAGACGAGCGTTTTTTGTTCTGGAAGTGAACTTCTCCTTTAATGACTTTTTGGAGGAAGATTATTAGTGAGTAACAACAGTTTGTTATAAAGACCAATTTTATGATACTAAAGCTTGATATTTTCAGTAAAAAGTGTAATGGGTAATTTGTTGTGATTTCAGGTGTTTAATTTTTTAATGTTACTCTGGTTTTACTCTGTAGATACACCTGCGTCAGTTTCATGGCACACGGTACGCTGCTATCAATCCAGAGATGGTCAGCGCAGAGGAGCTGGAAGTGCAGAGGACAAATCTGAGCAACAACAGCGAGAGTGACGACGAATCGTAGAGAGACCAACAGGCTTCATACAAACATCCTTTGAATGCTTACTAGATGAATAGGGACGTTAGTTGAACCCGTTTCAGCTAAACAGCATTCAGAGGTCACACTTCGGTATTCTGTTTTTCTATGACCTTAAACTCAGATAAATGTGAATGGACTTTAAAGAGCCTATTTTTACTTTATGGAAAATAAACAATATTTTGATAAGTATTACGACTGTAAATAAGTGGTTAGTTTTCATAGGATGCCATATTTTGACCCGGTTGCCTTACACAATATAAAACGCACGTCTTTGTTAAATTTAGCACTTTTTACTCCTTGAACTTAATTTTCTGCCTTTTGTACGTTGGTGTAATTTTTTTTTTGTTATGTATTTGGTTTGTTTGTATGAATGTTGTCAATGTCATTATGTCTGTTGTTTGTTGGGAGTCATGCACTGATATAAAATGAAACTTCAACATCAGATTGTACAAATCTCTTCCCTTTTCCAAATGACCTATCAGCAGTCCTTGATTTGGAAACATCATTATTTGCTTAAATAAAGCTGTGTAACCGCAAAAGACAGGTATTGATCATTATTATAGATTCACAACTATTCTAATCACAATAATGTAAATACACGTTTTACATTTGCTAAAAGTATTAACATACAATTACAACACTGCTATGGCTACACAATAAGTCTGAATATAGCAATCATTCTGTACCATGGTATTAAGTTCTGGTACCATTATGATTTACTCACCCTCAGGACATCCAAGATGAGGATGAGTTTGTTTCATCATTAGAACAGATTTGGAGAAATTTAGCCGTCAGAATGAGAGGCCAAACAGCTGATAAAAACATCACAATAATCCACAAGCAATCCAAATTACTCCAGTCCATCATTTAACATCTTGTGAAGCGAAAAGATGAGTTTGTAATAAATCCATTATTAAGACCTTTTAACTTTAAGCCATCGCTTCTGAATCGGGAAAGAAATATGGACAGACCAAGCACCTATTATGAGTGAAAAAAATCTAAAACAATTAACAAATATTATTGGATTATTCCTTGGGAGGAAGCCTTGTGGCAACAAATACAGGAACACAGAACTTCCTGTGGTAATATTTGTTTATTGACACAGTTTGTGTTGCTTGGACACCGTTTGCAAAATCATGTCAAAAGAAAACAGCTGCCTGTTGCTCAGAGGCAGCTGGTGATGGTTGTTTTGCTTTCGTCACACTTTCACTTCATTTATAAAACTGACAACAGTGATGCGCTTCACTGGCATTTGGGTTTGTGTACATAATAACCTTTGGTTTGGTTACTAACCGATAACCACTGCAAAATCGGCAAAATTGCGTCTTATGTCGTTGCAGAAATATTTTCATATGTCAATATTAACTTTTAACTTAGCACTGAATTTCCTGTTGAGTCATAATCCACTTAAGCCATTATAACAAAAATACAACAAAAATATCTAGATAGGAGTTTTTAATGCAATCTACAATTAAATTAAATTAAATGAACAGCCTGTCAGTTGGCTAACAACAACTCTTGTCATGCTGCATACTGTGCAGGGTTCCCACACCTTGGTTATCTTCTAATCCAAGGACCTTTCAAGGACCTTCCAGGTCCAATACCCTCAAATTCAAGGACTTAATGTGGGGACCAATTTTAAGTCAGAGCAAGGTTACATCACGTTTTCTTGTAGGACACATTGTTACATTTTTCATGCGTCAATCACAACTTTGCAAAAAAGCTTTTTTCTTTTTGGCATATGACAGAGATCTGATATTCTATTGTCGCATTTCTGTTTTGCATAAAACTGAAGAATATACGGCTCTGCACCTGGGGAAATGAAGTGATAAATCATGCTGGAGGCTCAGCAGATAATGTGGTCCCTTTATACAGAGTGTGTGTGATCGCGAAATTGAAAGTGAAAGTGAATAGCCGGTCATTTAAAAGAGATTTACATACTCCGCATATGATAGCGGCACCCTGATGCGGGGAAATTATATTCAATATAAAAATGACTGCGTGAGCAGGCAGTAATGGCCCGAAATTCTGCAGGAGCGGGATCGATAAAACAGAACGCGTAGGGCTTTAATACAAAAACACACACAATGAATGGCAACTGTAGAAAGCAAAAGCCAAATCCCAGACATTTTGGGCCATTTAGAAAACCTGGACGGACGCATTTTTTAGGTCCAAAAAGAGAACATGTCCAGGGAAAAGAGGACGTATGGTCACCCTAACTACAGAAAAATCAAGCAAGCTAGCATGCATAGGGCATGACGTATTGGCTAAATAACATGTTAGCGGACTGGAGGGAATAATATGGAATTTTTCCCCAAAAATTTGTTGCACAAAATAAATTCAAACACTTTTAAGGACCTGTATCTTATGTATGTTTATTTTCAAAAACTTTCCAGGGCCTGTTTTTTTAGATTCACAAACTTTCAAGGATTTCAAGGAACCCTGACTGTGACTCTAACAATACTTTAAAACAAGTACACTTACAAATCAAACAAGTACAGTTTCAGTTACAGTCTATGCATTTTTCAGGCACCTTGAACATCACAAACAACATTTACATTTATCTCCTGCTTGGGCAGGCTGAATATATTCAGAATGTTTGCATTAGGACTGGGTTGACAAATTTCACAATTCGATTTTGATTCTCAAGTGATTCGATTCAATTTAAATCTCAATTCCATACTCATTTGGATATGTATCAGGTACATGTCAAATTTTTCTTAAGGAAAAAACTCAACTAATGCTGTAAACTATAAAGGGAAGAAGAAGATATGTTTAGTGAATACTTGATACAATTTAGCTACAATTCATTTTTTTGAAATTTAAACGGTGGCTTTCATAAAAACTTGTTTTCATTAAGAATTTATTTAAATATTACAATGACATTTTAATTCCACATTTTAAAAAATCTAAGATTAAAGACATTAAAGTCAAAATATTTTGAGAGTAAAGTCAAAATTACGAGAATGAATTCGTAGCAATTACGAGATTAAAGTTATAATATTTTGAGAGTATATTCTAGCCTATTGCGCATACAAATGGCCTAGATTGGGAGAACCAGGAGATATTCCAGCTTTCAACATCAACATCAACATCAACGTTTTATAGCAAAATACAAACAATATATCTACTACAATAATGTGTTTTTCATGCCCTTTAATGTGCCGTGACAGATCGCTGTATTCGGCTCAGTTTAAGTGGCACGTGACTCATTCATCTTTCCGATCACAATGAGACATTCGCTTCATTAAATTAGGCTATACTGTTTGTTTGTTTTTTTTATTCCTTCTAATGTTCCTTTGTGTTTATATTGTGCTATAAAATTGAAATAAAGAGGAAAAACACATTTATAATTTGTATTTCGTGACAAAACTGACAGAATTTGAAAGCTGAGATGTGTGATATTAAAAGCAACAAAGCACAAAATTATTGCGTTTACTGGGTTGCTGGCGCACTACAAATGAATAGAAGACGTTAAATATTACGTCCCATCATTTACTGTATTATATAGTGAATAAAACAGCTTGTGAATAGTCACTTACATACCTCAGAAATGTTGACTTATGTTAACATTTGTTTTATATTAAAAGTACCAAAAGCACAAAGCTTATTGCTATTATTGGGTGGCTGGCGCACTACAAATAGGCCTAAGGCAGTCGAACACATTTAATATTATTCCCAACATAACACATGGTATGATTTCTGCTAATAATCCCACATATATCCAAATACATTCCAGTGGCCTGGCAACATCTCCCGGTGCTCCCAATCTGGACCATTTGCATGTGCAGGCTAAACCCTCAAAATATTATAACTTTAATTGCTACGATTTAATTCTCGAAACATTTTGACTTTAATCTCAAAATTTTATTTATCTATTTTTTAAATTTTTAAACATGGCACGCCGTCGTAAAATATTGAAGAACAGGTTAAGTAAAAATATTATGAATCTGCAACAGTACATATATTCATCAAAATCTCTAAAGCTTATTTTTCTAGCTAACAAGCTGTGGACAGACGTCTTTCTGCATCTGAAACACTGAATTACATGAGACATGATACATTTTGAACATACTTTCTGATTAGGATGTTTATTTTGTGCAGTAACTAGTAGTAGGGGCGGGGAAAGTATGTTTGGTTCATGTGCACTCCGCTAAAGCGGTCTTGCTTCATACTGTTTGAATTTCATATTAAAATTTACATTTTTAAAGCTGAGACTTTGTTTTAAATCATAAGTAACAAAGGACAAAGCTTGTTGGGATTTATTACAAATAACGTTTAGTGAAATTTTGTGTACTCATCAAATAAAAACAGCATAGACTATGAGTGATTCTCGGGAGAATTACTATTGGTTCCTCAGAGACCCAACCCAGTCCTAATCTGCATAAAATACTGCAGTGGTTTATCTTAATTTCATTGCACATTTTCTATTTTGTCCCACGTTTATAAGAACATTTGCACATACCAAAGTTCGGACCTTTCAGTCTGGCGAATCTCATAATGAACAGGATGATCAGTCGGGAGAGACTTCAACATTACTGCACATCACACATTTAAACACACATAAAACGTGTTACCCAGTATCCTGGGTAATGCAGCTGCATTAGTATTATATGTTTCTAGTCTTAAAAATAACAATTCATTACAGTAGTAAAACTGCATCTACAAATAAATTAAAAACAGAAAGACATGCATAACTAAAAATGAAACTGAAATTCAGCATGACCAAAAATGTTATTGCTTGGGGAGTTTTGACTGAAGAAAAAAAAAAGAAAATCTACCTGTTCTCCTAAAAAAAAAGTGCTTTGTCATATTTTCTCAATATGAACAGTTCCTCAGAAATGCATCGTTTTAATCCAAAGGCATGTTTGCTTTAAATATTTTCTCTTGGTGTGAACAGGTTAAAAGTTTTCTTCTCACATCAATGAGATTGTATTTTCGGGAGTATTTGTGTTTCATCGGTGCTCTGTATTTGAAGAGCATCCAATCTCATGGCTGGTACGTGCTCAGTCCAAATCTCATATTACATCGTAGAGCATTTTTTAGCAGAAGACGGATCCGCATTTGCCTGCTGTCGCATGCTTTCTGTTTGAAGGAAAAGAAAGTTGTAAAAGGTAAAGCAAGGTTGTGGACAGTGAAACTTAAAAATATATACTCAAGTCAGAGAGTTTCTCACTGATTGCATTTGCATCTTGGTAAAAATGCCATGCAAAACTTTAAGTAGGTCACACACAGGAAAAGACAGTCAGTTCTCGGCCAAAATAATAACCCAACTAGAATTTTAAATGGGAATTTGCATGCATTTGCATTGCAAGCTCTTCATTTTGCTGCCTTTGAGTCTGAAGTGCACATATGATGCATAAAACATCAGGCTCAATGGGCATCACAACAGGTTTAGGAACAGACCTGTTATGACCATGTATGAACTGTAATGCTGAATTCACCTGCCAGATCGATCCGTGAGATTCCGATCAGACCTTCGTACAAGCCCTTGATGGGGTTTTCTCCAGCGGTGATCACTCCGTGCAGCCAGATGAGCAGCATCCTATGCCCGTGCTCCTTGTAGCTCTTTGTACCTTTAAAGTTCAGAGCCTGTCATGACTACGACAGATATCACACTGAAAACACTTGGGCTGCCCTGCGATCTTAGAACAATGCACAACTTTTGGGAAAATGGTGCAAATTAAAGGTTAGTGTAACTGTTGGTGTCTTCAATTTAGTTAGAGGAATACAACGGCTATTAAGTGTCTTGTTTTCTGATTCAGAATTCTAATTACTGTGGTTACTGGCTCATGTAATAAACCTAATTTGCTTAGTGTAATAAAAACAGCACGTCTTCAGAAAACTTAAATGAAATGTCTATTTCCAGACCTCATATATTCAAGATGTTTTGTATTTTTGTGCAAATTTCCAAATTAGGATTTTTGGCAATTTTAGGAAATCATTTGTAGCCCCATTAAAAAAAGTTATTAACTTATAATAAAATAATCTACCCATTTGTATTTCCCCATTTATAATCATTATATTTCAATGGGTCACATAGAAGTTTGTTTTAATTTAAACCATATTCTAACTATAAAATCATAGTGTTCAAAAGTTTACAGTCAGTAAGATTTTGTTCCATTTCTTTCACAGAAATGCAGTATTCTTCCTAATATTTCTATTCTATCTATCTATCCATCTATGCCTACCAACTAGCCTAAGACATGCTATCAATGTATACATTCATGCTAGTAACATGGTATCATCACTTATACACACAATGTACTTATGCACTATCCACTCAGCCATGTAGTGTATGAATATGTATGCAATACGTTAAATCATCCTAACAACATGTTAAAACTTAGTAACAACATGTTAATTGTGCTAGAAATATGCTAGCAACATGTTAATCACTTTAAAAAGAAGATGCTAACATCATGCTAATCAAGCAAGAAACACACTAACAACATGCTATTTGTGATATCAACATGCTAGAAAGATGTTAACCATGACAGAAACATGTTAACCAGGCTAGAAACATGCTAACAACATTCTAATCTGTTAAAAACATGATATTAACATGCTAATATTACTAAAAAACATGCTAGCAACATGCTAATCGTAACAAAAACATGCTAGCAACATGTTAACATCATGCTAACCATGCCAGAAACATACTAACATGCTAGCAACATGTTAACATTATGTTAATCATGCTAGCAACATGCAAAATCTATCCATCTATCTATTTATCTATCTATCCCTACAACTAGCTTAAAACATGCTATCAATGTATAAATTCATGCTAGTAACATGCTAATCATGATATCAATGTGCTCAGTCATGCTAAAACATGCTAGCTGTGTGCTAAATCATATTAAATCATGTTAGCAATAAGTTAAATCATGTAATCATGTTAAAAGAGTAACATGTTAATTAGTAACATGTTAAATGCTACAAATAAGCTAGCAACATGTTAATCACTTTAGAAAAAAGATGCTAACAACATGCTAATCATGATAGAAACACACTAATTACATGCTAACATGCTAATCTTTTGAAAACATGATATCAACATGCTTAGATTACTAAAAACATGCTAGCAACATACTAATCATGCCAGAAACATATTAGCAACATGTTAACAGCATGCTAATCATGCCAGAAACATACTAACAACATGTTAGCATCAGGCTAACAACATGCAAAATCTAACTGTCTAACCATGCTAAAAGCATGCTAACAATATGCTAATCATGTTAGACACATGATTATCAACAGTTACTAACATGATAGTTATGTCAGGAACATGTTGGAAACATGTTAATGATGCTAACAATATTAAACATGCTACTAACATGCTAATCACGTTAGAAGCACAATATCAACATGCTATCAACATGCTATCAACATCCTAATCATACTAAAGCATGCTGACAACATGCTAATTATGCTAGAAATATGCTAGCAACATGCTAATCATGCTAACAACATGTTAGCAACATGCCAATCATGTTAAAAACATGTTAGCAACATGCTAATCATGCTAGCAATATTTTAACATCACGCTAATCATGCCAGAAACATACTAACAAAATGCTAACAACATGTTGACGTCATGTTAATCATTCTAGCAACATGTTAGCAACATCTATCTATTTCTATCAATCTGTCTAACTTTACATCTGTTTCAAAGTTCTTCTGCTTTTACAACTACTTCAAATTTTCAGGCTAGGCTTTCTCAAGCCAACCTAGTTTGTCTTGACAAACTTTATCTAGTTCAGCAAAGCTGAATTTTCAGCATCAGTCTTTAGTGTCACATGATCCTTCAGAAATTACTCTAATATGCTGATTTGCTGCTCAAGAAAATTTTTTAAAGATGTACTCTGCAGTTTACATTAAATGATGTACCTGTCCATTGGTGCTCTATGGCTCGAATATGTGCGTCTGAGAACTTCCAGTGCCGAGCCAGTGTTTTCCACTCGTCTGGTTTGAAATACCTGGTGGCAAGTTTCCATAGGACGGACCGGATATGCTGTGTCTCCTGTCGATGATCCTGCTTAAAAGTAAGACTTGTTCCCACAAGAGAATCTGAGTCACTCGTCACATTTTCCTAAGCAAATGAAATAGCACACCATCGTTAATTATTCTGACAGCTAAAATCTGACTCAAATAATTTAAGTCTAATGTACACTAAACCTACCTTCTCCCATTTGTAAAATCTGTCAGCTTTGATAATCATGTCAACGACGTTCACATGGTTGCCTCTTGCGGCAACATCCAGTGATGTCTTTCCCTGCTGTAACATCGATCGAACATCTTTTGTTTAGTTGTTTGATCACAGGTGTATTACAATCTTATCATCCACACCCAATTATGACAATAGTAATTTGCACCTTGTCAAGCAGATTAAGGTTGACTCCAGATATCAGGATCATCTCAGCGATGTTCTGCCATCCGTGTTCTGCTGCTATGTGCAATGCAGTTTGAAGCCGCTGTAAGAAACAATTGTTGATAAATGAATGCAGAAACCATTTCCTTAATCACTGAAATCATGACTGCATTTACATGTGAAACTCACATTGTCAAAGATGTCCAGGTCACATCCTGCATCGATAAGATCCTTTACTATTCCTGTGGAGTTGTTAAGCACTGCCAGGTGTAGAGCTGAAGTATGTTGCTAGAAAAGAAATATGTCCGTAAATGCTGTGTTTTTGTAAAGTTTGTCATGTTTTAGCTCCTGATTCACAAATCATGTAAATTTGCAAACATGCCCACCTCATGCAAAATT
The DNA here is from genome assembly GCA_012976165.1 of Labeo catla. NCBI lineage: Eukaryota > Metazoa > Chordata > Actinopteri > Cypriniformes > Cyprinidae > Labeo > Labeo catla. Next base: position 992,507 of record VONZ01000196.1, read on the forward strand.
AATTATTTTATCAGTATATATTTCTGTTGTCTGGACATGGGCTTTTTTGAATGTGCTCTGGATGTGTGCATGCATGGGTATTTCCTAACATTCTCTCCTGTTCTACAGTAAACATTATACTTTTTGATAGCGATCAATATTATGCGTTTAGTACTCACTGTGTCTACTGAATCCAGATTGATCCCTGCCTGTACCAGCAGTTTGACCTCACTTTCTGAGCCATGCTGGGCTGCCAGATGAAGAGCTGTCCTGTTACTCTATAAAAAGAAACCCATTACCATGTGCTTTAACTTGATGCACTAAACCAATTTGAAAATCTCACTGGTTGTAAAGACAGCTGCATATGAATATAAAACAATGTACTCACATTAGTAAGCTCATTGACATTGCAGCCAGCCTCCAGCAACAGTCTGATACATTCATAATGCCCTCCTTCAGCTGCCAAATGTAAAGCCGTCATGCCATCCTAATAAAAGTTCACAATGTAAAGCAAATAAACAACACCATAACCAAAAAAACGTGCAAATGCAGACAAAAATGAGGTCTAATTACAATGTTTTTTTCATCAATGCTCTCCCCGATCTCTATGATCTTCTGTAGGACGTCGCTGTGGCCTTGCTTCGCTGCCAAATGCAGTGCAGTGTTTTCCTCCTGCAGTTCATGAACACCATATTAGTGCTGCATCAGTGTTCACTATTACTTTATCGTTTGTCAATGCCAGTATTTTTCCATTCTTTGCATGTTTTTGTTTTGGTTAGTTTAACAAACCAAAGTAGGGGACATAAGGTATTCACTGTCCTCTACTTTGGCACTTTGAATCCAAATAGTAGAGAAAATCTAATTAGCACACACTGAGGGGCATCTGTGCACCCGTGACTTGTGCTGTCCCTTACCTTATCCTTGAGGTCACGAGCACAGCCCATACCAATGAGAAACTCCACCACCTCCAGGTGTCCATGCTCTGCGGCCAAATGAAACGCTGTCTTACCTGACTGACACACCAGATGGAGACAAGTTAGAAAGGACATAATGTTATACAGTCTTAAAGGAGACCTATTTACAAAATGGACCACAAAACCAGTCTTAAGTTGCATGGGTATATTTGTAGCAAAAATGCCAAAAATCATTAGGATATGTAGTAAAGATTATGTTCCATTAAGATATTTTGTAAATTTTCTACCATAAGTACATCAAAACCTAATTTTTGATTAGTAATATGCATTGCTAAAAACTTAATTTGGACAACTTTAAAGGCGATTTTCCCAATATTTTGATTTTTTTGAACCCTCAGATTTCAAATAGTTCGTATCTTGACCAATATTGTCCTATCCTAAAAAACCATGCATCAATGGAAAGCTTATTTATTCAGCTTTTATTTGATGTATAAATCTCAATTTCGAAAAACTGACCCTTATGACTGGTTTTGTGGTCCAGGGTCACATATAACTCTTAGGTGTTCCCAGAATGTGTCTGTGGAGTTTCATTTATTATTATATATAATTTTGAAAATGCCTATTCTGAGTGGAAACAGACACACACGGTTTTCGTGCATGTCTCTTTAAATGCAAATGAGCTGCAGCTCCCTGCCCCCCTTTCCAGAATAGAGCTGTGCATTTACAGTTCATACCTCAGATACTCTGCTAAAAAACATCTGTTTGGTTTTAATTATCATGTCTATCATGCTGAAATCATGCGTTTTACTTTGCAGAACATCTAATGGGGCATAAATCTCATTATAAGCTCATGTGTAATGAGAAATAGTACTGGAAATAGTCAAGTTTGTTGACATTCATAATACATGTGCCACAATCATATTGACTGTGCATGATTCATTTATTTTCTACACCTCTGAATTAAGTTTTTATAACCAAGGTTGTGGAAGCAGACAAAAATAATAGCAAATCAATCCAAACAAACAAAAGATCCAATAAACTTCTCATGGCTAAAATTTTGCCCTGCCCTACTCTATACAAATTACATTAGAATTCTGTGGAGCTTTTTGTCCTTTTTATGCTTGACAGCTTTACTGTCTGCTTAACTTCTTTAAGTCAACAAACTTCTTCCTTAAGACAATTCCTTCCTCAAAGTCACTCCTTGAAAATGTTTAACTGGTATTTGCGTGAACACTGTGCAATCATCACAGCTGTTATCAGTCTCTTAGATGAAAAAACACCTGTCCTTTGCTTTCTACTTCTACTTTCTACTTTGAATCAATGCATAAAACTGAGCTTCAAAAGACTTACATCATTTATGAAATCTTTTGCAAATCTTTGTTTTTAAGCATCTGCAAATACAGTATGTAGAAGTGATGTAATCAAAACACGAACAAACTAACTTTTTTGACAGATGATGTCAAACTTATCTTACACATTTGTACTGGTCAAACACTCTTTCAGAATTTTCTCTAGCACAAAAGCACCTTGAAATGTTACAATACACTGGAAAACAACACCCATTCTGTCCCATAACTTTGTCTGTGCTCTATTTTTTAGCAGGGAACTGAGGATACAAGTCTGTGTAATAAAAGACACTGTACTTCAAGATCACGTGCACTGAGCACGTGAGCTTCTCACCTTGTCAACTTTATTAAGCTGCACGTTTTCCAGATCTTCCATGATATAGTCCAAAATACTGATGTGACCTTTCTGGGCAGCACAGTGCAAAAGATTCAAGCCATTCTGAAAGTATAAAAAAGACAATTCAATCAGTGAGATGCACTGAAATGAAAGCCTGAATGTAGGTCAGTGCACACAACAATCTAATTTGTATTGGTTAGTAGACTTTAAAGGCCTTAAATGGCTTCAGACCACTATCCATCAAGAGCACAGTCAACCTCGAGAGAGCAGAGCACATCACGTGAGATGGTTCCACTGCCTTCTTATAGCATATCTGAAATTGACCAGGATTTTGCCAATAGAAACTTACTTTGTTTTCACAGGTGAGCTTCGCCCCAGTTGAGACAAGGATCTTTAGGATTGAGAGGTGACCAAACCATGCCGCTAAGAGCAGAGCGTTCATACCAAACTGGAAAACAAAAATGTATACAACATTCTGGTAAAATGTATTGCTTGCTAAATTTAGTCACTTAAAAGTGTCCACAAAATGCATAAATGTAAACATTTAATAACAGAGCTTAATTGATTTTTTTAACCAAAAGCATATGGAATGACATAATGAGATATGCTATATAAAGAATCAATTTTTAATAAATAGCATGTTTTTTAATATTATTTTAATTATCTGTAAAATGTTATCAAATAAATCTGCATGCATTACAATTAAATTAGTTACCCCCACTTTAAATTGTATTTTACAAATGAAAGTAACTCTACAGGATTGTTTACATAAACTGCAAAAACAAAAATGTGATTCAAAAATGTTGACCATTGTGAGCGTCTAAAAAGATAAACACTTTTACTTAAACATTAACATTAATTTTAATCTTAAATTTAGTTTTGACATTTTAATTATCCATTGCATTTCATGCCCACTCTGTTACTGTGAAAATTTTGTGCACCTAATTTATTTATTTTGCCAAATGCATGTGGAATGACAAAAACTATTTGACATCCTATTATTTATCTAAAAAAAAATTTATTTTAAAAAAACATTTTACAGAATTTTGTAATTCTCTGTATAATTTTATCAAATAATTAAAATATTATGCATTCAGCTCTTAGTATATGAAAAAAATACTATTTAAAAAAACAAAAAAAAATATCACACACTTGCACTTCTACGTCTATATAAATTTTAACCTAAAATAATCCAAAATGTAATCATGATGATTCTTATTTAAAAAAATCCCCATGCAAATATTAGTCAACTACTCAATCATCTAAAAAAGTTTTGCCTTGCATTTCAGGGCTGCTCTTTGTCTCTTCAGTCATTGTTGGTCTAACAAGCTCATAGCCTCCAGTAATTTACAGGACACATGCTGAATAGCAGCCCATTAAAGATTTATCCAGTGGAGCAGTATTTCACTTATTTGTGCTTATACAGCAAGTAAACAAGGAACATAAAATATTCAGCCTAAAATGCAACTAAATTTTATAAACAAAATGCATTTGACACGTACGCTGTCCATATCATCCACCTCCATGTCGTGGTCTAGCAGCAGACGCACTGCCTGCTCACTGCCGGCTCCAGCTGCCCAGTGCAAGGCCTTACGGTCCATCTGTAAAACCAAAATCACGTGGAAAAATGAAACATCCACACTGAGTTAGAAGCCATTGTCTTCGCCATGGTTTTAAGTGATAAATACTGTTGTCTGGGGTAAAATAAGGGTCATATCCTGTGCTTTTGTGTTTTCAACACTGTGGTGCATAACTGGGAAAAAACAAAAACAAAACATTCCAGTTGGAGAAATTGGCATGGTGGATGGCAACATAACTTCCTCTGACACAGCTTCCTGTACATTCTGCATGCTTCGCTCAGCTTTCTTCAACGTGCAGTCATGTTTAGAAGTGTACATCATGGTTTATTTTGTTATTTATCGCATCTTATTGTGACCAAATCTGGTCAAGGAGCCAAATTTAAACCGTTCCAATGGAACTTATAAACTTCTTTACTAAAAAGACTGCTTTAGATGGTCTAGTATAATTCACATAATCAATTCTGTGCATGTAGATTTGCATTGTTCAAATGTTTCTGCATTGGCTATATTTCACCTTATTTTTGACTTTGATGTCCACACCTCTTCTGATGAGCTCCTGCATTTTCTCTGTGTCGTTCCTCTTTGCAGCATCATGAAACTCCTTCTCTGAGCGAAGCACTGGAGTGAAATAAGAGTGGAATGTGACAGAGGTCAGTTGAGGTCAAAAGTTTACATACACCTTGCAGAATCTGCAAAATGTTAATTATTTGATCAAAATAACAGGGATTTTATTTAGTACTGACCTAAATACTTCACATAAAAGACGTTTACATATAGTCCACAAGAGAAAATAATAGTTTAATTTATAAAAGAGACCCTGTTCAAAAGTTAACATACACTTGATCCTTAAAACTGTGATGTTACCTCAATGATCCATAGCTGTGGGGTTTTTAGTTTTTTGTTTTTATTAATGATTTGTTTGTCCTGAACAGTTAACCTGCCCGCTGTTCTTCAGAAAAATCCTTCAGGTCCAACAAATTCTTTGGTTTTTCAGCATTTTTGTACATTTGAACCCTTTCCAACAATGACTGTATGATTTTGAGATCCATCTTTTCACACTGAAGACAATAGAGGGACTCATATGCAACTATTACAGAAGCTCACTGATGCTTCAGAAGGAAAAACGATGCATTAAGAGACAAATTTGAATTTGAAGATCTGGGTCAATTTAACTGATTTTGTCTTCTGGGAAACATGTATCTTCCGTAGCAAAAAAAAAAAAAAACATACCACAGCTGTGGTGTGTAACAACACAGGATTAAGAATCGAGTGTATGTAAACTTTTGGATGGGATCATTATTTTTTTTTATAAATTCAACTATTATTTTCTCTTGTGAAAGAAGGAAAAACAATGCGTTAAGAGACGGGGGGTGAAAACTTCCAAACAGAATGAAGATGTCTACATATTTCTTACTTTGCCTAAATATCATAACAATATAAATATCATATTTTTTTTCATTTAGTACTGCCCTTCAGAAGCTATAGAAGATACTTACATGTTTCCCAGAAGACAAAATAAGTTAAATTTACTTTAACTTTAATTTAATTTAATGCTCATAATTCCTTCTGAACATATACAGTTTAAGTCAAAAGTTTACATACAGAATATGCAAAATGTTCATTATTTTCCCAAAATAAATACAAAATGCATGTTATTTTTTTATTTAGTACTGACCTGAATAAGATATTTCTCATAAAAGACGTTTACATATAGTCCACGATAACACGCTTTTTGTATGATCCCTCTTATTTTGGTAAAATAATGAACATTTTGCAGATTCTGCAAGGTGTATGTAAACTTTTGACTTCAACTTCATATGGTGTATACAGGTACAAACATCAGCAGGACGCATGACTGTCCATATCAACAATATTTTAGTTTCTTATTCATGATTATATTCTATTCTTACATATTTCATACATACTTTTATACATAATATAAAAAAAACAAATATACGTTTTTAAAAATATAGTCACACAATATTTATAATAAATAATAATATCAGAAAATATTCGGTTGAGCTGGGTGTAACTTAATTGACAGATCAACCCACCCCTACTCAATAAGGCTCTTCATTCTTGTATTGTTTTACTATATTTAGTACCCACAGTTAGTTTTATAAGTTATATAATACAACGAGATGCTCAATATTTTAGCCACTGAATATATTTCTCTCACTTGCCCTAGTTAGTGTCCGTACCGCACTACAACAACACTGTCTCTATTTTTTCTTTTCAGTATTTAAACACTCACATATATCGTCTTCAGACACCAGTCCGTCTTCCATCGTCATTAATCGACAGTGTGTTATGTCTCCGATGGGCTCATCTTCTAAAATGTCTATATTTTCATCTTTTGATGTGATGTTCGGCTGTTTCTCTGTGATTCTCACACATCCGAGCTCAAGCCTGCCGCTTTGGGAAATGACGAATCCTGCTGAAGCGAACCAAGCTTTAGCTAATGAATATTAACTAGCTTACGCCATCCGCTTAAATCACATCCTATGGCGGCTTGAGACTTCATGAATATTAAACAGGGTGTGTCGACGTAGCCAGAGCCGTCTCTGGACGTAGCCTGGTGACGTTCCAATGCCGAAAGACTAGTTATGCATAGTTAAATATATACGCTACGAGTTTATCGCCATCCGGGTAAATAATGTGACAGACAGCAGATGTCATTTTTATGTCATCATATACAGTCAAAGTTAAACATCTGCATCCTTAAGTGAACATACAAGAACAAATAGTAACCTACTTAAAAAGGATAATTAAAAAAAGGTGAAAAGAAAAAGAAAAAAATGTGTAATACAAATTATGTATGTATATTTAGTGTAAACAAAAAATGCAGATATTATTGGTTTTTATTCGATGACATACATGATACAGCACACTACATGCGATATAGATATATATATATATATATATATATAATTCATTTAGGAGGTCTCATCTTTATTTCATGCTCGTCACCAAATAATTAAATTCATTATTTATTGTTATCAGGCTCTTTTCATTGAGAGATGATTTTTCATGGATTCATTTTCTTATCGGATTTATTCTTTGTTGTGAAACAATAGGCAGTTGAGCTTGTTTGTCTGTCTGTTGACTTCAGGTAAATTAACATGAATGCTGGACAAATGTTGACCTGTTTGAACAAAGAACGCTGTGACGTTATTATAAGAAACCTCCACTAGGGTGAGCTGCAGACTCACAGACTGTGACACGTTTCTAGCAAGCTGCATTTCCAAAATTCATTTCAGCCCAATTTCGTTTTCCATGCACAGCTGTTGGGGGCTAATAGGCCATTTAAAGATTGTGAGCCACAAACAGAGTTAATTTGTGCTTGCATAGATGCATAAAACTGTTTAAGCAATAGCAATGCATGCGGGATAGTGAAGCAATCCAATATCCTTGTCAGAAGAAACCACTGTGGACAAGGCCAAGTGGGAATGCAATTATCATGTTTTTGTTCAACAATTCAAGGAGAACGTCTTAACAGAATAGTTCACCCTAGGCTGAAAATGTTCAAGGATTTGGAGAAATTTAGCATTACATCACTTGCTCACCAATGGATCCATTGCAGTGAATGGGTGCTGTCAGAATGCGAGTCCAAACAGCTGATAAAAACATCACAATAATCCACACTGCTCTAGTCCATCAATTAACATCTTGTGAAGTGAAAAGTTGCGTGTTTGAAATTTATCAAGACATTTTTAACTTAAAGAAATGGCCTTTTTAAACTTATTTTCCTTAGTTTTTATCTAACTAAAATAGGCCTTCTATCTGTTCCGATAAGAAAACAAACTCATCTACATCTTAGGTGGCCTAAAGGTAAAAACATTTTCATCAGATTTTAATTTTGCAAATTACAAAAGTATGACTTGATCAACAGGTTTTGAAAATGTGCAAATAAAAGATCCAGCTCTGCATAATAGAACAGGTCATTTAAGAGCAACTTTGTTCATACTAAACATTTTAGACAGTAATAAGATACACTGTTCACTAGTCATTGCAAGCATGTTTAGCTTTTTAGGTTTTCATTTTTAATCTTACTATGTGCAACAAAACCATAACTCTTGACAGTCCGACTAAATATTCTCATGTTAAATCACACTAAATTTAAGCAGCGCTGCCAACTCTCACACATTCAGCATGAGGCTCATGCAGTTGACACCGTTTTCACACTCTCATGCTAAATGTCCATTTTCTCACACTGGGCCACTGATGTGACATCTGTCTGTATGAGTTCTTGCTTATATACAATTGAAGTCAAAAGTGCAAAAAATGCAAAATGTTAATTATTTTACCAAAATAAGAGGGATCATACAAAATGCATGTTATTTTTTATTTAGTACTGACCTGAATAAGATATTTTACATAAAAGACGATTATGTTTCACGAGAGAAAATATATAATGAATTTATAAAAATGACCGTTCAAAAGTTTACATACGCTTGATTCTTAATACTGTTACATGAATGATCCACAGATATGTTATTTTGTTTAGTGATAGTTGTTCATGAGTCCCTTGTTTGTCCTGAACAGTTAAACTGTCTGCTATTCCTCAGAAAAATCCTTCAGGTCCCACAAATTCTATTTTGTTTTTCAGCATTTTTACGCATTTGAACCTGAACCCTTTCCAACAATGACTGTATGATCATATGCAACTATTACAGAAGGTTCAAACGCTCACTGATGCTCTAGAAGGAATTACGAGCATTGAATTTGAAGATCAGGGTAAGTTTAACTTATTTTGTCTTCTGGGAAACATGTAAGTATCTTCTGTAGCTTCTGAAGGGCAGTACTAAATGAAAAAAAATATGATATTTAGGCAAAATAGGAAAAATGTACACATCTTCATTCTGTTCAAAAGTTTTCACACCCTGCCTCTTAATGAATGTTTTTTCCTGCTGAAGCATCAGTGAGCGTTTGAACTTTCTGTAATAGTTGCATATGAGTCCCTCAGTTGTCCTCAATGTGAAAAGATGGATCTTAAAATCATACAGTCATTGTTGGAAAGGGTTCAAATACACAGAAATGCTAAAAAACCAAAGAAATTGTTGGACCTGAAGGACTTTTCTAAATAACAGTGGGCAGTTTAACTGTTCAGGACAAGGGACTCATGAACAACTATCACTAAACAATAAAACACAGATGTGGATCATTTAGGTAACAACACAGTATTAAGAATCAAGTGTATGTAAACTTTTGAACTAGGTCATTTTTCAATTAAGTCATAATTCAATCATTATTTTTCCTTGTGGACTATATGAGAAATATTTTATTCAGGTCAGTACTAAATAAAAAATAACATGCATTTTGTATGATCCCTCTTATTTTGGTAAAATAATGAACATTTTGCAGATTCTGTATGTAAACGTTTGACTTCAACTGTGTACGTTCATATACACTGCTCAAAAACTTAAAAGAACACTTAATCATCACAGTGTAACACCAAGTTATTTAAACCTTAGGGATATCATTCTGTGTGGTTATGAAGCATAGCTGATTGTGAATCAGTTTCACCTGCTTTGATGCAAATGAAAGTGACTTAACGCTACACTTAGGCTAATACTTGTAGTTTATTAATTGCATTAGAAATTAAAGGTCAAGATGAGCACTTTGCATTGTGGGATATAATATTCTGTGCAGTGTGCTTGTGCATATACTGGAAAATATTCTAGACACACCCATACTGAAAATTGGCATAATGTGCATAGTATCCCCGCTTAAAAAACAACAGAGACCATTAGAGAATTTGTAATGTTTTTACTTAATGGAAATTCTGGAAACTGTAATGGTGCCTGTTGATCTCTATTGGTTGATCGCCTTTATGGTAAACTGCTAAATCCTAATGGAATATGTCCACTTGAACACACTACAGAAAGTCATTTTTAACAGTTTTAATGGTTAAACATTGATGGTTTGTAATGGTATTTGTAGTGGAAACCATTAGAGTTTCTGTGATGGTTTCTATTTTCTATCAGGGATATGTACTGCATACAATATGAATATTACGAAAGGTATGTACGATAGTATGCAGTTCCAAATATAGCGTCAGTATGTGGACTTTGCAGTATGCCAACAACGTCACTAGGGAAACAAAACAGACTTGTTCTTAAAAACAATTCCCATCATGCCAGCAGAGGGAGACGGGTGAAACAGCCTTTGCCTGTTATCTACACAGTATTCTGATACCACATAAGGTAAGAACAAATACAGATCACTTATTTTCAATGGGGAAGTAAGATATTTACAGTGAATGTGCTGGACTTCCGCTTCATTAGCCACTACATTCGAACAACTAATGTTAGAAGAATGTGCAGTAAACAGTAAAACTATTTGCATTACAAACTAGTCTATGATGATAATACATTAGGCCTAAAATAATATTATGAAAAACATTGTTGTCCTGCTTGATATCCTGCTCAACATCCTGCTCATCAGTTCCACATTTCACTTTTAATGCATGAAGCAGAACCGATTCTTTAATCTAAAACCAAGCATACTGGCCCATATCTGAACACACACACACACACACACACACACACACACACACACACACTGGGCTTCCATGTTTTATGGGGACATTCCGTAGGCGTAATGGTTTTTATACTGTACAAACTGTATTTTCTATCCCTCTACTCTACTCCTCACACAAAACTTCATGCTATCTTAGATTCTCAGCAATTCATTTAGTATGATTTACAGGCTGTTTTCCTCATGGGAACCAAAAATGTCCACATAAGGTCAAAAATGACTGGTATTACTATTCTTGAGGGGACATTTGGTCCCTAGGAATAGTAGGAAATACCAGGAACAAAAACATTAGATTGATTCTCCTGAAGCATATTTAGTCTGCTTATGCAATCCAGTTGATGACATCACATAGACATGTTAAAAGCAAAAACTTGTGTATATAAAACACTTCCTGTTTTAGTAAATTCTAAACTGACCATATCTGTAAACCACCGTGTATGTGTATACAATTTGTGTGTTAGATACATTAGTTCTATGATGATATTGATATTTTAGTATAAACACACATCACTGTTTAAATTAATTATGTTTATAAAAGAAACTTTAAACTTAAATAAAGTTACATCTAGAAAGTTTAATGCAAAGACATTGTTGAAAGTCTTTTTTTTTTTTTTTCAAACATAGCATTCATTTCAGTTTCTTTTAAAGGGGTCATCAGATGACCAAGTTGATATGATTCTTTAGGGTCTTAATGAAAATCTATAATATACATTGGTTAAAAATTCTCAATGGTTGTGTAAAACAACACCCTTTTTACCTTGTCAAAATGGGCTCTGCAAAAATCAATCCATTCTGATGGATTGTTCCTTTAAATGCAAATGAGCTCTGCTCACCCCGCCCCTCTCTTCTCTCTGTGGAATGATGAGCTGCTCTGAGAGATTGTTTACTAGAGCCGCATTTAGCGCGTTTAGCCACAAAACTTTCTAACTAGCACGTTATTAGGAAAGGTGATTGCAGAGATTTATAAAAAAAACCTTTTACTCACTTCTGCTGTAAGTGAAGCTGGATCACGAATGATTCGTGCGAACATAGACGCATTTATGTAGATCGGGAGACGCATTCCCTTCACAAACAAACATAATCCACTGCATCTTCAGCGGCTCAGATCGGGAGTAAATGACGACCACTATTTTCATTATTACATCCAGCAACGCAACACCTCAATCACTCAATCGGAGATATTCTTGTCTAACTTACATCCCTGCTCCGGCATCGAAACAATGGAGGTTGGACTGTTACAGCTGATCTGAGGTAAGACGCTCATGTCAATCAACTTTTGTGTGAGCGGCCTCTGAGAATAGCTTGATTTGAAAAAGGGGATATTATTTTTACAGATTAATTAAAAACCACTGCATGGATTTTTAGCATTATAGGGTAGATTTGTACATACACTGCCAACACACATTAATGTTCAAACAACATGTAAAAGTGAACTTTGCATCCGATGACCCCTTTAAAAACAAAACATGTTCGGCATATGATATTTCATATATAGAAATGGGCAGATAAAGTCAAAAAGTCTGACAAGATAGTGTAGATTAAAGACACTTTGTCTTTATTAAGACATGCTTTGCAAAGCAATTATTTCCCATTTCTGCACATTTAATATGCATTTAGATTTTAAAAAAAATATTAGTCCAGTTAGTAATGCAATTAACAGATACTGTAAGACATAAAACCAGTACTTCAGTAAACACTTAACAGTAAACAGTAATTCTAACTTTGTTCTTAAGCTTTGTTTTAGACAGACAATAAACATGAATATGTCAGAACATTAATAACTTAAATATTAAGCATTTCCCTGGTGGCCGTGTTATTTACAACAATGTTCAAATATCCACTGAGCTATAGTTTCATTAAAAATATGCGATAAATGATACAAATTGAAACTTCAGAGGGAAATTAGAAAAAAAAAAACACTAAATGTACTGCGCAAAAGACAAAGAACTAAAAACGAATCTCATTATTAAAGACTATGTACTTTATGTCAAGGAATATTTACATGTAAGATCATATCTTACAAAATGGTACCACAAAAAACACTTTTCATCATGGGAATATTCTCGATTCTGTTAGGTCTAGAATAAGCTGAACTTGATGTTGTCAACTTCTACACAGTTGGTTTTGCAGAATGTCAGTAACCGTTACCCATAATAGCCTTTGCTAACCAGCTTTCTCTGCATGAAGACTCTAAAGGCGAAGTGTAGCATGAAACTTGTATCTGTAGATTATTAATAGACTCTGTGAACAGGGAACCGCTGTGCCCACTGCATCAACATGACAAAGAACACAAGGAAGAAACTATTAATTCATTTTTGCACGATTATGTGGCTTTTTGCCAATAATAATCATGACAGGAATGAATCTAACTTTTAAATATATTTAAATTGATCCTTTTTGTACTACTGTTTTTACTGTATTTTTTAATCAAATAATAGCCATTTTGGTGAGCAAGTCTTACCAAACCCAAATGTCTGAACAGTATTGTATTTGTTAACATTTTAAATATGTGGATATTTTTAAAATAGGTAGTCAATAATCATATAGAACTGAATGCAAATGCAAACTAAAGACTACAGTGACTGCAAACTCTAACTTGCACTTAAAATATATATTTAACAGAAAATATATAGCGATGCTGTTCATACACTGTATATTCAGTTTTAAACTGATTATTAACCTTTATATATTATAAGTTTAAGGTGCTGTAATTTTATTAATGTATTAACCCTACCTGACAGATATTACTGAAAAAGGTGTCTTAAGAAACACACTTTAAAAAAAAGGAATTGGGGGTGAGGGGGCCAAACAGAAAAATCTCCTTGTGAATTATCTTGTATATTCAGATTGGCTGAGATGGCTTTGAAGAGAGGTTGTGTGGTTAACAGCGCCGGTGGTCTAAGTTTGAACTAAGTCAGCAAAATTGCTTTGAAAAACTGGTGTGAAATTGAGACTTCTGCTTAAAACATATTTGCTATAAACTTTATGAACGTAAGAGATGTCCATTAACTCTTATTTTTCAACTCCTCCTTTTTACACAGAAGTTGCAGTGCAAAATTCAACATACTCCATATCTCCCTTTAACAAATGTGTTAAAACTGTAAAACGCTAACTTATCCTAATAGTGGTTATGTTCACATGTCATTTATGTGGGGTTAAATCTATCTAACAAAGTGCCAAATATAACTAAACTTACAGAATAAGAAACACAGTAAGCTTAAAGTGAGATTGGTCAGCTGAAGCAAGCTAAAACCACACTACATGACAAACCAGCAGCAAGCTCCAACCCTAATAAAACACACCTGAAGCAGCTTATCAAGGTCTTACAAGGCAGGCTAGAAACTTCCAGGCAGGTGTGTTCTGCACGTCTCTCCACAAAATAAAATTGCATGTACAAATTAAGCTCAAAGTTCTTACTCAATTTGGACAGAAAATGGTTTGTCCTCCTACCGACAACATGCAGTGTCCTCATCTAGAGCAGGGGTTCTCAGCTCCGGCCTTCAGAGTCTATCTCCAACCTTGATCAAACTCATCTGCTTGTAACTTCTAGTAATCCTGAAGAACATGATTAGATTGTTCAGGTGTGTTTGATTAGGGTTGGAGCTAAACTCTGCAGGAAAGTGGACCTTGAGGACCTGATTTAGAGACAGGGTTGCTCAATCCTGTTCTTTGAGATCAATTTTCCTGCAGAGTTTAGCTCCAACCCTAATGAACCACACTTGAACCAACGGATCAAGGTCTTACTAGGCATATTAGAAACTTCCACGTAGGTGTGCTGAGGCAAATTGGAGGTAAACTCTTCAGGGACACTGGCACTCCAGGGCCGAGTTTGGCCTTGCCTGCTTTAGAGGCTACATTACCAAAATTATAAAGCAGGCATCTCCAAACTCAGTCCTGGAGGGCTGGAGTTCTACAGGGTTTAGCTCCAACCCTACTAAAACACACTTGAAACGGCGAATCAAGGTATTACTAGATATGCTGGAAACTTCCAGGCAGGTGTACTGAGGCAAGTTGCAGCTAAACTATGCAGGGACACTGGCCTTCCAGGAGTGAGTTCGCCCATACCTCTTCTAGAGGCTGCATTAACAAATATGTAAAGCAGAGGTCTCCAAAACTCAGTCCTGGAGGGCTGAAATCCTGCAGAGTTTAGTTCCAGCCCTAATAAAACACACTTGAAGCAGCTAATGAAGGTCTTATTAGGCATATTAGAAACTTCCACGTAGGTGTGCTGAGGCAAGTTGGAGCTAAACTCTTCAGGGAGACCGGCCCTCCGGAACTGAGTTTGCCTATGTCTGCTACATCAGGGGTGGCGAACGTCGGTCCTGGAGAGCCGCAGCCCTGCAGAGTTTTGCTTCAACCCTAATCAAACACACCTGAACAAGTTAATCAAGGTCTGAAGGGTTGCTAGAAAGCTACAGCCAGGTGAGTTTTAATTAGGGTTGGAGCTGAACTCTGCTGGGCTGTGGCTCTCCAGGACCGGAGTTCGCCACCCCTGGGCTACATTATCAAAACTGTAAAGCAGGGATCTCCAAACTTAATCCTGGAGTGCTGGAGTCCTGCAGAATTTAGCTCCACCCCTAATAAAACACACCTGAAGCAGCTAATCAAGGTCTTACTAGGCAGGCTAGAAACTTCCAGGCAGGTGTGTTGACGCAAGTTGGAGATAAACTCTGCAAGACACCGGCCCTCCAAAACCAAGCTTAGAGACCCCTGCAGTAAAGGCCAAAATATACTTTGGCCGTCCACTATTCGCGACAGTACATGTGATGCAATTTTCGTCATGAGAAGTGCCCGCGGATATGTGCACGCACACCACTTGCATGCAGCCCAAACAGTCAGCGAACAACCCTAATCAAACACACCTGAGCAAGCTCATCAAGGTGTTGAGGAAACTTAGAAAATCAGAGGCAAGTGAATTTGATCAGGATTTGAGCTAAACTTTTGAGGAACATGCAATTTGTAAATTTGAGCATTTGAGGAACCCTGCTGTAAAGGCTATACACCAACATTACCGAAACTTTAAAGCCTAAGGTATACTTTGGCCATCCACGTTCCACAACGGTCCACGGACTCTCCACGTGACGCAATTTTAGTCATGAGAAGTGTCTGAGGACGACTGCGCACATCGCTTGCGTGCATCCCAATTTTTGTGTCCACATACAACAGCGCAGACAGGTAAATGTTGAGACAGAACGAGTCCACTAGGTGGTACTGCGCAAGTGTCGAACTTATCCATCTGCGGTTGAGCATACTTTGACAGGTGTGCGCGAAACAAAGTGGAACGCAGAAAGAGAAGTATACTTTGGCCTTAAGGCATTTTAGCCTTGCAAGGCAAGTTGCTCGGAGAATTGAAAATGGTTGGAGATAAGAATTGCATTTGATCATTTGCATTTACTGTAAAATTGCATTTTTAGCATAGATCATCCTAACAGGTTCCTTGCACCCACACTTACCATTACAAACTTAATCTGTTTCTATTATTAAGATCTTTAAGATTACTGGCTTCCTTCAAGAACTGGTCAGCTTTCCTGAGCTTCTCCATTGCTGCAGAGAGCAAGATCTCTGGATTGGCGTCCCCCTTTGTTTCCGTCTCACTACTCTGTCCAGTCGCGATTGCGTTCAGCAGCTCGCCAGTCTCTTTGATCTCAGAAGACACTTTGCTTTGCAAGTCCTTTACGTCACTTCCGTGTGGTTTAACTGGTAACTCTTTTCCCGTGCTTTCTGTCTTCTCTGCATTCTCTGCAAGGAGGTCGCCTAGGGATGCAGAGCGGGTCTTGGGAGAATGCTTGAGAGGCATGGTGAAGTGCAGGGACTTGTTGGCGCATTGGCTTGGGGTTGTATGTGCATTGAAGACTGAGGTCTTTGAGGTGGTGGACGGGGTTTCTAACGATGGCTCCTCCAAACTTTCGGCTTTGCTATCGGATGGTTCTAGATCATCCTCGCTGGTCTCCAAATCTAGTGCTTGGGAGCTTCCTTTGAGCTTTGCGGAGGATGGCGTAACATGGTCACCGGTCTCAGACTCCTCTCCTGAGTGCTGACCACTGTCCAAAGACTTCTCCTCCAAATCTTCACTTGACACATCACCAGCTGGCTCATTTTGGGGTTCTGGAGTAGTCAATTTAATGTCAGCTGTTTCTGAAGATGAAACAGTGGAGTGGGTAAGGACCACTGGGTCACTTTGTGCGGGAGTGTCCTCTTTCTTGGCAGGTGCCTTTACTGGCTTCTTCTTGGGTGGAGCAGGGGGCCCAAGGCTCTTTTTTACAGATTCAGGGGTTGAAAGTGGAGTACGGTTAAGTTGGAGAGGTTCTAGTGAGGTTGCAACTTCTCCAGTGGTATTGGAGGCTTTCTTTGAGTTTTGCACTTCTTGTTCAGCACTAGGTTCCTTTGATGGTATACTGGGTGAATCCCACATCACTACTTGTGGTTTCATAACCTTTGTGGATAGAACAAAGGTCTCTACCTCTTCTAACTTATCCAGGTCTTCTTTCTCATTTGAGGCTTCATCTACCTTGGTACCTTCACTGTCAACCTCCTTATTCTTCTCCTTTTCCTCCTCCTTTTCTTCTGTTGTAACTGTGGCTGGTGTTACCGACTGGTTAGGCTTCATATATTTGGAAGGAGGTGTAGGGGGCTGGGCACTCTTGGTGGAAGGAGTTCGTTCGGAAGAGTCAGTGCTTTCTGCTTCAACCTCCTCTTTACTATCTGAGACTTTCTTCTCAACAGCTGCCCCATCAACAGAGACGCAGGGTTTAGACTCCTTTGATGGAGGCATCGGTGGCATCTTCTTTTGAGCTGCAGGTTCCTCATTTTTGGGCTCATCCTCTTTATTAGTTTCACTGGGTTTGTTGTCTTTTGATGGTGGCATGGGTGGCTTTATAACATTCTTCTGGGGAGTGGTCTCTTCATCGACATCCTCCTCTGGAATGTTGTTCATCGCCACAGATGGTTTAGAAGTTTCGGTTGGTTTATCCCCTTCTGTATTCAAGTCATGAGTTCCATTCAGCATGATAACTTCACCATCAAGGTCTAGTCTCAATATTCCATCACTTGTAACGTTCGCAACCTGTAAGAATAGTAACAATAATACATTTAGAGGATATGTCTGGATTATTGTTGTTAGTGATTTAAAGGAGAAGTCCACTTCCAAAACAAAGATTTACATATAATGTACTCACCCCCTTGTCATCCGAGATGTTCATGTCTTTCTTTCTTCAGTCGTAAAGAAATAGCTCTTTGAGGAAAACATTTCAGCATTTTTCTCCTTATAATGGACTGACATGGTGCCTCGATTTTGAACTTCCCACATGTATTTTAAATGCGGCTTCAAACGATCCCAAATGCGGTTGTAAACAATCCCAGCCGAGAAAGACAAGCGTTTGAGATTAAAGAGTATTTAAATTGTATTTTTTAAATGAAAATAACTGATCGTTTCGCTAGAAAAGACCCTTCTTCCTCGGCTGGGATCGTCTACAACCGCATTTTAAGATTGTTTGGAGTTGCGTTTAAACTGCATTTCGGAAGTTCAAAATCAAGGCACCATAGCAGTCCATTATATAGAGAAAAATGCTGAAATGTTTTCTTTAAAAAACATAATTTCTTTACGACTAAAGAAAGACATAAACATCTTGGATGACAAGGGGGTGAGTACATTATATGTGAAATCTTTGTTTTGGAAGTGGACTTCTCCTTTAATGTAAGTATGCATTCATTTGATCAAAAGTGGCAATACATTGGTTAAATACAACCCAGCACTGGGTGAAATATAGACAAATCCAGCAACTGGGTTGTTTTGACGCAGCAGTTGGGTTAAAACCCAATTTTCTGGGTAGTTTTATTTAACTCAACCATTGCTAAAAAAAAATACTATACTTCTTGCTTAAAATGAACATTTATTAACATGTTTAATAAATGAACATTTATATAGATATTTTTTTTTAAATAGCTTATTAATAAATGTTCACCTTTTGTTTATTGGTAATTCCTCTAGTAATTATGCTAACCAGAACATTGGGTTAAACATTTAACTTAATTGCTGGGTTTGTCCATATTTTACCCAGCACTGGGTTGTTTTTAACCCAGCATTTTTTAGAGTGTAAAGACTTTTACATTGTACATTGATTTTATTTCATAAAAATGCAGTTTTTTTTTAACGTTCTATAAAAATGATCACTTTTTCAACAAATATATTAATCAGCACAAGTGTTTTCAAAATTGATAATGATAATAAATGTTTCTTGAGTACCAAATTAGCATATTACAATTATTTCAGAAGGATCACGTGACACTGAAGACTGACGTAGTGGCTGCTGAAAATTCAGCTTTGCCATCACAGAATAAAAAAACAAAATATTTATATTTTAATAATAATAATTCACAATATTACTGATTTTCTGTATTTTTGATCAAATAAGTGTTGCCCTAGTATGCATTAAAGACTTTACAAATTTTTAAAAAAAATTCAATATTGCATTTGTAATTTTTTTTTCTTGATTACTTTTTTCTAATCAAACGCTCATTTAAAAGTTTATTAATCTCAAAATGAATATCTTATACGTCTATCAAAAGTATTTTAGTTTAAGTTTTTTAAATTTAAGAATTTTAAATACGTCCACATTAATACTTAAAAACACATCACAAATTAACAGCACAAAATAAAATTACACAAGTATTTATTTCAGCTTTTAGTTTTTTAACATGAGCATGGTCAACGTATCCCTAGTTGTTCTCAAACAGCTTTTTTGTATGTATGAAATGATCATATCATACCTCTTTCATGTGTATCCTTGTTGGCGGCCTTCTTCCACGGTTTCCCTTTGGTCGGTTCCGTGTAACATGTTCTAAAGAGCAGCTTTCATCAACTTTAACCTTAGATTTCAAACATACAAAATATGTTTCTGTAACTATGTTCATTTATATAACGCCACATTATTCATGAAGATCACATTTATGTGCATGTGTCTTTTTAAAAAAAATCACTGTTCACAAGCTGAACAATAAAAGTACCTCATCAAAAATTTTGTTCTTTGCTTTACTGATTCCTTCACTGAGTGCCTTAATCCAGGCCTCTTTCTCCTCAGGAGTTTGGGCTTGAAGTTTAACATCTTGGACCTAAAATGAACACAACGCATTTAGATGAAGTCACAGAAACCAGTACGTGCACACACGTGAATAAAGCGTTGAAAAAATGACAGCTTCAGTTGCACACGCTAATCCTATTTTGTTTTTCTTTACAAAATGAAATTATGAAATAACCCAAGCTGGATCCAGCAGCTAATCTTATGCTGGATAACATGCATTAGCTGCCAGACCACATTTCAACAATTGCATTCAGCACTCTAAAGGTAGATCCAGTTTCTGTTTTGCAGTGAACGTCCCTGTTTATTGGAAACATCATCAAAATGAAACAGGAAAATACTAAGTGATTTATCCGTAGGATGTCCCATTGTTCAGTTGGGTTTATATAAAGTGTCTAGCATCCTGTATATTGCCAGACTCAGCATGAGATTTAAGCTCTTAGAGTAGGGTGTGTCTAAAATATTTGTCAAACAGGAGGGTTTGGAATCTCTTAAATCTTTAAACTCTTTTCAAGAACTACAGTACGTGAGGTTTACTTATAAAATAAAACACCAGGCTGTGGTGCCTGACTCATACAGCTGGCTGGTCACAGTATTCAGGAGAGGAAAAAGTGACATGCTGGTCTGGCTGCTCTTTACACACACACACACACATTTTCTCTTCTGGAGAAGTCTCTTGACATCTGCTGAGCTCTTTGCAGTTCGCCAACGCTTCGCTCTCGTCATCTGTTAGTAATAATGCATATTTCGCCTGTTAGGTATCTTCCGCATTTCTCAAGTCCTCTCCCCACCTCCAAGAGTCTGGATTCAGTGTTATAGTGTACAGTAAACAATACATATTTAGAATTAATAGGCACCGAATAAATTAGACTGTAATAGATCTGAGCTCATGGAGCAGTATGACACAGACCGTGTGTGTCCAGAAGTTATGACATATCATGTGAAACACTGTACACAGTCCTCAGGATGAAGTCATCATTTACCAGCAGCTCTGATGTGCCAGCAAAGAATGGTTTGACAGTAAGACAATCCAGCAGCCCGCATACTTAAAGTAAAGCTTATCTCTAAAAAATATTTCACCGCAGAACAAAAAGACGCTGAATGCTTAAACATTTTTTAAAAGCGCAATGTCCTTAAAACTGTATCTGGGTCAACTGCATGACACTCTTTTTAACAGGTCTATTAATTCATGCTAACATACATTAAAAATGCAGTTCATACAGACAATGACTTCAATGCACCTTTTCTATTATTAATATGCTTTCAATTTCTGAATTAAAATGCATTTCGGTGGAGCTTAACATCAAAAACTATATTTTGGTGAAACCATCTGGAACTGCCATTAAAAGACTACAGTTATTATTTAAAAAAAAATAAACTACTTTGTTTTAAAACATTATGCAAATTTATAATCACCCTCTTGAGTGTCAAAGCGAGTAAGTGTATTATGTTTGTTTGTTTATGTTTAGTAATTTTTTAATGGCATGTTAGCATTGGGCTATTTACATGGCAAACACTTGGTCAGCATCGTAATACGTAAAATTTGTAATTATTATACACAACATAAAATAGAACATTTAAAATACATTTAGGTAATACATTACAAAATATTACACTTAAGTATTGTTAAGTAAAATATTACACTGAGATCCATGCATGTTTGTATTTAAATAAAATGTATATATTAAATGAATAACAATGAAAATTAGAAATGTTGCTTTAGCAACTAACTGGAATACTGTAAGCTGAAATACTAAAATGACTAAAACCAAAACTAAACTAAAATAAAAACAAATAAATAAAAAATAATAAAAATGACAAAAAAAAAAAATGAATTGAAAAAAAAAATTAATGCAAAAATAGAAAAATAAAAGCTAATTAAAATTATTAATAAATAATATGATACTATAGTATATAGATAATACTGAAATAACACTGGTATTTAAAGTGTAAGAGAAAATAATATTCTTATTTTACTTTTTTTCATTAAAGTAAAACTTTCTTTAAAAATACGTATTTAAAAATGATGATGAGTAAATGGAGACAGACTTTTTATTGGTATTATTTTTGTCTCAGACGCAGATGCTATCGTTAACTAAAATTAAAGTAAAATAAATATGAAATAAAAGAAGGATAAATATTAGATGAAAAACAAACTAACTACAAATCAGGAATGTTGACTTGGCACATAAATGAAGTAAGTTTAAGCAGTAAAATTACTAACAGAAATAAAATAATACAAAAAGTAAAAGGCAAATTAATTAAACAATTAGAAATATAAAAAATAAAATATTAAAAGCTAACATATAAAATAAAAACTAACTCAACATATTAATAAAAACTATAATAGTATATAAATAATAGTATAATAACACTGCTCAGATGTTTTTCTAAAAAATGATTAAATGAGTTCATTGTTGACATACAGTAAGAGTACAGACCAATAATACTCAGTCTAAGAGAAACAAATCACTTTTAAGAGATCTAACTATAAATTGAAATACTAAAATTACTAAAACCAAAACAGAATAAAAATAAATAAATAAATAAAATAATAAAAATGACAAAAACAAATTTAATTTGAAACAAAAAAAATTTTAATGAGAACTAATGTAAAAACTGAAAAATAAAAGGTTACTAAAATTAAATTATTTCAATTTAAATTATATAATGATAAATAAATAAGAAAGAAATAACACTGGTATTTAAAGTGTGAAAGAAAATATTACTATTTATTTTACTTGCCATTTTTAGAGTCATTAAATCAGAACTTTCTTTAAAAACATGTTTATTCATCAGCACCTGCTATTTTGACACTCCACATACCGTCTATGGAGGAAAATCCACTTTTCACTAGAAAGTGAAAAAAATGTAGGTTTGCGGCAGATTTGATAAACCACAAGTATTTGCATAGATATACAGGAAATCTTACCTCTGCATTTTGAACACATAAACACCAGGACAGGAAATGATGCCTTACTAAAGGCTGTCTTGCTTTTCACGATATGACTGCGTTAACATCTTTTTAACCTTAAATTAAGGCCAAGAGTCAACAACATGTAACATCTTTAAACCTGGGTTATAAAACCTAAATTAAAGTATAGTACCAAAGGCTTACAGTATGAATCACCAACCCATAATAAAGTATGAACAATGTGAAAATTAACACTGGGTGAACTCAGATGTAACACAGGATGTTTATCTTTTTTTATCTCAAATTTTATACAAGTGTTGCAATATTTAACACCAAGCACTAGGAGAAAAACGCCACTCGTGCAAAAAGCGACCTTTCACACATGCCCTATGCCATTATTTATTGCAACTTTGAAAGCAGTGAAGTGACACAGAGCATGAGGCATGAGTAACTGGCTCATCCTTGGTCATGTGTCCGTTCAGATATGTGTCTGATTCATTAGACTCAGTACAATGACCTAGTGTGCCTCTAGTGCATGCCATATTGAACCGCTGACGTCACGACTGCAAGCCAGCCATTGACAACTGTGTATTGCATTGTCATCCTAATGTGAGCCACTCTTTATATCACACACAAAGGAAATGGTAGACTGATATATTTGACGTGGTGAAACGCTGAAATGTTAATTATTACCTTGTTACCGCACTTGGGGCTTCGTATTAGTACCAGTCTGTGTTTCTTCTTGAAAGGACTCTTTAACTCGTGGCAAGTTTCGTAGTTGTCCAAGTCCAGTTTCTCCAGGCATGTTGTCAATTCCTGCACGACAAGGAAAATGTTCTTAGTTGTGAAAGTATAAACCAAAGGAAAATTGTATTGCTCAGAGGTTGCTCGATGAAGTTTCACTTAAAGGAACAGTCCACCCAAATATGAATTTTATCAACATTTACACACCATAATTGTTTCAAACCTTTATGGCTTTCTCACAGTGAGCAAAAAAAAAAAAAGAAAAAACATCAGTTTCAGAAATTCAGTATTCCTCAAAATGAAAAAAACAGGGAAATGCAACTCAGAATATGACACAAACCTGCAATAATTAAATGTTAAATACATAAACTTTTTTACTTTTGCGTTCTACTATACAGACATGAATTTACTTTTCCTTCACCCTGAGGCTTATTCATTTCACTTTTGGTGTGAAAGGGCTTTTAAGTTTGCCAAAATAGTACTTTCTATATTAAACACAAACAAGCAAGCCCAGCCCAGATATAAAAAGTAATGCAAAAGTAACGTAACACATTACTTTCCATAAGAAGTAACGTAAAAAGTAATGTAATTAGTTATTGTTTTGGGAGTAACGCAATATTGTAATGCATTACTTTTATAAGTAACTTTCTCCAACACTGCTGACCACTGTGGTCACCATTCAATTCAAAAAGAGCAGCTTGGGCATTCTGCTAACTTGCATGTTATACAGAAGAAAAAAAGTCAAAAAGACAGTGGTGAGTAAATGGAGACAGAATTGCCATTTAATGGTATTATCTTTGTCTCAGATGCAGAGTTGGCGTTAAGTAAAATTAAAACTGACACTATTAAAAGCATTTTTGTTCACTGAAATAAATCTGAAATAAAAACAGGGTTTCTCCGGGTCCTTAAAAAGTGATAACAAGTCTTAAATTTAGTTGTATCAAATTTAAGGCCATAAAAAAGTCTTAAATGGCACAAGAAAGTCTTAATTATAGCAAAAAATGGTTATATGGCTTAATGTGACGGTTAAACGTTAAAGGGAGGACTATATTTCTGCTGTTCCAAAAGCGCCACCTGCTGGCAGAGAATGATTTGCATTTGCAATCAGCCCAATTGCTGTTTTTTTGTCAAAAAATTGACCCATATTTTTATGCAGCAAACTGGTGTAATGACAAGCTAATGCATTATAGAAATGTAAACAATTAAGGTAGTAAAATATGTTTATATGCTATTTTATTAATATAATAATTGTTTAAATTAGTATAACTGATACTTTTTACTCATCCATTTTCTTAATGTTTTAAAGGCTGAAACCTGCATCTGAACTTTAAATCATGCTTTTTACAGTCACTTTACAGATTAGTATGTTGGACATTGCCCTACCATGCTCATATGGTATTAATTTTATTTGTGCAGGTCTTAAAAAGGTCTTAAAAAGTCTTAAAAATCCTGAAGATACCCTGAAAAAAAAGCATAAATATTGGATGAAAAGCTAACTAACTGAAAATTAGGAATGTTGACTAGGCACCTAAATGAAATAATAAATGGAAATAAAACAAAAAATTAAATAAAAATAAATTAAACATAATTATAAATATTTTAAAAACTAATACAATACAAAAATTAAACTTTAAATATATATATATATATATATATATACAAATAAAGATATTAAAAATAAAATAAACATGAAATATAAAATATAAAATGAAAACTGATTCAAAACAGTAATAAAAAACTATAACAGTAATTGAGTAAATATGAATATTAGTAAAATTACACTGCTCAAGATCATTTTCTAAAACTCTTCTAGTTTTAAGAAACTCTAAAACTCTAAGAGTTCTCACAGTGTGGGTATTTATTTATTCTGTCAACAACTTGGCAAAAAAGTAATCAATTTTAAATGTCTTGATAAAGCAGAGACGGCTAATAATTAATTTGACTACTTTCTGCTTGCATTAGGGATGGAAATAAACAATGAATCATCCGGAAACAAAAACTAGCTTTCTAGAAAACTTGTGTTGAGTACAAACAAGTATTTTCTTAATACTTTCTTAATCTAATTGCTGTCATTTGTGACCCTGGACCACAAAACCATTCTTAAGTAACACGGCTATATTTGTAACAATAGCCAAAAATACATTGTATGGGTAAAAATTATCTATTTTTCTTTCATGCCAAAAATCATTAGGATATTAAGTAAAGACATGTTCCATGAAGGTATTTTGTAAATTTCCTATCATAAATATATAAAAACATATAGCTAAGAACTTCATTTGGACAACTTTTAAGGCGATTTTCTCAATATTTTGATTTTTTTTTTGCACCCTCAGATTCCAGATTGTCAAATAGTTGTATCTCAGCCAAATATTGTCCTATTCTAACAAATCATACATCAATGGAAAGCTTATGTATTTAGCTTATTATGTAAACATGTTTTATGACTGGTTTTGCATGAAAACATCATAACTGTAGTCTCTAACAAGACTTTTCATTTCAGTTGAAACAGGACACTACTTTAGTCAATGTAATGGTTAAACCAATGTTAAACAACAGCCAAACAGCTATTAATAAAATCTGTTTTAGCACTGGTATGATGGACCACTTTACAATCCAGTCCAGTCCAAACAGATTTACAATCAAGCCCCTACCAACATTTGTTCTTGAGCAATAACATTTTACTCAAAAATACACAAAATTGTGAAATTACATTGGGGTGGTTTCATTTTGACTTCATAGTCTACATTTCAGCATGACTTAGCAGACTTACCTCATTCTCATAGACCGCAATCACTGTTCGTTCCAGTTGAATGTATCGGTCCTTGTAGCTGCTCAAGAACTTCCCTGAAGACTTCTTCAACCAGCCCGCCTTCCCAGCGCTTGTCACCTCTTTGGGCTTGGCCGGCTCCTCTTTCACACCCTGTTTTGGAAAGGAAGAAGGAAATCAGCTTTTATTAGTAAACCAAAATTTCAGTTTGACTTGGCATGCATTGAGATCCAGTAAGAGCATTCCTCAAATGGGAGGATGAAGTATGCAGCGGCCAGATTATCATTTTTTGGCCGGCATATGGGTTTCATACGACCTTCGACACCTTTTCAAATTTAACAGAAAGGACAGATGATGCTATATTTCCACATCTGCTCCGTTTCATTTTTTACAGCCTTCTCATGACTTTTGGGGGTCTTATCTGAATTTATCATTATGCTTACTGGCGTTTGCTATTGAAAGATTTACTATTATTATTTCAATGTACAGTTGAGGTCAAAAGTTTACATGCACCTTGCAGAATCTGCAAAATGTTAATTATTTTACCAAAATAAGAGGAATCATAAAAATGCATGTTATTGTTTATTTAGTACTGACCGAATAAGATATTTCACATAAAATACATTTACATATAGTCCACAAGAGAAAATAATAGTTGAATTCATAAAAATCACCCCTTTCAAAAGTTTACATACCCTTGATTCTTAATACTGTGTTGTTACCTGAATGATCCTCAACTGTGTTTTTTTGTTTAGTGATAGTTGTTCATGAGTCCATTGTTTGTCCTGAACAGTTAAACTGCCCGCTGCTCTTCAGTAAAATCCTTTAGGTCCCACAAATATTTAGGATTATCATTTTTGTGTATTTGAACCCTTTCCAAAAATTACTGTATGATTTTGAGACCCATCTTTTCACACTGAGGACAACTGAGGGACTTGTATGCAACTATTACAGAAGGTTCAAACGTTCACTGATGCTTCAGAAGAAAACACAATGCATTAAGAACCAGGGGGTGAAAACTTTTTGAATTTGAAGATCGGTAAATTTAACTTATTTTGTCTTCTGGGAAACATGCAAGTATCTTCTGTAGCTCTGAAGGGCAGTACTAAATGAAAAGAAAATATGATATTTAGGCAAAATAAGAAAAATGTACACATCTTCATTCTGTTCAAAAGTTTTCACCCCCCGGATCTTAATGCATAATTTTTCTTTCTAGAGCATCAGTGAGTGTTTGAACCTTCTGTAATAGTTGCACCTCTGTTGTCCTCAGTGTGAAAAGATGGATCTTCAAAATCATACAGTCATTTTTGGAAAGGTTTCAAACACATACAAATGGTGAAAAAACAAATTATTTGTGGGACCTGAAGGATTTTTCACTAAACAAAAAAAAAAACACAGCTGTGGATCATTCAGGTAACAACACAGTATTAAGAATCAAGGGCATGTAAACTTTTGAAAGGGGTGATTTTTATAAATTCAACTATTATTTTCTCTTGTGGACTATATGTAAACATCTATTATGTGAAATATCTTATTCAGGTCAGTACTAAATAAAAAATAACATGCATTTTCTATGATCCCTCTTATTTTGGCAAAATGATTAATAATTTGCAGATTCTGCAAGGTGCATGTAAATATTTGACCTTTTTATTTATTATATTATATTATTTTAAGGAATTTAGGATTAAGGATTTAAACCTGTAACCTTTAGAATTAAACTTTGAAGGTGCAATATTACGTTTTAAGAGATAGTTTACCAAAAAAATAGAAAATTCTGTCATTAACTACTCATCCTTATGTCATTCCAAACCCGTAAAACCTTCGTTCTTTTTCAGAACACAAATTAAGATATTTTTGATGAAATCCGAGAGCTTTCTGACGCTGCACAGACAGCAACACAACTATGTTCAAGCATGTTTAAGGCCCAGAAAGGTATTAAGGACTTTGATCAAAGAGTCAATTTGACATCAGTAGTTAAATCATAATTTTATGAAGCTACGAGAATACTTTTTGTTCACAAAGAAAAACCATTGTTCTAACTTTCTGACTGTGTATAGTTGCATGCTTTTGAAATGAAGTTTTGCAATTATTATCAAATTAAGAAAACAAAATGCAGCCCAATGCAGCTGCATTCCCATGAATTTTCAATAGGACTCTATGTGAGGAAATTCCTCAGGATGTCTCTTTAGAGGTCATCGAGCTGTTTTTCCACTTTCACTAGGCCTTTTGGAAAGAGCAGCGTGTGCGTTAGAGAAGGTGCAGCTGTCCGAGGGAGGAAAACCTGGAGAATAATAGGAGCAGCACTGTGTCATGACTTTCTCACATCGCCCCGTCCGGGAAACCAACATGGGCGACAGGTCACTCATGCCCTCGCAGCGTCTGTGCCGAGGGAGGGGGACGGAGTGTGAGGCGGCTCTTTGTTTTGCTTGTTCTGTTTGTGTGTAAATTGGAGCAGAGCGCACGGCACATCACAGCACACTCGCTGGAGAGAGACTTTGGGTGGGACGGAAAAATCGATATTGTGAAAAAACAGAGCGGAGCCAAACTGGACCTACAAAGCGGAGCACATACGACAGCAGAGAGAGTGTTCAGTGTTTCAAAGTGTATGATAAAACAGGAAACGAGCCAAAACATACGTTAGGCTCATGCCGATCAAACAGGAACTCGCAGTACTAGATGAGATAATTTAAGAAAGCGAGAAGTTACATTGGTAGTGTCTGCTGAAACATGCATCAGTTTTGCTATTGCTCACACTAGGGTTTGGGGTTTGTTCAGATCATTAACACCAAGTATATTTCACAGTGTAACTCGTTCCCACACGTTCGTGCTATAAATATAAATGTGAAAGTGTTAAGATGTCACCCTTTTAAACATTTTCTACTGGTGGATAATAAAATGAGCCAAAAAATGCATTAATGGAAGAGCTCAAATCATATCTTTGGAGCAGAATATCAGACTTTTAAAAACATCCACCTAGTAACGGGCCTAGAAACATCGCAGAAATGCACTGAAATGCACTAGCAACCACATAGCAATGGCCAGAAAACCTTTCAAAACACTGGAGCAATGTCTTACATCACGAAGAACAGAAAAATTATTTGACAAATGAGTTTTCAGCTATTATATTTGCATTTTCACTAAACTTCAAGGAAAGCACACAGAAATGTTCAAAATAAATTTAGAATAATAACAATGACAATAATAAATTATTACTATTGTTAATTTTATGAAGCACCTTTAAAGATAGCTTCTAAATAAAAATAATGTGATATAATAATAATACTCTTATTAACAATAATTTTATAAAGCTCCATTAAAGTTTCAAGGCAGCTTACGTAAGATATAAAGACATAAAAACAAATATTATTTCATTTTATATATTATGTATTTTAAATGCAAATATATTAAAACAATACATAGTATAAAATATAATAATATTAAATAAAATAAAAAGTCAAAAAATAACAACAACAACAATTATTATTATTATTACTAGTAGTATATATTACTATTAATAATAATTTATAGAAGTTTCTTAAAGTTTGTGTAAGACATAAAAACAACAAATATATTATAATATATATAAAAAATAAGAAGTAAAATAACAATTATTATTATTATTATTATTATTAATTACAATACTAGTATTAATAATAATTTTATAAAGCTCCAATAAATATGTGTTTACATAAAACATGTACAAAATATTTATATGTATACATACATTTATATTTACATATAATTTATATATATTATACATTGTTTTTAAAGGCAAAAATATAAAAACAATACATAATATATAATATAATAATATTAAATAAGATAAAATATAAAAAGTAAAACTTTTATTATTAGTAGTAGTATATATATAGTAGTATACATAAATATACAACTTTATAAAAAAATAAATAAATAAATAAAAAGTAAAACCCACAACAACAGCAATTATTATTATTACTAATAATAGCAATAGAATTATTAATAATAATTTTATATTATAAAGCTTCAGTAAAGTTTTTAAAGCAGTTTACGTAAGGCATAAAAAACAATTATTAATTTGATATATTATATAATTATATATATTATATTTATTATAATTTTTATAACTTTATATATTATATAATTATATAATAGTTTTTACAGGCAAAATTATAAAACTTACACATAATATATAATGTTAAATAAAAAGTAAAACAACAAATATTATTATTAAAAAATATAATGCACAACAAAATAGTTACTTTTTTTTTTTTTTCTTTTCAAAAACTGAATTTACACTAAACTGTCGGTAGAAACTGTATGATTGTATAAGGTGGTAAGACACACTTTAGCCATCCCATGTTTCATATGCATACAAAAGGCCATGCATGCACAAAGCCCCATCTGGGTCAGATATCAGAGCTCTGTGCTGCACGCTGACCCGGCCTCTTTCGACTCGCCGCATATCTAAATGTGAATCATCTGTGTGGCTCTTCCCAAGACCTCACTGCAACCCAGAGCAAAGCGACTCAGCTTGTTCAAAGACTAACACTGCAAATTTTGGCAAGCATCTGACTTTCCATGGCCCAGTAATAGTTCTGTCCAAATGAATGCAAACCTGTCATCTCAAACAACTGTTGCAGTAAATCTATAGTATATTTGCAAGACCTCAATCAGGGAAGTGTAAAACACGAATGCCAATCAGAGAAGTATAAAAGAGGAAATAGCAACCAACGTTGGAGATTTTACAGGAATTAAGTAGTCTTGCTACACGGGTCCTCCTTACCGCTTAACAAAACGGGTAGAGACAATTGTCAATATGAAACCAGGTCAATCCAAACAAAGGAAGAATCAATTGGAATGCGCAAGTGCATGGTGGGAGCATAGTGTGGCGTAAACTCAGGGCCAGAACGTGAAAGGTTGCTCGTTTGAGCCCCTCAAGGAAACAGCCTTGAGCTCTGACCATTGTAACCTTGAGCAAGACAGCAAACAACGGGTCGCTCTCAGCTTTGGACAGCATGCGTACAGACAGACCACCCACAGCCCATTCACTGACCAACGCATGCATGTTGCATGTTGTGCACAAACATTTCAACAGAAAGTGTTTTCTGATTTGTATGGCTGAAAATATTACATACACTACCATTCAAAAGTGAAATTTTTTATGTTTTAAAAATAAAATTTTCACGTCTCTTATGCTCACCAAGGTTGCATTTATTTGATCAAAATACAGTAAAAACTGTAATATTGTGAAATATTTTTACAATTTCAAAGAACTGTTTTCTATGTTAATATATTGTAAAATATAATTTATTTCTGTGACGCAAGCTGAATTTTCAGCATCATTACTATAGCCTTCAATGTCACATGATCCTTCAGAAATCATTCTAATATGCTAATTTACTGCTCAAGAAACATTTCTTAATATTAATGTTGAAAGCAGCTGTGTTGCTTAATATATTTTTATTTATTTATTACATTTTTGTCTGGAAATTGTGCTACATTTTTTTCTGAATTTGTTTGTAACATTATAAAATGTTACAAAATGTAATATAAAAAATATTTATTTAGCATTCTTGCTCTATAGAAACATTTGAATGGTAGTGTATTATTTTTTGATAAATTTTTTTCTGAATTTGTTTGTAACATTATAAAATGTTACAAAATGTAATATAAACAATATTTATTTAGCATCCCTGCTATAGAAACATTCAATTACTGTACTAGTTACTCTCTCTAAAAAGTTTGCATTACTTATTATTTTCCAAATCCAATATCAACCTTGGAATACTTGCACAATAAAATGATAGACTTGAAACTGCTCCTTCAAGTAAATTTAAAATTGCATAAATTATTCCTGAACTGAATATTTATGTTAAATCCACTATAGTTTTACATAGAATTGTTTTATCGTCTATACAGTATTTAGTAAGTAAATTACAGAAAAATGAAGAGTAATCCTTTTTTTTTCAAGGAAAAAGTAATTAAATTACAGTAATTAATTACTTAGTAATACATTACACCCAACACTGTTTACCAGTCACTAAATGCCACATAAAAACAAAATGAACACTGGTTGATCTCTTTACGTGCCGGTCAGACAGTCTCTTCCTTATAAGTTGGCGGCTCTTGACCAAAACAAGCTGCGAAGTGACGCAGACGTTACGCTGAGAGTAAAAAGATAACTGACTACAAAAATGGCACACAAGTGCTTTATTACTGCTGCTGCTTTTAAAAGTTTATGACAAGCCGAAAAGACAAGCGCAGCCTCATTAAGAGCTTCATTAGGAGGTAAACACTGGGTGATCTTCATAAAAAAAAAAACTGAACAGTGAGAAGTATTTTCATGGCACTCTGAAGTATATAAACCACAGATGCAGCCGTAGATTTACTGTGACCACAGCAGCTGGTCCTTGTCTTAACGTCACATTAAATTGGGTATGTTTTTTCCATGCTGTCATTATGTTCAGATAAATATGGCATCAAATTGGCCACGATGTACACAAAGGCCATTCAGGCACAAATGGATTTCTTGACACAAGCATCTGTCACTATTCATCTCGATTCACATTTCAACTTCAGGCACGTCTGTTCTAATAAATGATAACCGTGATAGCATGCTAATGTCAAGGTAATGATTCTAGTTATGTACACTACATATTAACAGCGTGGGTTTTTCAACTCTGACCACTGTTACTTCCTTATTTTAGTATTTCCTGAAACTACTTTTTACATAGTAAGTTGATCTTTTCTCCAGAAAGATATGCTTATCTGTTTAACATACCGATGGTTTAAAAACAGATATAGACAGATAGACAATAAACAGATAAATAGACAGACAGGCAGAAATAGTTAGATAAATAGATAGATGACAGATAGACAGATGACGGACAGACAACTAATTAAGATAGATGGATAACGCCCTATCTATCTATATATCTATCTATCTATCAATCTAAATATCCTTGCCATATCTATCTGTTTATCTATCTATCTATCTATCCATCTGTCTGTCTACCTATCTGTCTGTCTGCCTGTCTGTCTATCTGTCTATCTATCTGTCAAGCCATAAACCAGTTAACAAACACAAGGCTTGCTTTGGAAGGGGTGTTGGATGCTGCTGAAGTACTTCCTGGTACCGATCTAAAGCAACATCACCTCGATTTGATGAACAGAATATTAATACGCTACTTCTTAACTAAGTTTGACACTGTTGGAGCATTTCAAGATGAGTTTTTAGTGCACAAAAGACGCTTCAGATAAACAAGTGATGCAATCCGTCGTTTCAATACACTCGCACGAGAAAGAATAACAGTATGAGCACTGGACTAAGTTAACTAAGTCAAAGTTAACGTAAAGTCAAGTGAGTTTTGCTTTGCATTCCAAATGAAGAAGACTAAAAAGTTGCAACAGACACTGCTCATTCCAAATAATGCTAAAATGTTCCATTTAGAACACCATCTGTGTAGCGATAAAGAACGATATGTGAAATACTCACATCTTCCATGTTATAAAAACAAAGATCCCGTTATGCGCAGAAGAAAACGCTCGACGCAGGACTTTATCTCGGGTTAAAACTGTTGATCTCTCTTCGTCTCAACTTTCTCACATCCAACATGACGATGAAAAACAAGGAACTGTGTATGAGGCTGAAATGTAACGGGACTCTGCTGCTCTTTTTCCTCTTTCGACTTTCAGCAGTTACAAGTTTGAGGCTTGAAGAAAAAAAAAAGTTTGGTTTCCGGTAAGTCCCCAAAAGCCGCTGCCGCTGCCAAGAGACACGGCCGTGTCTCAAAACACAGCGAGCTGCCTATCTAGATAGCCTCGGAACGCCAAGAATGCCATCTCTGAGCTCGTTCACTCTTTCGCTTTGACAGTCGTAGGCTATCGCGGGAGGTCTAAAATGACTTTCCAGTTAAAAGACGTTTGAATGGAATTTGTATAGATCTATTTTGGTTCATCTCACTCAACCCGAATTGTCTCTCTGCGCCTCTAACACCTGAACTATTTGAATGATGCTGTATAAACAACACTTAAATCTTTTGTAATAAATTAGTAATATTTAAACCTACAATAACCTGATTAATAACAGTGTTTATGTTTTGACAGCGTACCGCCGCCCCCTCCCCAGCGTACAGTTGGAATTTTGAGATAAAAAGTTGCAATTACTGTTTGAATTTTTGTTCTGTGGCGGGAAAAAAGAATTCCGAGAAAAAAGTCAGAACTGCGAAACGTAAAGTTAGAATTGCCAAAAAAGCCAGGATTCTGAGGCCCTGTTTCAGTGATGGGAATAACGGCGTTATAAACAAATGGCGTTACTAACGGCATTACTTTTTTCAGTAACAAGTAATCAAATTAATTACTGTTTCCCCCGTTAGTAACTCAGTTAGTAACTCAGTTACTATCTGTGAGAAGTAACTAGTAACTATAACTATTTCTTTTTAAAGTAACATGCCCAACACTGCCCTGTTTACACTGGTGGAGGGTAACAAGTGGAGGGTTAGTAGCCTAAATGATGACAGAATTTTTATTTTTGGGTGAACTATCCCTTTAAGACCTTCCGTTTGAAGTCACAGAATTCCTAAGATTAGGAAAATATGATATTTATGGAGAGAAAGGAAAAACTCATGTGTCAGTAGTAAAAAATGTTTGCATGATGCAAATGCTAAGTAAACTAGCACAACTAGTATAACTACATATGCACATATATACCGCATGCAATTGTTTACTGCATGCTTTGTTATCCCATAAAATCGTCACTACCGTAACAGTCCCGAACAAAACATTTGGTGACATCTTTGTTTTCTGGGGCATTATCCCATAAAATTGTCACTACCATAACAGTCATGATTGAAACATCTGGTGGAGTTTTGGTAGTGACATTGTTGTTTTCTGGGGTGTTATCCCTTTTCCGAAAAACACTGTAAAAAACAATTTGTTGAGTCAACTTAAAATAATTTGTTACCTGGCTACATTAAATTTTTAAGTTCAGTCAACTCAAAAAAGTTTAGTCAACTTGAAATGTTAAGTTACAAATTAGATATTGGAGTTGATTCAACTAAAAAAAAACTGGTTTGTTTTAAGTTTAACAAACCAATTTTTTTAAGTACACTTATTTGAGTTGACTGAACTTAAAATTTAGGGTTTAGAGTTCTTTTTTACAGTGCATTTGGAGAAGTTTCGTGTTTAGTGACATCTATTTTTTGGGGTGTTATCTACTACCGAAGGATTTGGTGGAGTTACGGTACAATCATTGTTTCAGCAGTGAAAAGAGGCAACACATAATCCTTTATTTGGGGGAAATAAGTACAATTTTAGTAGAGTTATGCAAATGTTTAGTATTTTCGTATATTTTAGTAGTGTTTTAGTATGTTGGTTAAAATTCTGTAATGTGATGTGGTTGCTACCAAAACATTACTGTCATTAGCAAAAATGTGCAGTCACAACCAAAACATGGGATGTTTTGTCAAAAATAACATATATACTGAATTATCAACTAAGATGTTATGATAGTGTTTGCCTCAATGTATTTTCGAACAAATGAATTCTTAAATTTGAAGTAAAGTTGTAACTGTTATTGATTTACCTCTGAAAACTTTAATAAAATAGAAAAAAAATATTTACAAGGAAGAAGTTTCAGTAGTGACAAATTTAAGGAAAGGACAAATATTCCAAAACATTCTGAAAATACAACATCAGAATTAACTGCACAATAACTAGAAAAGTGTACCCTGGGTATTACACAGTTTGCATACATACAAAATTTGTGAAAACAAAGACACATTTTTTCAACTTAAGACATTTCCAACTCTGACTTTTAAATCACAGTTTGTGCAGTTTATTAATAAAACACTGATAGAAAAAATACTTCTGCATGCTGCACATACAGTAAACAGGCTCAAGTACAGTACAAATAAGTATAAATATCTTAATTTAGACTTCTCCATGATCGCACAAGCAGGCCAAAGGATATATATTTGCAGAGATGTTGCACTTCCTGGGGGTGTAGAGCACGTCAGCATTTGTCATAACCGAATAGGAAGAGGATGCAACCAGTTTCCTAATAATCACGCATCACATCATAAACACAATGGCAGGTGATGTTAGTTAGTACCTTTTTTTTTTACGCAAGTCTGCGACCCAGTTAGAACTGGAAATTTTCATGTGTCAGCCAGCGCTTTTGCACTTACCGACTTCATCTGCTATTTATAAATACAACCACTCGGTTTCTGTTTTCACGTAGGCCTGAGGTGATAAGATAAAAATATCAGATTTTTTTTCCCCCTTGACCTTTGTACAAGATGGGGTTATTCATTTAGAAAAACCACCGCTTAGACGCCACTTTCGAGTTATCAAAATGGGCCTGTACTCATTTAGCACATTTCCCTTTTACAAGTCTGTCATACTATCTTGTGATACTCATAAGTATAAATATTACATTTTGCAAGCTATATAGCATTTGGTGTGCAACATCAGGTACTTAATACTACAGTTTCTCCCCAATATAGCAGTTAGTGCTTCTTCTGAGCCACAAAACGCAAACCACATGCTGTGTTTTAAACCACATACGCTTTGTATGTAGCCTCAGGTGTTTTTTTTTCTAAAATGTGTCATACTTCCTCGGATGGATGCCTATCAGCTATAAGTCTTTTTTCAATGCATCCTTGCACAAAATCAGCATTAACGATTAATGCATTAAGAGTACCACACAAGAGGAAGTAATAGGATGGCTGATGACTGTCAACTAGTGCACAGGTTGAAGTTAATATTTCAGTAATATGTGGTGTGGCTTTACTTGTAGAAAGAGTGAAGAGGGAGGAGTTCCTGTTTCACAGAGAAACAACACAACAGTCGACATGAAATCTCTAACCAACGAAACATCTACGAAGATGCATTATATCCAAATGAGTCTTTATATTTGAATATCTTTACACACATGCTTTACTTTTATACTATTTATACAGTCCTCATAATCTAGGATGCATGTTTTTTTGTTTTATACCTTGCACAGATGAGTGGAAATAACACAGTGTATTTATTGGACTGCATGCAGTGCGATACATGTGAGCATGCATGTTTTAAAATGATGTGTTATATGAATCTTGCACTGATGTGAAACCGCACCCATCCGCAGTGAGAGGACAGGGGAAGCACACAAAGACCGTCCTTTATTTTTCTGGCTGGAGTTTCTGAAGTGTATTGCGCCCCCTACTGCTCCCTATAATCTGTTCATATAAACATTCATGGATTGACACTTATATGCAACTTAAGGCTTATTTAAACCAGGACCAAAACAAACAATAAATGAATAAACAATTTTATTTGTAATGGTAATAGTTAGTATTATTGCAAATACATTAACATTACTATTATTTATCGAATAAATATTAAAATACTTTATTCATATAATATATAATGAAAAGTTCATTTAAAATAATGAACTTTATGTATTTTAGAAATAAAAAATAAAGTACTTAATATTTATTCCGTATGAAGAATTATAATAATAATAAAATGATTATTGCAAGTAACGGTAATTACTTAGAATAAGTTATCATTATTATTATAAAAATACAATTATTATTACAATCACAATGAACTTTACATTGTATAATACAAATAAAATATATATTTTTCAGTATAAATAATAATAACAAAATTACTACTGCAAATAATACATTAATAGTAATGACTATTGATATTGAATAAATATTATTTCTTTTGATAATATATGTAAAGTTAATTGTGATTATATTATTATTAGCACAATGAACTTTACATTATATATAATAGAAATAAATACATTATTTAATATTTATTCAGTATACATAATAATAATGATGACGATGATGATGATAATGCTAAATTATTAATGCAAATAATACATTAATAGTAATTACTATTATTTATATTGTATACATTTTTTATTATTTATTTCGATAATATATAATGGAAAGCTAATTGTGATGATGATGATGATGATAATAATAATAATTATTATTATTATTATTATTATCATCATAATGAACTTTACATTGTATATAATGTAAACAAACAATAAAATATTTAATATTTATTAAGTATAAATAATAACATTAATAATAATAACTTTACATTATATAAAATAGAAATAAACAAAATATTTAATATTTATTCAGCATACATAATAATAATAGTGATAATAAATGATTATGATTAAATGAAAATTATGAATGCAAATAACACATTAATAGTAATTACTATTACTTGTATTGTATAAATATTTTGTATTATTTATTTCAATAATATATAATGGAAAGCTAATTGTGATGATGATGATAATAATAATAACAATAAAATCATAATGAACTTTATATTATATATAATGTTAATAAACAATAAAATATTTAATATTTATTAAGTATAAATAATAACAACATTAATACTAATTATTACCATTATTATTATTAGATGGTAACACTTATTTTATGGTGTCCTTGTAAAATAAATAAAAATAAATTATGCATAATTACATGCAACTAACCCTAAATCAAACCCTCATCCTAACCCTAATCCATAGTATGTGCAATAATATGTACACGTAGTTACTAAATATTACTCAGCACTTAAATGCATAATTATACTTTAACAAGGATATAAAGTGTAACTGAAATAAATAATAAATTAAGTACATTATTTTCAAGTTCACACTGTATTCAGCATGCACAATAATTAAGTTCAATTTAATGTTCTATAAAAAAATAAATATGCACATATATCTATGTATATGCATAGAATATTAACAAATTATAATGACCAGTACACAAGCACGCATATATTTGACATGACAAACTGTTTGATAAATAAATCAATAAAATTCCAGCAAGCATAAAAAAAAACAAAAAAAAACAATGATTTCACCCAAATACTTTTGAATGAGATTTATTTAAATAGGACATTTTTATAAGAATGGTTATAACACAGGAAAGCCACCGTAGATGAACATTTCTCTAAATCAGAGACTGTTCACTTTTAATTCATATACTCACACTTTGGTGAAAAAAAAAATCTCATCTGTCAACACAGGCAACACTGCTGTTTCTCAGTTGTTGTTTTTTTTCCTTTTCCAATGAGAGATTAATTAAACATGAGCACAAACTTCAAGTGCCAATCATGGAGGCCATAAAATGTGACATTAGAATTAGTAGAAGCTGCTGTAAACTACCCTACAAACTGAGTTCAGATGCAAACATGTTTGATGCACTGAGAATGACTACCATGCACTCAAACGGGGTGATGAAATGACCTACAGAAAGGAAAAACAGTGACTTGCGAAATAAAAAAATAACAACGGGTGTCACATCTGTTTACATACTGTACTGAGCTCGACGTCTCTCGCCATTTCTGATATTAGTGTAAACACAGCGCTCATATTTGCCCTTTTAATTGAACAGAAAAGGCCAACTTTTTGTTCATGACAGCCAGGTTTGACTATGAAGTGTTTCGTTTTTCGATCTACTCCACATTAGTGCTTGATAGTCAGTACCAGTAAGCCTCGTAACCACTTGGCAGTCGTGTGAAGAAATACAACAGTGCTTTCAATATATCATCTGCCTCCTCTCACACTACAAAAGGTGCATACGTTTAAAAAAGAAAACAAAAAACAGGTAAAAGCATTTGAGACTTTAGTTGTTAGTGAGTGAATGTCACTCAAGTTTGCTCTCATGGAACATCTGGTAGTGCGTTCGCTATAACAGCTGTTTTTAAAGACGTTCAGCCAAACATCCACTAAGACGAGATGGCTCATAAAAACAAATGAGTGTATGTTCCAGTCGATCTTAGCTCAAACCAAACACTTAAAACGTCCACATCCAGAACTGCAATTGACAATGAGGGCAATTCGGTGAATCTCATGTAAACGGTCGAGAACATTTCTGGGTCATATTTCACCTCAGAAACAACCTCAGTATTTATTTTCGATAATATATAATGGTAAATTAATTGTAATAATATTATTATTATAATAATCACAATGAACTTTACATTATATGTAATAGAAATAAACAAAACATTTGATATATATTCAGCGTAACAATAACAAAATTATTGAAAATATTACAATACTAGTAATTATTACTATTTATACTAAATATATATTAAAATACTTTATTAATTTCAATAATATATACAGTAAAGTTAATAGTGATTACTACTATTACTACTACTAATAATATTATAAAAATATTATTATAAATCACAACGAACTTTATATTATATATAACAGAAATAAAATATTTAATATTTATTTAGTATAAATAACAACAAAAGTATTATTGCAAATAATACATTAATAGTAATTACTATTATTTATATTGAATTAATATTAAAATTGTAATTGTAATAATATTATTATTATAAAAAATAATATTATAAATCACAATGAACTTTACATTATATGTAATGAAAAAAATCAGCAAAATATTTGATATTTATTCAGCATAATATAATAACAATAATAAAATTATTATTGAAAATAATACATGAATAGTAATTATTATTGTTTATACTGAATATATATTAAAATATTTATTTCAATAATATATAAAGTAAAGTTAACAGTGATACTACTACTACTAATAATAATATTTTAAAAATATTATTATAAGTCACAATGATCTTTACATTATATATAACAGAAATAAACAAATTGTAATATTTATTCTGTACAAATAATAATAATAATAATAATAAACAATATTATTGCAAATAATACATTAATAGTAATTACTATTATTTATATTGAATAAATATCAAAATATTTTATTATTTATTTCCATATATTTGAAATAAAAAAGGGAAATATTTTAGACCATTAAACCTCTAATTCTCATTTCCATAATGCCAAAAATAAATATATTTTAATAGTAATATATTGTATAAAAAAGGACAAAACTTTTTCCATTACCATAATTCCCAAATTAATGAGTTGTGTTTTGCATTTTAGTAATGAGAATATGGTTTAATTTTAATAAATTTAATTACTTGATGCAAACTTAGTGGAACATAATTAACATACTGCTTCTAAAAATATGCATAATTTTCTTGCAAAATAAACGTTATTAATTTTTTTCCCTTTTGAATTTGGGGTGAAATACGACCCAGATATTTTTGTGTGAGATTCATGCAATTCTACTTTTTATTCATTGTATATTTGCATGTAATTAAGGCTACCGTTACCCTGCTGTTACTATGCCTCTGATTCGGGTGTGCAATGTTCTGGAAAGGTCGTTAACCTCCAGTGAAAAAAACAAAACAAAAAAAAACACGAGGCAAAAATGTCATGTGACCTCTTCTCATGTTGTTTAAACACATTCTTGAATATCTGTAAAGAATAAATATTTTTCCAAAAAACAAACAAACAAAACAAAAAAAAAAGATGCATCCCACTCCACGTTCCATGCACGTGTGCTATTTACAGATTGAAATACACACTTCTGCATAAAGCCACCTGACCAAGCATTCCCAAAACACAACACACTCCGCATGGTTCAGGCCTGTAAAGCTATGCTTAAGACAAGCCAATCTCAACTCCAACTATAAAAACAGCTTCAGACAAAATGACAAAAAGCACTAAAAAAATAAAAACGGACTACTGAAGAATCTCCACAGAAAGCCTGGAGAATGGAATACATTTCCGTGCCGTTTTGACAATCAACTCTTACAGACTGCAATACTGACGTAGGAGTTTTATTTGAATATTCTACCTTTTTATTTCAGTAAAATTAACTTAAACGCTAAATAATAACAAA
Organism: Labeo catla; assembly: GCA_012976165.1. Taxonomy (NCBI): domain Eukaryota; kingdom Metazoa; phylum Chordata; class Actinopteri; order Cypriniformes; family Cyprinidae; genus Labeo; species Labeo catla. The sequence continues at coordinate 1,034,469 of VONZ01000196.1, forward strand.
AATCCAGATGCCACGTAAAAAGGATGCAACATGGAGAGGGGCTGCGGTGACGGCCGACTGGAGACCGCAGCGCGTTCGCTGCTTTTCTATGCTCCGAAGCTTGTGATGCAGCGCTTCTGCTCAGTCTTCAATGTACTCCCACAAGTCTTTCTCATAGCCCTCGTGAACGTGCTGTAGCAGCACTCGTCGCCGGCTCTCACAGTATCTATACGGGACGAGAAACGCAGTAAGTCCTCAAACGTGAGCAGCACTAAACACATTGCTGATAGAATGTCCCGGATTTAAAACTGTAACTGTAAAACTGTTTGCAATACAAACCAGTGTGTTCAGAATTAAAAAAGAAGAACTCCACTTCCAGAACAACAAGCTACAAATAATTTACTCACCCCCTTGTCATCCAAGATGTTCATGTCTTTCTGTCTTCAGTCGTAAAGAAATTATGCTTTTTAAGGAAAACATTTCAGGATTTTTCTTCATATAATGGACTTCATTGGTGCCCTGATTTTGAACTTCCAGAATGTAGTTTAAATGCAGCTTCAAAAGGCTCTAAAGAAGAAGGGTCTTATCTAGCGAAACGATCTGTCATATTTTTTTTTTTTCCCGAAAAATATAAATTTGTATACTTTTTAAGCACAAAAGCTCGTGCGCATCCACGGTTAGCTACAAATTAGTGATGGGTCGTTCTTGAATGATTCGTTCATTTTGAACGAATCTTTAATGTGACTCGGGAAGAAGGAGTCGTTTCGGGGAGTGATTCATTCAGTCGCGCATGCGCAACATCCTATTAGGTTCTGTACTGGAATTAGTTCACCTGTTTCGAGTCTTTGGGGTTTTTTTTCATCTCGAACCCAAAAACTTGTCAGATAAGAGGTGAAGTGAGCTAATCATAGACTAAAGACCCAGGTAAACAATGAATTAATATTTTTTTGTTTCTTATAGCATTATAGTTTTGTCTTGTTTGTAGCGTGATCAACGTTTGTGTAAGCAGTAGATGTGTTAGGAAAGTAACACGTAACATTTTTATTATATTTTAAACGAGACTCAAAGGTCAGAGTCAGTAAAATGATCTGAACTTCTCATCACTGCTACGAATCACATGTAAGTTCATCGTCTGTGTACTGAATATGGCGGAAAAACTTAATCTTATTTTCTCCCACAACTTGAGAGGAGGACATCGTTGTAGCTTTTTGTTTGTAAACAGCGTTCTGTAGTTCTGCCTATGTTCCAGTGTGATCTTTCGACGTGATTCAATAGTACGTAGCATTGTGAACGCGCATCCCAGAGCCTGTGCTACACAAGCTTCTGTGCTTAAAAAGTATACAAAAAATAATTTTCAGAAAAAAAAAAAATGACAGATTGTTTTGCTAGATAAGACCCTCCTTCCTTGGCTGGGTTTAGAGCCCTTTGAAGCTGCATTTAAACTACATTTTGGAAGTTCAAAATCAGGGCACCAATGAAGTCCATTATATGGAGAAAAATCCTGACATGCTTTCCCCAAAAACCATCATTTCTTCACAACTGAAAACAGAAAGACATGAACATCTTGGATGGCAGGGGGGTGAGTAAATTATTTGTGAATTGTTGTTCTGGAAGTGGACTTTTCCTTTAAGACACCAATTTGCAAGATCAAGCAGCAAAACAAGCTGTTTTGTACACCTAAAAATAGCTGGACGCGGATGAGACCGGATGCCAGACCCATAAAACATACAAATGCCCGCGTCCGCTCGTATGGGAAAAATAAGGTGAATAGAGATAAACTGGGTCTGTACTAGGGATGTACCAGAATTTGCACCATCAGAAATGCTGTAAAACACCAAAATAGCTGGAAAAACAATGGAAACCAAAACAGACTGGATAACCAATTTTGACAAGACGAAAAAGCAGCATGCACATGAAAACATTTATGTTTAGTTATACTTAATATAAAGAGAGTGTGAATGCATTATATACTAAGATTAGAAACATTACAAATTTATATGTGGCTGCAAATGTAATTGTACTATTGCATATCCTAATTATTATGGCACACAGTGTGACAATAAAATACTTAAAAATATACAATATTTGCAATTTTCTAGATACTCCTGTTGGATGCTGGCTAATTAATGATGTTTTCTGTTCAAAACAAATTGCTTGCGTGCACTACGCTGACTTAGATTAGCCAACACCTTATGAAATTCACCGTAACAGATGTTGGAGTCAACAGATGTGTTTGTATTATATAAAATCAGTTTGAGAGTTCTTTTTGCATTTCATTTTCTTCATTTAGCATTATGATATTCATAATTATGCTTTTCTATGCAGCTGTCAATTTACTGGATTTTTTAAAAATGTTGGAGCCTATATGTTATTGTAATACATATACTTCCATTCATTAGTAATATTTTTAATGTTTTTTTAAAGAACTTTTTTATGCTCATCAAGGCTGCATTTATTTGGAAAAAACAGTAATATTGTGAAATATTATTGGAATGTGAAATAACGGTTTTCTACGTGATTATGTTTTAAAATGTAATTTATTCCTGTGATGCAAAGCTGAATTTTCAGCATCATTACTCCAGTCTTCAGCGTCACATGATCCTTCAGAAATCATTCTAATATGCTGATTTATCATCAGTGTTGAACAGTTTTGCTGCTTAATATTTTGTTGGAACCTATGATACAATTTTTCAGAATTCTTTAATAAAATAAAATTTTAAAAAAAGTTAAAAAGAACAGCATTTATTAAAAAAAAATAAATCTTCTGTAAGAACATAAACTACCATTTAAAAATCTGTGGTCAGTAAATTGTAATTCTCTCTCTCTTTTTTTACGGAATTAACTTTTATTCACCAAGGATGTGTTAAATTGACAACAAAAAATGATAGCAATGACTTATATTGTTAGAAAAGATTTCTATTTATTTCTATGAATAAATGCTGTTTTTTTCTTTTTTCTTTTTACTTTATTCATCAAGGATTCCTGAAAAAAAGAATCACAGGTCCAAAAAATAAAGCAGTACAACTGTTGTCAACACTGATAATAAAAGTAATAAATCAGCATATTAGAATGATTTCTGATGGATCATGTGACATGACTAGAGTAATGGCTAATGAAAATTCAGTTTTGCATCACACAGATAAATTACATTTTAAACTTATTAAAATAGAAACCATTATTTTATATTGTAATAACATTTTACAATATTACTGTTTTTTTTAATCAAGGTCAGTGTTATTATTGTTCAATAAATAAATTAAAAACCTCCTTAAATTGAATTAATGCTGAAATAAAACAGAACTGAATAAACAAACTGAAATAAAAGTAGTACTACAAATAAATAAGTACTACAATTACTAAAACTAATACTTAAAAAGAAATCAAAGCTAAATAGAAATATTTTAAAAAGTCAAAAGCACATAATAAAATGACTAAAAATTAAACTAAACTTAAAAATTAAACTAAAGCATCCAATTAAAAATACTAATAAATACTATAACAGCATATAAAAAATGCTAACATATAAAATAACTGCACTGCATGAGTTGTGCAAGCAGCAGTCAAAAATACAATAATTCCATGCATTTAAAAGATAAAAAATACACAATACTGCGCCTTTGGAAAAATTTCTCACCTATACTTATCCTGAACTTTCTGTTTGATATCTTGCAAAGAATCCTGGGAGATATCTCGCTCTAGATAACCCGAGAGCACCTCTGTAGCATTCTCCAAATCAGCCTGATTGTTCTGGAAAAAAACATAACAGAAGGACATCAGTGTGTTGATTTCTTGAGCAAGTGTAAACAATGTAATGCTATGAATATATATTTTGAATGTTAGTCCTACTAAGGGCAGACAGGTGAAGTGTTTGGAAAACCTGTCCGAAAACAGTCATTATTTTTGCAGCTATAAAACATGGGGTTGTGCAATTAAAAAAACAAAACAAAACATGATTTTCCCCTCACCTCGAAAATGATGGACTGGTTGTTCTTTTTGAGGTAGAAGGCAAAGACATAGGTGAACATGAGCGTGGAGCGACACTGGCACAGCACGTCCACGGCCTTCTTCAGGAACTGCACCTCGATCCATGACATATTGTGCTGCTGCATCTCCTCCATCTTCTGCTTCACCTGCGCGTACAACTTGTGCTCAAAGCGCAGACTCTGCATGTGGTTCATGTAACGGTTGCAGTAGAAGAGGTAGCGCTGCAGGGCTGCACGGGATCGCTGCGACATGGACAAAACACATTCATTCCAAAGAGAACAACAGTTATAGGGGATGATTTGCTCTGAACAGGCAGTCATGCTTTCCTGTAAGAGCTAATTTAAGTCTCCTTGGATACATAAAGGATGGATTACAGACGACTTAGTACCTCTTGAGCATCTCTGGCTGCCTTTGCATCATCTTCATTGTAACGATTGCAGTTGTACCTGTAATCAGTGTGATATTTACATGTTATTTCAATGTTCCAAAAAGATATAAAAACATAAGCATTAAATGGGTCATATGATGCGATTTCATGTTTTCCTTTGTCTTCTGAGTGTTACAAGGTGTTTGTGCATATATAAGATCCAGAAAATCGCAAAGGTTGAATGCTCAAACCCAAAGAAATATTCTTTCTAAAAGTTAAGCCTCCTACTGCCTTCCTAAAACGCCTCATTCAAACATGCCCCTACAAATCTACATCACACTGTGTGGGGAGATTTGCACAACACCGCCCAAATGTATATGCAAAGAAAGAAGGTGTAACTTTTATTCTCGTTGTAGTATTGTTGCTGCTGCTGCCATGTTGTGGAGACACTGTATATTTTGTTGCAGAAGCAAACCTACTTTGTTTGGCCTTCCGAAAGAGGACACAACTAGAAATCAGTGGTTAAGTTGTATTTACAACACTGTTCTAGAACAGTACAGCCCAAATATTTGAGTGTGTGCAGGACTGTTTCCTGAACCAGTGAGAGTACAGTTTTGTGCCAGCTGTGCGCCTAGGCTGTTTCTAAAAAGTGGGGCAATTCCAAATTTGCAAGTAAAGTATGGCGCTTCTGACTCACAGCCTGTAAGTACGTTTTCATATTTAAAGAGTTCGTGATTGAATATTCAAATGCTAGTTTTGAGCAGTGTAGAGTAGCACTTAATGTTTGTCGTTTTGACAATCACAAATGCAGACATGGTTTTATGTTTACATAGTATCTTCACCAGTGCGCAACGCGTAAAAAGACAGTAAAAATCATTATAATCAGTACTTATGTCCCCACTGGATGCAACAAATGCCTCATTTATAATGGGTGTCAGTACTGCTTTGGAAGCTGATATTCCAAATATGTAACCCTGGACCACAAAACCAGTCTTAATTAGCAAGGGTATATTTGTAGCAATAACCAACAATACAATGTATGGGTCAAAATTTAAAAAATTTCTTTTATGCCAAAAATCATTAGGATATCAAGTAAAGATCATGTTCCATGAAGATATTTTGTAAATTTCCTACCATAACTATACCAAAACTTCATTTTTGATTAGTAATATGCATTGCTAAGAACTTTATTAGGACAACTTTAAAGGCGATTTTCAAATAGCTGTATCTCGGCCAAATATTGTCCTATCCTAACAAACCATACATCAGTGGAAAGCTTATTCAGCTTTCAGATGATGTATAATGTCTGTTTTTATGACACACGCTTAAAGTACTCGGCAAATCACAACAAACTGGACAGCTGGCCAATCAGAGCACGCCATGCTTTTCCGAACGATGAGCTTTGTAAAAATTGACGCATTTGAGAAAGACAAGGCAGACAGGAGCAACAATAATGTGATGAAAATAATGTGTGTTTTTGAACCTTAATGCACGTAAACACATTGCATTACACTAAATACACAAATTAATTTTCTTTTAAGCAACATTATATGACCCCTTTAATAAGAGGTAAAGCACACTCACCAAGCGGAGCCATGAGGTTCCCAAGGACCGAGACAAACCCAGCAGAACTCTGCTTTACAATTCTGGTTTCGACACACCATGTGATTACAGCCGCCGTCTTTTTCAATGGTCACATGACATTTGGGACATTCCTTTCACGAAAAACAGGAATACCCAAATGTATTAAAGGAATATTTTGGGTTACATGCAAGTTTATTGACATGCTGCTGATCACAACAGAAAATAAACTAAAAATAAATAAAATAAACCATTCAACTTATTTAAATAAATAAAGTATTGTATTAACAGAAGTACACTTTGCAGAGTGAAGATTTGAGACATTTCTATATTTTTACTCTTTTGTCCTGGATATCTATTTGTTACTGCCAGGCAAATAAATGCAAATAATTTTGTTAAACAAATGGCTAGACCTGTTTAACAAAGTTTCTATTATCTCTGGACACAGTATATGCTTAAAATAGTACAACTATCTTCATTACAACAACATACATACATACATACATACATATATAAAATCAAGTGAATTGATTTAAAAAAAAATCTACATAGATCCCATCAGAGTGTTGATGGATCCTTAGTACCTTGGTATTTGCTGCAATCCAGTTGGATGTTTCACTGTCATCATCACACTTCTTTATCCACTTCCTCAACCACTTCAAAAGTAGAAATATAATTAAAGAAAAGGAAAACCTCTCAGGACAAATCTAATTTAAAAATACCATGATTAAAAATGATCTAACCTAAACATGACAATGAGTGCCTAATTAGATGTTAACATACCTTGCATTTTACAGGGTCATGCCAGTTCTCTCCACAATTGAAACTATTTATTGAGAAAACAAAACAAATAAATGAAAGAGCTGTTCATCCAAAAATTAAAATACTGTCATTACTTATTCCCCCTCATGCTATTCCAAAGCCATATGCTGATATTTTTTCTTACAAATAAAAACAGTATACAGCTGGCGTTGAGTCAATAATGACAGAAAAGGGTGCACAGCAGAACAAATTGCTTATACTAACATAATTATTGCAGCTTTAACATATGGAGGCTCTGCACTGCATTCTGTATCAGACTCTTACCAAAACTGTCTCCCGCATTTGCAGCGAACTGGTTTGGCATCAGGATACTGAACTTTGACCACATGGTGGCAGTCAGGAGCTGGACACCATTTCAACAGTCTGTTACACTGTAGAAAAGCAAAGAGACAACCAGTGGAAAAAAACTACAAAGCAGACAGACAGTATTACATACAAGGGCTGAGCCGTATTTTGAGTTTGTATGATATATTAATATATTTTTTTATAAGCAATACAGTATGAGGCAATACAGTTTGTATAGATATACAGTAGTTTGGCCAGCCATGTTACATTAAGCATAGTCGTGCAGGTTATTCAAGATGTATACGAGTTCATTTCTTCATCAGAACAGATTTGGAGAAATTTTTAGCATTACATTATTTGCTCACCAATGGATCCTCTGCAGGGAATGGGTGCCATCAGAGTCCAAACAGCTGATGAAAACATCACATGCTGCGGGTTTGTAGTAAACCACTTCGTCATTACCTTTAAACCATCACTTCTAGGCACAATAAAAGCTGACAATCCATAATAATGGATTATTAAAAGAGTTGGTCAGTTTTGGACTGTTTGTTTTCACTTATAAACTATACATTGCATGATGTGTACATATTTCTCTCTGGATTCAGATAAGACTTGCAATATTATGGACAGAGGACTCATACTATAGCAAAAAGCAATCAGAGATATTCTTGTCTAATTTACATCCCTGTTCCTCCATCAAAACGATGGAGGTCGGACTGTTACAGCTGATTTAGGGCGGGTCTGCGGTAAGACGCTCATATCAATCAACTATCACGGGAGCGGCTGAGAATGGCTCGATTTGAAAAAGGGGATATTATTTTTACAGCTTAATTAAAAACCACGGCATGGATTTTTATCATTATAGGGTAGATTTGTACATACACTGCCAACACATTAATTTTCAAACGACACGTAAAAGTGAACTTAGGATCCGATGACCCCTTTAATGATGAATTTGTTTTTTACAAACACGCAGCTTTTCACTTCACAAGATGTTAATAGATGGACTGAAGTGGTGTGGATTACTTGTGGACAGGGCCTAAAACCAACTTTTTGGCACACTTGCCAATGGCCAGTGACCTCAGAAAATTTACCAGCCAAAAATGTTTTTTTACTGGCCATGAAACTATTTTTGCAAAAACAGGCAGTTACTTTAATTATATGCATTTATGGTGTAATTACTACATTTTCGTGTCAATCCATGTTCATATTTAGCACAAACAATGAGCGGTCACTTTATTTCAGCACGTCCAGCACAGCAAAAATAGACTCAAGTATGGAAACGATTGCTGTATTGCTGCAGATGCACCACTCCTGGAACAAACTGCCGGACCACAACCGTGTGCATTGTGAACCCTCACATCCGTCAACATGAGCGTGGAAAAAATACGCACTGCAAACGGAGTATGTGTGGAACAGGCATACAGTATCAAATACAAGCCAGTCTCTCTTTTATCCATCATCAGTGAAACACCATTGCTCGCTAAAACAAAGAGAACCGTCATGATGTTCTGACTCATGTTTTCGTTCTGTTCCGGCACAAGCCCAGGTACATGTCACCACATTCTTTAGTTATGAAAAATACAGAAGGGAAAACTTAATCTTTCAAAATAAAGCAGCAGTATCTCATAAGGTAAAAGTTATTAGAACCTTGTCTAGGAACAAGCTAGCCATCACACTGCCCTGACCTTATCAGCCCGTTTATGGCCATGTCCACACTAATATCTTTTCGTTTGAAAATGCATCTTTTTCTCTCCGTTTTGGCCTTCCGTCCACACTGAGACAGCAATTTTGTTCAAGAAAAACTGAGATTTTTGAAAACGCTCTCCAAAGTGGATACATTTGAAAACGCCGTTTTCGCGTTACAGTGTGGACTGTGAAAACAGAGGCTTTTGAAAACGATGACGCATGTTTAGTCATGTGATGCATATTGTACCAATAGATATCTATGTTTATATCGGTAATTGTGGCTGTTATGTGCTATTCACTTTCACACTGCTGCTAAAGATATATTTGTACACTCTTCACATTACAGTCCTAAAAAGATGACAGAAAATGTACTTAGTTGCCGTCCTGACTCCTGCAGCTAAACATGAGGGCAGCTGCTTTTTAGATTAAACATGAGAGCGTGTGACATGGACACGTCAGTGAATGATGAGATATTTCTGTAAATATGCCAAGATTTGCGTTAAAACTTATTATGTCTGTTCCGTCTGTATCATCTAAGTGAATTTTTATGCATGCGCAGTATGGCGAATTTAACATTTTCCTACGTTTCAGTGTGGATGAGAAACATTTGGAAAATGCTTGAAAACACTAGTGGGGGCAGAGAGTGTTTTAAAAACGAAAACTCCATTTTCAAATGTGTCCTGATTAATGTAGACGTAGCCTATATCATATTATTTGATCTGCTCTTCTCTTTTATGACAAAACTAACCAGTCACGATGGTTTTGTCTTCGGGAAAGATTACGCTTACGTCAGAAACAGCGAATCTCTTTTAATCTAGCTGTTGTTCTCACATGGCATTGTTATAATTTGTAAAAGCTTTACTCGCCAACGCCAACGTTTACTTGCATTTGGCGCTTGCCGAGTGTTCATTTTAGGCCCTGCTTGTGGATTATTGTGATGTTTTTATCAGCTGTTTAGACTCTCATTCTGACGGCATCCATTCACTGCAGAGGATCCATTGTCAAGTCAAGTCAAGTCACCTTTATTTATATACCGCTTTTAACAATACAGAATCGTGACAAAGCAGCTGTACAGTATTTAATAGGAAATAGTGCATCAATAATGCAAAAGCATCACTGGTGAGCAAATGATGCTAAATTTCCCTAAACCAGTTCAGATGAAGAAACAAAGTCATCTACATCTTAGACGGCTTGAGAGTCAGTCAATTTTCAGCAGTCATTTGGATTAACTATTTAAATTATTAAATGTATTAAAAACTAAACTAAAATAAAATAAAATCCCAAATACTAACTGATTTGATATTTTGGTATTTGGTACCTTTAACCCGGTTTATTCATGCAGTAGCGAGCAACGCTCAATTTATGCAACAAAAATGAAGAACATCTTACCTCTACAAAACTATTTGTGATTAAATGCTGATACTTCAACTTCACTTTAGAATCTGTGATCAGTCGCCTACAAAGGAACCCACAAAATCTCTTTAAAAAATGATTAAACAAAATACAGAACAAAAATCTAAAATAAATAAGCTAAATTCCCAAAAGCACTTACATTACAGTGTTATCGTCAACCAAAATATCACAGTTGTGAGCAGGACATGAGATGGTCTGTCCCATCCCTTCCTCAATGATTTTGGTGGTTAAGTAGTCACCCCAGCACTGCATGCAGAACTTGTGTCCACATTCAAGACCTGTGAAATACTAGGAAAGGAAATACACATTCCTATCGCATAAGTCATAGAGTTGTGTAAACTGAGTCACTTCAATGGACTTTTGTTATCACAGGCCTTTCTAAGGAACTGAAGAAGATTTAGGAGTGGTAGTGAACAAGATGACATTTGGCTTTAATTGGGAGACTGACCGAGTTTGGGTAGTTGAGATAGCAGATCTGGCAGGGCATATCCTGACTGGAGGAGCGTGTGCTCATTGGTCGCGTTTTGGGCTTTTTACTGGGGTTTATGACGTGGCACTCTGAAAACAACTTGTCCAGATTTCCATCAAAGTACCTGCAACACCATTTAAATGTTGCTCTTTCAAACAGCACACAGATCGATTATAAATCTTCATTCATATCTATTATCACAATCTCCTTTAACTGAGCTATGCAAATCTTCTATGACAATGTTAAAATAAATAAATAAATAAATACAGTAAAATAACTTGCCTCTCCATCAGCTTCTCTTTGTCCCAGTTGAAGTGACTGAGGAGTATTCTGGTTATCGTAGCTGGGTTCTGAAAGAGACATAAGGGATGACAGGTCTAGTTCAACCAAAGTCCCTTTCAAGGAAAGTCTGTTTACTCTACAGCCATATTTGCAGCTATTTCGGGAATCCAAGTCTCAACTGACTGAATGGGGAAATCCAGAAATCTCAAAAACCGCTTGCCACACTCACATTAAAATACAGATATGAACTGTCCTATAATTGCTGTTTCTAATGCACAAGACAAAACATTACATTACAAAAGTGACATTTCAGGTTGGTCCATATTAAGAACCAAGATCCAAATTTATCTCCACCTATTACTTTTGATACAAAATTTCCCAGCATTCTTTGTACAGCATTTCACATTTCGTCTTATTTTTATACACACTCAATTTTTACTCAGAAATTGCTAGCAATTTTTAAAATATTTAAAAAATGTACTCCAATAATCTTTGTTTTATTTACAACTTTGATTTCTTTTTTTTTTTTTTTTTACAGTGTATTTATATTTTTAATTATTAAATATTTGTTCATTTTTATTTATTTAATTAGTTTTAATAATATGTATTATAGATTTTATAGCTTTGACTTTTTTTTTTTATTACTGTGGTATATTACATGAACCACTTATTACATAAAAAACAAAAACAAAAAAAAACAGCTTTGCTCAGATGGTCTTTTTCTGTCTAAGTGGGTGGTGTTTGGTCAGGATAAGCTGCAGAGTGTACTAAACTTTGCTGTCATGTCAATCATCTGGCTACACAAGATTAGGTTTTCCTCACTTGACTGCTTACAAATCAAAAGGCTAAGCAATTTGTCTGTCAAGCTATTTATCAGTTAACTGCAACCCTGAGACTGAATGGGTGCCCATCCAAAGCACATATTTTATTATTTTCACTAATAAACACACTTTATTACTAGTACTGTTCCACCATTAAGTCTTTAATAGCTCAATTTATGGGTGATATATGAAAGTCTAGTATTACAAAGAAACACTAATACTTTAAGGTTTTCCATATGCTAAACAAATCAATAAGCATCTAAAATGTATTGTGCAATAACGCATGCATGTGTTTTGAATAACATGCATGCCAACAACTGATGCAAATTTATCTAGCAGCTTTCTTTTTGTTTAGAAAAAAAACATTTATTCCAATATTCCTGATCTAAACACTTACAAAATACACAGCAGACACCAATGGTTCTCATCCGTCCATGTACAAAATACACATTTATAATTTTCACCAGTTTTCTGATCTTCACTAAAGTTGCAATGCTAGTTTGTTTGATAGATGTGCTTTTGTTAAGTTCAACACATGTTGTCAACCCAGGTTTTTAAAGTGGTTTGTGAGTGGTTTGGAGAACGAAACATGCTTCATAAGCTTGAAACTGTCAATATTGTAACAAATGTGTCATGTAGCATTAGCTGAGGTGACAGCGCTAAACTTTCGCCTGCATCAAAACAACAGCAAAAACATAAAACACACTGCCATGTGATTCATAACACAATTTTAATAAGACTAAACACATACGATACGTTTAGAAATTATCCATAAAAGCTGTCAAATAAAGTTCAGTCTGTAAACTGGGTCGCGCTAGCAGAACTAGCTAAATCTACCTGACGTAAAACGACTTACATTTACTAAAATAACACACAAACACAAGGCACCACAACACAAACCTAAAAATAGTAAAGAAACCATGACTAAGATTTAAAAACAAATGTTTAGTTTCGCAACAGTCGTCCTCTCATATCAGTTAGCCGCTAATGCTAAATGCTAACAGCATCAGTCCTCCACATAAACAAACTTACGAACTCCCAGGAAAATTACAATAAAGCTGTTTGTTCTCTACCTGTATGACCTCGTTGACCTCCCTGATGCACTCCACCATGTGCTGGAGGATCTGCTCGGTGGTCAGCACCTCGAAGCGGTAGTCCTCATCATCCTGGCCGGGCCCCAGGCCGCCGCCGCCACTGCCGCCGCCGGTGTCAACGCAATCGTCGGGCTCTCCTCCGGCCACGGCGGGGTCCAGCAGCTCCACCTCGCCCAGGTCCTCATCCTCGGCCTCCTCTTCCCCGCTGTCCTCGCTGCACTCCTCCTCCTCTTCTTCCTCCTCCTCTTCATCATCAAACTCGTAGTTATAGCCCTCGTCCGAGTCCATGTCTCAGTGTTGTACGGGTGAATATAATAAAGTGTCAGTGTGTGAATGTATCTATTGCTGTTTGACCTGCGCTTTACTGACTGAGCGGATCCTTATTAGAGACCCGCCGCGTCACTGCTGCGTCACTCACTACAGTCGACAAATACAGAAAACATCCAACATGCTTTGCAGTTGTCCTCCTAGGAAATCATTTATCTACTTCTGTTAGTTAGGCCCTACTTGTAGTATACATAAATGTAAATATAGTGGAAATTAGATGTTTTTTAATTTTACAAAAGCTAAACACTATCTGAAAAATTAGAAAGCTGTGCTGTCTACTTGTAAACATTTTAATATTTTTATTTAACTTTATATATATATACTACCAGTTAAAACATTTTGAACAGTAAGATTTTTTACATGTTTTTTAAAGAATTCACTTCTGCTCTCCAAGCTTGCATTTATTTGATACAGCAAAAGCAGTGATATTGTGAAAGTTTTACTATTTAAAATAACTGCTTTTTATTTTAATATATTTTAAAATGTCATTTATTCCTGTGATCAAAGCTAAATTTTCAGCATCATTACTCCAGTCGTGGAGTGTTACATGATCCTTCAGAAATCATTCTAATATGCTGATTTGCTGTACAAGAAACACTTAATATTATTATCAATATTTAAAGCACATTTTTTTTTTAGGATTCTCTGAAAAATAGAAAGATCCAAAGATCAGCATTTATCTGTATTTCAGTGGAGGAGTCTTTTTTTATCAGAGAAAAATTATAGAAATTAATACTTTAATTTAGCAAGGATGCTTTAAATTGATCAAACTTTCTATTTTAGATAAATGCTGTTCTTAAAGCAGCAATGCTGTTTTTTTTTTTTTGAGTAGCAAATCAGAATAAATTAAATTTTAAAATATATTCTAATAGAAAACAGTTATTTTAAATAGTATAAATATTTCATAATTTTAATGTTTTTTTTATATTTGGATCCAACAAATGCAGGCTTGTTGAGCAGAAGACACTTAAAAAACATTAAAAATCTTACTGTTCAAAAACTTTTGACTAGTGGTATATCTTCTTTCTTTCTTTCTTTCTTTCTTTCTAATTTAGACTTTTTTAGTCTTAATTATGACTTAAGTCATAATTTTGACTTCTTATCTCATATTCCAACTTAATAAGTCATAATTTTGACTTATCTCATAATTATGACAAAAGTATGTCATAATTTCGACTTTTTAAAGCATGATTTTTTTTCTTATGTGGCGGAAATGGGTTTCCATAGGATTGCATGGTCTATATATAATTAAAAAATAAATAAAATGAAAAAATTACTGTAAAAAAATATTGTAAATAAATGAAATATTTAAAAAATAAAAATTCAGCTTCTTGCCGAGGCAGCATTTGTTGTTTTCATTTACTTTAACTTTATGTTCTAAAATAACTAAAACTAAAATAAATATAGAAATCATAATATATAAAAAACTACTACAAATGACAAAATTACTAAATCTTTAATTGACTTTTAAATGAAATAGGAAACATAAAAACAAATTCAAAATATTAATGAAAACTATAATAGTTTTAATTCTCAGATAGTCAAACTCAAATAGTCAAATTTTATATGAGCGGTTAATTCATTTTCTATTAACAAATGCCTTGTCTAAATTATGTGCCATTCGGTAGGTGCTATAGCTAGTTTGGGACTAACTGGTTAGCAGTTACTGAGATTCTGATAATGCTTTACAATAAGTTCCCAAGGTTACTGTTTATGCATTAACTAACATTATCGGCAAATGAGAAATATATTTGTTACAGTATTTACATATTAATCTTTGTTATCATTAGTTCATTAAAATATTAATGATTGTATCATTGTATTGATTGTATCAATTTGTTAGTAAATGTTTAAATTAACGCTAATTACTAAATTAAAACTAATTAATGCTTCAGAAATATATATATATATATACACACTAAATTGTTAGAATCAAGGAGGTCATGACCTCTGACCTCCTCTGTATTTTAAGTGTTGAAAATATTTTCTTATTCAACAAAAAGTCAGTGAAAGATTTATATTTCCCATAAATTCAAGAAAAAAAAAATCTATACATTTCTTCTTCTCGTCATGCTGTAGAAACAGTCCAGATAATGAAGAATATTTCTATATTGTGTCTTTTTTTTTCAAGTTTTTTTGCAACGAAGTGAAAGTCATCTGTGGTGCTGTGCTTACGGCCCATAAAATTAGTTATTTTTCTTAATTAATCAAAATAAATGGAATATTATGTTGTGTATGTAGTAAACTTCAAGTTTAAAAAACATTCAAGCACAATCACTGTAGACAGTTAGTCAAGAATAACAAAGTCAGTCAGAGAACCATATGTTTTATTCTATTACAGGCAGGGCAGTGTAGGTGTGTGCATTAAATACATTCTCATTCTTGAAAGTTGAAAGACTGGCAGGGTAGTGACAGACATGAAAAGAGTTTTCTTTTCTTCTTTTTTTAAAGAATGAATGTTCAATAATTATATATTATCTGAAGTCAGCATATGGCCACAGTATCAGATTTTCGTTCCTGAATAGTCATAATTCTTCTCTATAATGTTGATATATCAATATAGCTATACATTTGAGATAAATTCATCACTATGGTACATGATAGAGCTTTTTTATTGTAAGTCCCATTGATTTTATATCTATTTTCTGAACACAACAACTGGAAACAAGACAGTATTTACACTCACGTGAAAAGGCAGTGCTATACACAACTTTGTTGTGAAAAAGTACAGCAGTCACAGCTTAGAAAGTGGAGTTATTTAGTAAAGGAAAATAAGCACTTTTATGCTATATACCTAACGTTTTGTCATTTACGTCAGAAAAAAATCAACCTAAGAAGTGATAAGTTTGTTTCTGTCACATGCAGAACCTATAACCAATTAACAAATTATTACATGCTATAAAATACAATTACAACGCATACAAAATAAAACACTTGATGCATCTGTGACCTGCGACGCTCAAACCGCTGTACTTTTTCACACAACCACCCAAAAACTCAAACACTTCATCCTGAAACGATATATAAAAAGCAAGTCTAAGTTATTAAAATATTCGCCGTCGAGATAAACCACTATTTATTGTATTATAGCAACAACAGTAGAAATGATTTTTAAAAAAAGCAGATGAGAAGAAATCTCTTTATGCTTATTTTGCTACTGATTGCACGCCATACCCATACCGGATGAAACTTTTCTCGAAGGACGCGTCTCGTGCTGCGTAAAAGACGTTGCAGATTCAGGCGAGCCATTTAAAGGGCGCTTTTAGTGACTGGTGCACGTCTCGTACCATTCGACAACTCTTCCTGATGTTGTTTGCATTTATGGGCAGTGGTTTGTAAAAATAAATAATAACAGTAACTATATATTAATTTCACAGAGTTCAAACATTTGACTTGTACGAAGTTGGCTTTTTTGGCAATCGGTGGAAAAGGAAATGATATAAAACTTGCATGCGTAAATTCAAGTGGATTTATGTAAATAAGAGATGACAAAAGTCAGCAAAATGAAACGTTTTACACGAGCATACAGTATTTTCTCATGCACATCGAGAACTCATAGATGTCCACCAACCGTCAGTGCCACCGATTACACATACTCAGCAGGACATTCCACACAATCTTCGATTAAAAAATGAAAAAGTACAATCCAAACAAAAGGAGCTATTTATTATCCTTCGCCCGAGACGTCTTTGTCCCATTCTTCAAAGTCCTGAGGAAACTTACCCCCACTGCTTGTCGTTTGCACACCTCCCGTATCTTAATGAACTTCCCTTTTCCCATCCCAGCCTTTCCCTTATTCGAAACTGCCAACCTTTGTGATAGCTTGGTGTCAATGTAAACATAACCGTAATGTGAACATAGGGTCATTTGTGCAAGCTTCTCGATATGCTAGCAACATCTTTAGTGTTCGAAGGAGCCTGTCAGGCTCTCGTGTGTTGCAGGCAGCGATTAGGACACTTCATAATGGTGGTGCACAAGACACAATGCATTCAGACATGTCTTACAATAGTACAAAATGAGGTCTTCTGTTCTTGATGAATCCTTAATGGTCCATAAGTCTGGAAGTCTCGGACTGGCCGCGTTGCTACGCATGCATGTTTCTACAATCCGTTCAGGAAAAGGAAACCGTAGGGTAAAATAAATAGTGTGCCATTACACCATAGACGACAACACAGTTTCCTTAGGGTTTTCAGTTCGAAGCGCAGATGTATGGTTGGTGGGTAACACTCCGTCAGCAGGAGAAAAATCATTGAGTTCTCCGGAGGACGAAAGAGGGAAAGATGGCGAAAGCGAGATCCCGGAGGACGGGTCGGCCGAGCCGGCAAACGTACGAGGAGGCTTGGGAACCAAGTTGGGCTCTAGAGTAGCTCTAGCCAGTAGCTGCCTGTCCTTGTCCGCGTTTTTCACGTGCTGCTCCGCGTGGTGTCCCTCAGCCTGGCTGTACGATCCCCGTCCAGATTCGGATTCTGCATCGGACAGCTCAAGGGGTGGAGAGCTGCTGCCGTCGAGCCTAAATAGAGAGTCCAGGTACTGGGCGAACTCTAGGACCGCCTGACTGGGAGTCCCGTTGGACAGTGGCGGAACTGGTGAAAGAGTCTTGGACTGGCCACTCTCGACTTCTCCTTCTTCAAACTCTCTATCCTTGGGCGTTTCTGGCGTCCGGGATGCTACTTGATTGTTAGGAATAGCTGATGGCTGGCAAGCCACAGGTGTTCCTGAAGACCGCCGGAAGTCCTGCTCGCCCTGGTTGGCCGGCTGATCTACGATCGTTTGTCCAAGCGAGAGCGGAGAGAAGTTCCCGCTGTTGCGGGTGTTGAGATGATGGGCGTCGTTGGAAGGTACTTCCAGTTCTGGAGGAGTAGGGCAGTACGGGCCGGCCTCTCCGAGTTCACGGTCCAAGCCGTCTGCGGCCAGGAGCTCCGTCCGGGAGCTCAGCGACGGATTCTCTTCTGGGATGGGGGCGTCCAAAGGGAATGGTAGACTCCCCAGACAGGGCGAGCCTCTCAGGGCGGCAGATGATCGGCGGGAGTCCAAGCTGTAGATGGATTCGGCATCAGATAGGCTTTCCATGATGGCCAAGGGGGCTTTGCGCTCCCGCAGCTCCACCGCCAAACGCTCACGGGCGCCGGTGAGCACCACAGGCACAGGAGGGGGTGGACACTCAGAGAAGCCATCCAATGAGATCTCAGAGCGGGCACAGGAACTACAGAATGACAGGACAGGACGTGGGCACGGGAGGAGAGTAGCATGTGGAGAAAATAATCAGGCAGCATGGAGGGGATGACAAATAAAATGAGGGAAGATGGAATAAAAATAGCATGAATGAGTAATTAGGAATTTGTAAAAATATAAAAACATAAAATGAAGGGAAAATAAGAAGTATGATTGAAGAAAAACATACAATAGGAAATTTTAAATTATATAAAATAATATATTTAATACATAATTATATGTACATTTTTTGTATCAATTATATACATATAATTTTTTTAAAGATATGTATAAAGAGGACAAATAATATTTAGTTAAAAAAAGGGGATGAAGGTAAAAACAAGCAAAAAATAGAACAGAGAACAGGGAAAAGAAGGAAAAAATTAGAAAGAGGGAAAAGAAAGGAAGGTTTATGGTTAGGCAACACTAATGTGACTAACGTCTAGGCTGATCTTTTCTACTAAACCAAAGAGGACGAGGGGGGAACTGTATAGTACCATACACTGTACCTCTGCAGTCGGCATGAGTGAGAAGGACATGCAATAGAGTTAAAAATCAATCGATAGAAATGCTTAAAAACACCTAAAGAAAGTCTACACTCATTGGTATGATCTGATTGGTCGATCAGCTTGTTTCAAACACTGATTGGCTCTCGTGACTCACCGGACACTACTGTTTCTGCGGTGATGCGTGGCAGGCGTGGGCTGCGGTGAATTGGAGGCATCGAGGAAAACAGTTTCTGGATTCAGGTCCACTTCTGTAGGACTAACCATTATCTTAGCTGCAGATAGTAAAGCCGTCTTCCCTTTGTTATAGTTTTCCAACACCTGCAGGACAGAGAAAAAAAAGAGGAAACACAAGGCAGATGATAAAAACTACAAATGAAAATAAAAAATATACATGAATATATAAGGTCTCACAGCTTACTTGAAATTGTGAAAAATGTTATTTATGTATTACATTACAATAAAATAAACTGCACCTCAGTTCATTTTTATAAGGAAAGGCGACATTTTTATCACATGCATTTGTTGCAAAGTCAACTGCAGATAACTGAAGCATAATTTTCTTTGAACAAAACTTGTAAACAAACTAGGAATGCTTTAGATATTCAAAATCCCTTTATAATAGGTTTTCACTTTTCATTTTTTTTGACACCAGCTGTAACTGAGCCATCAAGCATAACACCTTACATAAGAATATTTCATAATTTCAAACACAATTACACGGTGACATAAAATGATCTGTATTGTGTGCATGATGAACACAAATCCTGCAGAACAATCAACAAAGACAAAGGCAAAGGTAAAATTACACAGCCACAAGATGATAATGTTGTTTTCTTTATTAATGTGTGTAAACATGAGTTAGAGACAATAATTAATAATATCAGTAAATGGATGCAATGAAATGAAAGAAACTGTAAAACAATGATGTACATATACCATGCAAAAAAAAAGCAAAAATACAAATGACATACTACAAACAACAATAAAATAATTGCATGAAACAGTTTACTTAAAATAAATGAAATTATAAACTTCAGTCAATTTGAGCTTATAAAACCAATTACAGGCGGTTAGAGACAAAACAGCAACAATACTAAGACTAAAAAATAGTTGTTGGATTAAGCATTAATCTTCTTTTGAGAGTTTAATGTAAATAACTGCATCTTGAGTGAACAATAAACTGCATGTTAGGTCAACTGGTTAGTAAGTAAACATGATTTTTAGTCTGATAGTGTCTCCAATATGTCTCCAAAAAAAATCCACATTCCCCTATATAACACAAAAGGAGATATTTATCCTGGTCATACATGTTGGAGCAACATTAGGGTGAGAAATTATAATACAATGTTCCTTGAAATGTGTCCTTTGAGGCAGAACTACCACCACCAACAGGCAGGGCAAACCATGGCTGGTGAGAACCACCACAGGCCTAAATCCACCTCCAAGAGTAAAACACCAAGCGTAAAAGACCAGGACACACATAGAGGGAGAGAAGCTGCAATGAAAATCCTGCTGCAAATGGCATAAACCAGACACCAAAACAGGAAGTTAAGAAGAGCTGATAGAGAGACCAGGAACCTGCAGAAACGAAGAGAATGACACCACAGATGCCCAAAGCTCGAGCTGATGGATGTTTCTGGCAGAGAGGAACAGAGATTATTAGCTGCAAAGGAAGAAAGCACATGCTTTTGGTTGTACTGTACATTCTGTAACATACACTCACGTTGAAAAGTTTGGGGTCTGTAAGATTTTTTTTAATGAATTTGAAATAAGTCTATTATGTTCTCCAAGGATGCATTTATTTAACCAAAAACAGTAAAAAGTTGTGAAAAAAACATTACAATTTAATGTTTTTTATTTGAATATACAGTTGAAGTCAAAAGTGTACATACACCTTGCAGAATCTGCAAAATGGTAATTTACCACAGTAACAGGGATCATACAAAATGCATGTCATTTTTTATTTAGTACTGACCTGAATAAGATATTTCACATAAAAGACATTTACATATATTTCACAAGAGGTTTAGTTCAGATTACATACACTTGATTCTTAATACTGTGTTGTTACCTAATCCTCAATGATCCTCAACTGTGTTTTTTTTGTTTAGTGATAGTTGTTCATGAGGTGTTCATTCCTTGTTTGTCCTGAACAGTTAAACTGCCTGCTGTTCTTTAGAAAAATCCGTCAGGTCCCATAAATTTTTGGGTTTTTCAGCATTTTTGTGTATTTGAATCCTTTCCAACAATGACTGTATGATTTTGTAATCCATCTTTTCACAATGAGGACAACTAAAGGACCTCACATGCAACTATTACAGAAGGTTCAAATGCTCACTGATGCTTCAGAAGCAAAAACGATGCATTAAGAGCTGGGGGGTGTGAACTTTTGAACAGAATGAAGATGTGTACATTTTTTCTCATTTCTTTTCATTTAGTACTGCCCTTCAGAAGATACTTACCTGTTTCCCAGAATAAGTTAAACTTATTCTTATTTCCCAAAGTTAAAGTTAAATTTACCCTGATCTTCAAATTCAAAAAGTTTTCACCCCCCGGCTCTTAATGAAATGTGTTTCCTTCTGGAGCATCAGTGAGCGTTTGAATCTTCTGTAATAGTTGCATATGAGTCTGTCAGTTGTCCTCAGTGTGAAAAGATGAATCTCAAAATCATACAGTCATTGTTGGAAAGGGTTCAAATACACAAAAATGCTGAAAAACCAAAGAGGACTCCTGAACAACTATCACATAAAAAAACAACAAAAAAAAACAGCTGTGGATCATTCAGGTAACAACAGTATTAAGAATCAAGTGTATGTAAACTTTTGAACAGGGTCATTTTTATAAATTCAACTATTATTTTCTCTTGTGGACTATAAGTAAACATCTTTTATGTGAAATATCTTATTCAGGTCAGTACTAAATAAAAAAAATAACATACATTTTGTACGATCCCTTTTGGTTATTAAGCAAGGTTTATGTAAACTTATGTAAATTTATTCCTGTGATGTCAAACTTCAGTCTTCAGTGTCACATGATCATTCAGAAATCATTCTAATATGCTGATTTGCTGCTTAATATTTATATGGAAACTGAGACACTTTTTTTTACTGTCACTTTTGATCAATTTAATACATCCTTGTAGAATAAAATACTTAAAGAGATAGTTCACTACCTTTCTGGATCTTAAACTTGGTAGTTGCATTGCTGTCTATGCAGGGTCAGAAAGATCTCAGATTTCATCAAAGCTATCTTAATTTGTGTTCTGAAGATGAATGAAGGTCTTTTGGGTTTGGAACAACATGAGGGTGAGTAATTAATGACAGAATTTTCATTTTTGAGTGAACTATCCCTTTAATTTCTTTAAAATATTTATATATATTTTCCCAACCCCAGACTTTTGATCAGAGGCTTGAGATGTAACATGTGGCACTAAATGTGTTCTCTTCAGATCGGGCGGTCGAGGACCTCAATCTAGCCTGAGGAGAAGTTAAAGGTGTGTTATCAAAGTCTGAGGGTTTTGTAGAATGGTTCTCTGTTGAGACTTCAGCTGATGTGCCGTTAGTCATTGGGCTCTCTGAAACGTCTGGATTTATGCTGGTTTTTAACAGAAACTCTGGGGGAGAAGAGGAATCTGATGTGTTTGGAAATGGAGTGATACTTTGGGAAGCAGGAATGGATACATCTGTCATTTTGGAAGATAAAGAGTCATTAAAGGGAATTGTTGAGTCTTGGACAGATGAGGGCATTTCTAATATTGGCAAGTCCAACTTTGTAGAGCTCAATGTAATGTTCGCCTGGTCAATGTTTTTGGGAGCACATGCAACCGTGGGGGATTCAGGCTGAGATGAACATGTTGATGGTTGTTGAAGGGCACAGAAATTGTCTCCTGGCTTTATATCTAAACTAATGGAAGATGTATCTACAGTAACAGACATGACAGGCGATGGGATTGGGGTGAGAGTTTCTGTCATAGTGTTTTGAGGGTTTGACTTGAAAGTTGCTGGAAGACCGTTCCTGTGAGTGTCTGAAACTCGTGGTTGGACAGAAACCGTTTCACTGGGAGTTCGAGAAGCAGAACATGTTTCTGGAACTATAAAACATTCATCTGAACAGAGAGGCGTTAGAAAGGGATCTGGGAGTATGTCAGGGACAGAAACATGCTCTTGGATACTAGCTCTCTGGCTTCCAACCTGTGCAGCAATCAGGTCTGAAATTAAATATGGGTTTTCCAGCACCTGTGAACACAAACCAACACATTACCATACAACAGACATTTGAACAAATAACATACTTTCTGAAGAAAACAGAGCAACTAGATTAGCAGGAGGAGAGGTTACGCACCCATAGTTACTTAGGGTTAGGGCTCTGAACAAACCCCCTAACCATAAGTATAAGCAACAGAAACAGCAATAAGAAGAAGAAACAGCCATGCCAGAAACGCTTTTATGCTCGTAGAATTCCGATGACGGTAGTGTCGGAGGGACAAAAACAAAGATGAACCCTTATGTCCAGCAAAAACAGACAGAGGACACACTGTGGCTAAGAAGTTGACACAGACCTGCAAAACATATACCTGGAGTCCATAGCAGCCCAAAAGCCTTATAAGCAATTGATTCTTGACCCCAAAACCTTAAAGCCATTCCAATAACCAAGGCAAATCAGCGTACACCTGAATCCAGTGGTACTTACTGTATTTTACATGTTACTTTAAAGACTGGGCAATTTAGACTAATGGTTTGATTCAGCAAGAATGCATTAAATTGATCAAAAGTGACAGAATGATTTCTGAAGGATCAGAAGACTTGAGTAAAGGCTGCCAAAAAAACATATATTATATAACAATAATAACTAGATAAAAAGTTTGTCAAGATAAACTTTAAGTTTGCTTGAGAAAGCCGGAACAGAAAGTTTTAAACAGTCTGAAAAGTTTATAAAGTTTAAGAAGTTTTAAGTTTGATGGTTTTCAGTCTGAAATAGTTTGAATTCTAAAGTAGTTTTAAAAGGTTAACGTTTGGATGTTTTGAAGGCAATGCAGTCTGTCAGAGATAGATAGATAGATAGATAGAATGTTTTTAACATGTTATTAACATGATTAACATGTGACTAGCATGATGTTATAATGATTAGCAAGGTACTAGCATGTTGTTAGCATGATTAGCAAGTTACTAGCATGATTAGCAAGTTGCTAGCATGTTTCTAGCAAGATTAACAAGTTAGTAGCATGTTGCTAGCATGATTGTACCATGATTAGCATTTAGCATGTTGTTAACATGTTATTAGAATGATTAGCAAGTTACTAGCATGTAACTAGCATGTTTCTAGCATGACTAGCATGTTACTAGCATGTTGTTAGCATGATTAGCAAGTTACTAGCATGATTAGCAAGTTGCTACCATGTTTCTAGCATGATTAGCAAGTTGCTAGCATGTTGCAAGCATGATTAGGAAGTTACTAACATGTTACTAGCATGTTGTTAACATGATTAGCAAGTTACTAGCATGATTCTGGTTGCTAGGCATAGATAGATAGATAGACAGATAGATAGATAGATAGATAGATAGATAGATAGATAGATGAGTTTGAATGAGTTTAAATGGATTAGAAATACAGTACATAGAAGGGAAGCTTGATTGAGTCCCAAAGGATTCTGGTAGTTTTGACAGTTGGAATTTGAAAAGTGCTGCCTCATTTGAACATTCCGTCAATGTAAGTCTATGGGATTTTTCCCAATTTTAATCATCATTTTTAGGAAAACCGTAAGTCCGATCAGTTAGAAAAGATATAGCAACTAACTTCAGATCAGTGTGAAGATCTGGGCTGAGTTTGGAGTTTGTAGAGCTAAAGCTCTAGGACGAGTTAGTGTCGACAGATTTAGTCTCAGAAGAAAATAGCATATCAGTAAGTTGGCTTTCTCAAGCCAACCTAATTATTTATTAATACTATTTTCCTAAATAATATTTATAGTATAAATTGAACACTTTACTATAAGGTTCATTAGTTAACATTAGTTAACTACATTAGTGAACATGAACTAAGAATGAACAATACTTCTACAGCATTTACTAATGTTTATTTTCAGCATTATTAAAATCACAAGTCGTGTTTGTTGACATTGGTTAATGCACTGTGAACTAACAAGAACTAACAATGAATGACTGTATTTTTATTAACTAACATTAACAAAGATTAATAAATAGAGTAATAAATGTATTGTTCGTTCATGTTAGTTAATACATTAATGTGAACACCTTGTTGTAAAGAGTTACCAATCAGACTTAAAGAAACTTTAATATAAGTGTATCAAAGTTTACTATTTTACCTAATATTATTACTGCATTTTTATATGCTGGATCCAGTGTTACTCAGATTTGCCCAGAATGGCATTTCATCAGCTACCCAATCATTGACTTTGCATTTGGCAAGAGTTAGACAGAAAAGCGTGCACACAAACGCACATACACACAAACACACACCTTGTTGAGGCCATCCATCACCACATGGGGCATGTGTTCATTCAGCATGGCTGGAGAAATGATGACCTCATCAAAGGCCTTGTTATCCCCCCACAGAGCGGAGTAAGTAGGTTCTTCCTGACCACAACTACAGGGAGAGAGAGATGGGAAGAGGAATCTCAGACTTCCAGTAAAACTGTGTAAACTTGTGCAACTTTGACTCAGATATATGCAGGATGTGACACATTCAAAGTGCATTAGTGGAAAGTATTAGTATTCATTACTAGAAATAAAAAGGTCCCACTCTTTATAACAGCACTGAATTACAAAAGCTATGCCCAAACATATGGAAGTCCACAGAGGCCAAGTGTTATTATTTGTCTGTTTTGCACGAGTGATCTCACATGTAAGCAGACGCATATGAAAAATCATGCAATCATCAACAATAAACAGCATATAAATGAAACCTGCCTAATGTTACCCAGTGAAATGTCAATCCAGAAACTGGTTGAAGCTAGAATAAAACTTTTTTTGAAACAACAAAATATTCTGGGGGCCATGAAATTTTAGTGAAAATGATCAAAAATGCTGGCGGTGGCTGGAAACAAAAACGCTGGAGGGGAAGGAGTTAAACAAGCATCACATTAGCAGAATTCGCATTTTAATAGAAGTTTTTGTAGACCCTCAGGTGCCAAAGAAAGTAACAAAGTAAAAAATAAAAAATGTATGACGAATAAAGAAATGAACTGTTCTAAATTAGATGAAGTTCAATTTTTAAAAAACTTCTTAAATTAAAAAAAAAAATCATTTTAAAATTAAATTCTTTGATTACATTTTAATTAATTTTATTTAACGCACTTTGAATCACCATTGTGTATAATATGTGCTACATAAATAAACTCGCCTTGCCTTGTAAAGAACAAATGTCTAAAGGGTTTGCCCAAGAGAAACAGATTTTACAAATATTGATCATACTAGTACTTACACTACTGTTCAAAAGTTTAAGGCCAATTAAGATTTTCTTTTAAATAATTAAATAAATACTTATATTCAGCAAGAATGCAGTAAATTGATCAATAATGAAAGACTTGTACACAGTACACACACATACACACACTCTCGCTCTCTTTGTTTAATTTTCTATCCAAAGAACCATAAAAAGACATCACTGTCTCCACAAAAATATTAGGCATCATAATTATTTTCAACACCGATAATAAGAAATGTTTCTTGAGCAGCAAACCAGCCTATCAGAATGATTTCTGCAGGATCATGTGACACTCAAGACTGGATTAATGATGTTGAAAATTCAGCTTTGCATCACAGAAATAAATTACATTTTAAAATATATTCAAATAGAAAATAGTTATTTTAAACTGTAATAATATTTTACAATACTACAGTTTTTACTGCATTTTTGATCAACTAAAAGCAGCCTCTGTGAGCATAAAACACTTCTTTTAAAAACTTCCTGAATCCACACGTTTGAACAATAGTGTACATTAACATCATTTCCTACAGCTGAGTTAACAAAGCAGCTCATCTAAATAAGCAGGATCTCTAAAGCAGGCATTTCTTAGTGCCAGACATTTCACTATGGTACCTACCACTGGAATGCACCCAGTATCTGAAGTGCACACAGCCATTTCCTTGTTCCATTAATCCATTCAATTCACTTCCTCTCTACTCACCACATCTCAGGCGGGTGGTTGTGCACCACATGAATGACCCGTCCTGGTGGATACAGCGGCGTGGAGGCTGACAGGGCGATGCTCAGGTCACTGGGGTGAAGCCACAGGCGAGAATTAGAGGGGGTCACACCCTGAGATACAGGAGCTTCGTCATCCATGGGCAGCTCTGATTTAGGGATGCACTTCGTACCCCCGGCAATGATCCGCCACTGATGGAAACAGACAGATAAGATCATACAGGCTCTGTTCCAAAACCTAGTGAGCTGCCTACGCAGACAGCATTTTTTAAACATCATTTCCTGCTGAGAGCAGCTAACCACCAAAGTAGGCAGCGTGATTATGCACATTCATAAGCAGAAATGCATCACACAGAGGCCAAATTTTTCACAAAGTTCCTTGAAACTAATCAGAGGCTGGCAGAAAACCTAAGTGAGATATGAGACGCTGTTCATGATGCAAGCAGCATTAATCTGGCAATGGAGGTGTGTATGCTTTCATTTCTTGCATCATCTCAGCTGCACATCAACGCAGTGTTGGGTTTGATAGAAAGTCATTTATATAAGCTAAATTGAGTAGGTGGCTACTTTTCCGGACAGCTGGTCTATTAAAAGTTATGTAAGCCCTAATATAGAGTACACTTCTGTTCAAAGTTTTTTTGAAAGAAATTAAAGGAATAGCTCACCCAAAAATGTTTCTGAAAATTTACTCACCCTCGGGCCATCAAAGCTGTAGAAAAGTTAACATAGCTAAATTTAAAGTTCACTTGTTCACCAGTGGATCCTCTGTAGTGAATAAGTGCAGGACTCAGTGTTCTACTGCATGCGACTGCCCGATCAGCATATTTGTGTTTGCGCTGAGAGGAGCTTCAAAGGTTTCTACTTGTTTTTGGAATGTTGAGTAATGTATCACAGACATATCTCACGAATCCTTTAATAAACAAAGTGTAGAGAGAGTGTAAATAATAGATTCACTGTGCAGCATGGAGAGCTTCGTTAATTAAAATGGAACTTGTGTGAGATCGCGATGAACTAAGATGAGTGACAGCTTTTAATGATTTTTAAGGGAGTTTGTAATGAGACATTGATTTAATACAACAGTTAAATAAACAAGTAGTTAATGATACATTACCTACATTTTCTGATTATAACACTATTGCCTAATTTTGCTCTGTTTCGTTGTCAAAAATAGTCTGAAACAAGTCACAGAGCTGCTGCGCATCTCCATTCAAACACAGCAGTGTTTTGTTTATGAATAAACGTGCATTTTTAAACAAATCTAGTGAGTGAATTATTTAATTTCCCATTCATAAAGACAGTCACTTGTTTTTTTCCTGAATGAATCAGCCGTTCGAAAGAATCAAATGAATGATATGATTCAGTAATTAAATCAGTGACTTGCCGCCACCTACTGGCAGTTTTTGTTTCATTTTTAAAGTATCTTTCCAGTTATTTAAATAATTTAATATTTCTGTATTCAAAATGTTATATTCAAAACATTAATCTCAACATGAATTTATGAATTTGATTGCACACATGCCACCTCTGAGCCTCATTAAACATGAAAATACACCTACAAGCCACTTTTGTGTTCTTCTGTGCCACCTCTGCAGTACAAATTAATGTTAATACTGATTTAATTTGATTTTTACTTATTCTACTTGTTCTTATTCTGTTGTTTTAATTAGAAAATTTTAAAGTCTTAAAAAATATAATTTGGAATAAAAGATGACATATAATAAAGTTAGAAAAATGCCATTACAAAGGTAAAAACTAAATTCCCCTGTAAATCATCTTAAGGAGTCAAATATCACCTCGTAATGGGAAGGCTAATTTTTGATCAGATTTTTTGATTATTGAGGTGCTCCTAAAAAGAAAAGATAAAATCACAATAATCCACAAAAAAAAACACACCAATCCACAATAATGCTTTTTCTAGTGAGATCCTCTGGTGTCCTCTCACATCAAAATCCACCAACATATTGTTTTTGCTTGTAAATGGTGCTTGACCTGTGCATATTTCACTCCTGATTCAGATAAGACTATTTTTTCCACTGAAGAAAGCAATATTTTAGAGAGAGGAAAAGTACAGATGGATTTATTTTTCACATAAATGCAGCTTTTCATTTCTCAAGTTAGTTAGTTTATGGACTGAAGTCATGTAGATTACTTGTAAATTTATTGTGATGTTTTTATCAGCTGTTCGGACTCTCATTCTGACGGCACCCATTCACTGCAGAGGATCCATTGGTGAGCAAGTGATGTAATGGTACAGTTCTCCAAATTAGTTGGATGAACTAGTCCCACTTAAACTAGTTAAAATCTTATTGACCACAAACCTTTGAACATCACTGACCCAAAACCTTTGCAGGGCAATGTACTTTTAAACTGCAACCAAATTTGAAGCCCAAACCCACAACCTTGAGAAAAGAGTTTAATGTTCCACTAACTGAACTAGAAAAAAGATGTAAAAAAGAAAAATCATTTTGCACTGCAAAAATTCCTACATCTGTGGTTATAATTAGTAACATAACAATTTATCATTTACTTTATTCACCCAGAGGAAAAGGATATGGGCGAAGCACAATGTGACACATATAATGAGGGCAGTTAATTACTGGCACAATTCAATGATGATAAATGCTGCTGCACTACATGCATGGACTAGAATGCTTGAGTCTGTACATATTTGTACATATTTATTGTACAGTCATCATTATGGCACATCAGACTTTGTATCAGCAAGTTAAAGCCGCTCACCTTTGGTTTATCACTCTTCTGTAGGACTTCAAGTAGGTGGCGACGGAAGCCCTCAAGCTGAGAGAGGCCAATCCTGAAAGAACACAACAGCAAAAGATGAACATCCGCCTGCTTAGACTTACATATAAATATATGCAAGCACTATTGAACACTTATTTACCTGGGGACCAGATCTTTTCCCAACACGACTGAGGTGACAAACTCTTTCGAGTACTCCATTGCATCCTCACTATGAAGTAAACAGACACAGAAGCTTGTGTTCAAACATGTTCTTTAATGTCAACATGAAAACAGTGTTCACAATCTGTTTATCTGTCATAACGCGACACATTTCAGAGTGATATTCAACAGCTGATTTAATGCTGACTTTATATTTAGATGTACAAAGAATATGTAATTAAAGAAAAAACAAACTGTGCAGATGTTTTCAAGTGTAGTAGGTAAGCCTTTTCTCATTATCTGCTGGATTAAACCAAAAACTCCTTCCAAAAGATTAGTTCAACCGGTGGATTTGTGCATCCATGCATGTTTTTTGGGCTAATATTTTCCACAGCCAATTGCATTACAGAGAAGATCTGTAGCTTGTGACAAATCTCTTAAGTTTTTTTTTTACATTTTGAAGAAATCCAATGCAACTCTGAAGCTGCCATAATAGCTTTTAAATATGTGACCCTGGACCACAAAACCAGTCTTAAGTAGCACAGGTATATTTGCAGCAGTAGCCAAAAATACACTGTATGGGTCAAAATTATCAATTTTTCTTTTATGTCAAAGATCATTAGGATGTTAAGTAAAGATCATGTTCCATGAAAATATTTAGTAAATGTCCTACCATAAATATATCAAAACTTAATTTTTGATTAGTAATATGCATTGCTAAGAACTTAATTTGGACAACTTTAAAGGTGATTTTTTTTCAATATTTTTATTTTTTGCACCCTCAGATTCCAGATTTCAAATAGTTGTATCTCGGCCAAATATAGTTCTATCATAACAAACCATACATCAATGGAAAGCATGTTCAGCTTTCAGATAATTTATAAATCTCAATTTTAAAAAATTGACCCTTATGACTTTTGTAGTCCAAGGTCACATACATGAACCTAGAAGTTAGACTACCAATAAAAAGTCTGTTAAGGTTGGTAAGATTTTTTTTTTGTGTGTGTGTGTGTGTACTTGTTTTTGCTACATTGTGGGGACCAAATGTCCCCACAAGGATAGTAAAACCTGAAATTTTTGACATTGTGGGGACTGGCTTGAGGTCCCCATGGGTACAAAAGCTTATAAATCATACAGAATGAGTTTTTTTGAGAAAGTAAAAATGCAGAAAGTTTTCTGTAACGGTTAGGTTTAGGGGTAGGGTTAGGGTAAGGGGATAGAAAATACAGTGTGGAGAGTATAAAAACCATTGCACCTATGGAGAGTCCCCACAAGGATAATAAAGTGTGTGTGTGTGTGTGTGCGCACCTGGTATTCATCACGTTATGGGGACGAAATGTCCCCACAAGGATAGTAATACCAGTAAATTTTGACCTTGTGGGGACATTTGTGAGGTCCCCATGAGGAAACAGGCTTATAAATCATGCACAATGAGTTTTTTTGAGAAAGTAAAAGTGTGCACAGTCTCCTGTGAGGGCTAGGTTTAGGTGTAGGGTAGGTGTAGGGCGATAGAAAATACGGTTTGTACAGTATAAAAACCATTACGCCTATGGAATGTCCCCATAAAACATGTAAACCCAACGTGTGTGTGTGTGTGTGTGTGTGTGTGTGTGTATGTATGTATGTATGTATGTATGTATGTGTATGTGTATGTGTATATATATATATATATATATATATATGTGTGTGTGTGTAAGTGTGTGCTACATTTATTCTTGTGATGCAAAGCTGATTTCCAGCATCATTACTCCAGTCTTCAGTGTCACATTCCTTCTTTTTTTCTGGAGCTCTAAATCAAATTCACACTTGCAATTGTCACTAATACCAAACGCCTCTGGTTCTCACAACTCATGTGACTGACCACAATGCTGCAAACAAATTTGATTTGAGATATGGCAGATGAGAAGAATTAAAAAAAAGCTGAAAATGCTTTGTTCCTCATATAAATATTTTCATAACTATGGCTTTTGAAGACTCATTTTTATGATGCTTTGTGGAGCTTATAAATCACCATTCACTTTCATGAGTGGAAACAAATTCTAAAATTTATGGTTCATAGCAGAAAGAAAATAATACAGTTTTAGAACAACATCAGATTGTAACAATAATGACAAAATTTTTGCATGAACTAGTCCTTTAACACATCAGTTTAATCTCTTATCTAATGTCATCATGCCTCAATGACCGCTAAACATGTCTCTCTCTCTCTCTCTCTCAGAGGAGATCGGTTTACAGCTTTCTCTATAAATGTAGTGTAAAACAGATCCCAGAGCAACAATAGAGAGGTCACACTGACCTGAGCAGGCCGCCGGGAGGGGAGTAGGAATAGCAGTGCAGTGAAGGATACTGCGGCCGGAGGAGGAAGGACAGGATGGCGGCCGTACCCGCACCCAGAGAGTGACCCACAATCACCAGTCCATAGTGCATCGTCCCTTTACCCTGAGACACACAAACAAACACCATGATCTGGATCTTTTAGTGTCACATGATATTATGTACAATGCAAATTATGTAAGCAACATGCAAATGATTTCTGAAGATACTGGACGGCATTTACTAGTACTTTAACTTTTCTAATATTACCATGCTCATGTTTTTAAAATAAAAATGTAGACTTTAAGATCTGCAAAAAAGAAATGAATAATGTATATTCATATAGAACCCATACAACCTCAAAATAAATCACGCACTCAGATTCTTTACTTTAACAGCCAATCTTTCAATTTCAAAACAGGGTTACTGCATGTTTTATTAAATATTTACATACTTAGAAGTTGGTTTATGTATTTGTATAGCAATACATACAAATGTTGCAAAAAAAGATGCAAAAAAGCAGATTATTTTAACAAAACTAGTTATTTCTATATACTGAATGTGACCTTGGACCACAAAACCAGTCATAAGTCATATTTGTAGCAATAGCCAAAAATACATTGTATGGGTCAAAAATGAATGATTTTTCTTTTATAGTCAAAGTCATTAGGATATTAAGTAAAGATCATGTTCCATGAAGATATTTTGTAAATTTCCTACCGTAAATTTATCAAAACGTAATTTTTGATTAGTAATATGCATTGATAAGAACTTCATTTGGACAACTTTAAAGGCGATTTTCTCAAT
The DNA here is from genome assembly GCA_012976165.1 of Labeo catla. Taxonomy (NCBI): domain Eukaryota; kingdom Metazoa; phylum Chordata; class Actinopteri; order Cypriniformes; family Cyprinidae; genus Labeo; species Labeo catla. The sequence continues at coordinate 1,067,480 of VONZ01000196.1, forward strand.
ATTTTGATTTTTTTGCACCCTCAGATTCCAGATTTTCCAAATATTGTCCTATCCTAACAAACCATACATCAATGGAAAGCTCCTTTATTCAGCTTTCAGATGATGCAGAAATCTCAGTTTCAAAAAACTGACCCTCCAATTTTTGGTTTTGTGGTCCAGGGTCACATATGTTGAATTAAACACCATATACAGCGTATTGTGTAACCAAAACAACAACAAAATCTTGAATAGGGCTGCAACAAGGTGGAAAATTTCCAGTAAATTTCAGAAACATTCCAGAAATTTTGGAAACTTCCCAGGATTTTTTGCAATCTTTCAGGGATTTTTGGAAAGTTTCAGAAAATTTACCAGAATTTCACCCCTTTCCAACCCTAACTTTGAATAAAAGATTTTATGCATAATGTAGTACTTTCAATTATAAACAAGCCTGAAATACACTCTTATGGGGCACACTTTATTTTAAGGTCCAATTCTCGCTATTAACAAACTATTAACTACAACTTTTGGCTCAAACTTGCAAAGAATTTGCTGCTTATTAATAGTTAGTAAGGTAGTTGTTAAGTTTAGGTATTGGGTAGGATTAGGGACATAGTTCTATAGTTCTAATAAACAGCCAACATGTTAACAATAGGCATGCTAATATGCAACTAGTTAATAGTGAGAATTGGTCCCTATACTAAAGAGGAGGGAGATAAAATATGCACTCTTACATCCATCTACAACATATTGCACTTAACACAATCGATATGCACTGATTACAAATTATTGAAAATAATGAAAGCCTGTAGGAAGTGCAACAGCACTGCATTTTTACTGTATTCCTAATTTTATTCCTTTGTTCCTCATTCTTCAGTCGTGAAGAAATTATTGTTTTTGAGGAAAGCATTTCAGGATTTTTCTCAATATAATGGACTTCATTGGTGCCCTGATTTTGAACTTGCAAAATGTAGTTTAAATACAGCTTCAAAGGACTCTAAACGATCCCAGCCGAGGTCAGTCTTTTTTTTTTTGGAAAATAATTTTTTTTGAATACTTTTTAAGCACAAAAGCTTGTGTAGCACGGGCTCTGGGATGCGCGTTCACGACGCTACGTACTATTGAATCATGTCGAAAGGTCACGTGGAACGTAGGTGGAACTACAGACCCAGTGTTTACAAAGTGAACACGCAAAGACTAAGAAAGTGCAAGTAAGTTTGTAAACGCTGTGTATGAACAAAAAGGTACAACGGTACAACAAAGGTACACAAACGATGAACTTAGATGTGATTCGTAGTAGTGATGGGAAGTTCGGATCATTTTACCGACTCGGACCTTTGAGTCTCGTTCAGCAAAATGAACAAATCTTTTTTCAAGTCATTTTGTCAATTTCAGCAAAATATAATTAATGTTACGTGTTACTTCTCTAACACATCTACTGCTTACACAAACGTTGATCACGCTACAAACAAGACAAAACTATAATGTTATAAGAAACAGAAAAGATTAATTAATTGTTGACCTGGTTCTTTAGTCTATGATTAGCTCATCTCACCTCTTTCGGGGTTTGAGTTGTTAGATGAACGAACAATGAACGAATGACTCAAAAAAACCCGAAGACTCGAAACAGGTGAACTAATTCCAGTACAGAACCTAATAGGATGTTGCGCATGCGCGATTGAACGAATCACTCCCCGAGACGATTCGTTCTTCCTGAGTCGCATTAAAGATTCGTTCAAAATGAAAGAATCGGCTGGGATCATTTAGAGCCCTTTGAAGCTGCATTTAAACTACATTTTGGAAATTCAAAATCGGGGCACCAATGAAGTCCATTATATGGAGAAAAATCCCAAAATGTTTTCCTCAAAAACCATAATTTCTTTACAGCTAAAGACAGAAAGACACGAACATCTTGGATGACAAGGGGGTAAGTAAATTATTTGAAATTGTTGTTCTGGAAGTGGACTTCTCCTTTAAAACGTGACAAATGTTTACACTTACCAAATCTCTTCCAAAGGCTTGAGAGAGAATCATTTCTTGTTCTAGTTTCTTCTTTATGTATTCAGCTGAATAAACCATTCCCTAAATAAAGAATTCATGAGAATGAGTTTGCAAAGTTCAATATGTATTCAAAGTTCAATTTATATGTGTCTTTGTGCAGCACCTTGTGTCCAAGCCATGTTCCGTGCTGCTCCTCTACAGGCAAACGCTCAGAATCGCCAGTAAGATCCGTTAAGGCGTCCTGAGAATGACAGAGAGAGATATAAAAAGGTATACATTTTATAAATGACATACCCGAGAGACTCACATTAGGAATAAAGTACAGCAAGCCAGCCATTATAGCACCAATCTACTGGGTTTATTTTTCAATACTGACCTTCTCGCTGTACATTAGCCCACCTATTACATGGCTACTTCTCAAATAAATAAATGGACATGAAGTATTGATTTGAGTCTAAGTTATTTTATTATGTGAAATGGAAGAGACCACAGAGTGATACGAGAAACATGAAACTAGCACAGCTTTGTTGGAAACTGATAGCCTGGTACTGCAGTCAAACGTATAGTGGTTTAGTATCATTACATGACTGATTCCGGACAGCTAAATTAATATTTTTGTGCTAAAGTACTTTCTTATGTCCCTGCTAAACGGCTAATATTTTAAGTCTGTGAGCGTACAATGAAGCCTGACCTCGTGTGCAAACGTGTAAAATAACAAAGAGCTGTTACAACACGTGTGGTTGACTTGCCTTAGGGGACAACGTCCCTCTGATGCTGATCACGACTTTTTTCTTTGCATGATCCACTGCTACAAAGAAGGGCGTCTCATAAACCTGCAAATCACATCAAAAATGCAGACAATAACTTGTCTTGATCACACGTTTCACATTTATCACATTAGCCGCAGCTTCTCAAATTTAACTATTTTAGTCAGGCGATGACTCATTGATGTGAACAGACATTCATTACACAAGACATCGCGCCTCAGGATTTCTCAGGATTAAGTCGGGGGAGCTGAAGAATTAATTTAAGATGCCGTACCGCGTCATGCCAGGATGTGTAGACAATTTGAACTTCTTTAAGGTCTCGGTCCAGAAATTGTCGGCGGATGGCAAGAACGTTACAGCCACAGCAGTTATCCTCCTCAACGGTGATGGACTGGGAGAGACGAGAACCTGAAACTGAAGTGTTACAGCTAAGAGAGAAAAGGAAAAAAAGGAGACAAAAAAGGGAAAAATAAATTATTTCCATTTCATTCATACGTCCTATAAAATATTTAATTTATTATCCATAAGAAAAATATATATATAAAAAAAAATAAAATAAAAATGTGCTTTCCAATTTATAATAAATTACTATTATATATTACATTTTATATATACACACTTAATATATATATATACACACTTATATATACACACTCAAATGACAAAGTCAATTATTCTCAATTATAAGCTGCAAAAATATACATAACTAAAATATATGCATAAATGTATATAAATATAGAAATCTCTTATGCTTGTCAAAGTTGCATTTATTTGATCAAAATTACATAAAAAAAACCAGTAATATTATGAAATATTATTGCAATTTAAAATAACGGTTTACTATTTTAATATACTTTAAAACATAATTTACTCTTGTGATACAAAGATGAATTTTTACATGATCCTTCAGAAATCATTCTAATATGCTGCTTTATTATCAATGTTGGAAACAGTGTTAACCTGTGATACTTTTTTCAGGATTCTTTCATGAACAAGTAAAAAAGAACAGCATTTTTTCTTTTTTTCTTTTTTTTTTTGAAAGAATTGATTTTTTTTTTCAGCAAAGATGTTAATAAAATTATTAATAAAATTAATAAATAATTAATAAAAAGTGATGGTAAAGACTTATATTGTTAGAAAAAAAAAATATATATATATATATATATATAAATAAAACTTACGAGCATATATTAACTTACGAGCAAGTGCTGACGAGTCTGCAGAGTCCACACGCTGGTTTTCTTAAAAGATATATGGGCCAGCCATACGCCGCCATGGCAAACAGCATGTAGTAACACACTTCCTTATACATGGCCATCTCAGACTGTAAACAGAAGGAGAACATTGTAGTAAATAATCATACATCGACATAACCACACATATATATTGTATTCTTCAAATACCGAGTTCTTGAGGTCCAAGTATTTAGTGTTGCGAGTTACAGGTATCCCGGACAGAAAAGCTAAAACGTCATTGTTTGCCTGCAAGAGAGAGAAAAAATGTATTATTATTTGGACAGTGAGATATACTCATCCAATAAAAAGTCATGTTAATAATAAGGTAAAGCACACCTGGTCCAAGATGGATGCTCTCTTGGACCGTTGTCTCTGTCGCAGGAGCACCAAGCCAGCGATGATGTCACTCGGCACAATATCCAGATCCCGGAAGAACTCTGCAAACAAGCTGGCCACCTCGGAGTAAGCGTCCTGAGAGAGAAAATATCTTCTGCTGAGAATGCTGTGTGTGTATGTGTGAGACGCTCTCATGGTAACTGGCATTTGTGTGTATTTGAGTTGGTGCTGGAGTCTTACAGATTGCGTATCTTTTGCTCGAGTGCAGCACATGAAGAACTTGAGTCTCCTGCTCCAGCTGCTGGCTTGACCTTCTTCTAGCCTGTGTCTGAAAGAGATAAAACTCAACTGAGCAAATATCACGAGCAGATTTAGGAATTATAGGTCAATAGAAGGGTATTACATAGATCAAAATACATATCTAGAGACAGGAATGGAAAAATGGGCCATGCAACATTTTATATGTGCATAATATGCACAATTTCACATATAAAATGTTGCACATATATAAATAGGATGTGCACAATATAGTTGAAATGAAACAAGTACTTATTTAACATACAGGTAATATTTACACAATTTATTTAAAAAATTTGAAAGCTAAGAATTTGCATACAATTCTGTATTATTTTATTATTTATAATATAATATTATATTATTTTAGTATTTGTTACAATATTTATAGATATTTTAAATTAGTTTTTATTTTAAGATTTCATTCATTTCAGTTTTATTTTAAATTTTTAATTGTTAAATTTATGTGCTTTTGTTATTTTATATATTATATTATATATTCTATTTAGCTTTAATTTATTTTTAATTTATTATACTTTAACTTGAATGAAAATTTAGAATGTTGCCTAACAGAAATAAAATATAAAACATGTAAAACGATGCACATATATAAATGGGATGTGCACAATATTGTTGAAATGAAACAAATACTTGTTTAACATACAGTAATATTTACTCAGTTTATTTAAAAAAATTGAAAGCTAAGAATTTGCATACAATTCTGTATTATTTTATTATTTATAACATAATATTAAATTATTTTAGTATTTGTTTTGTTACAATATTTATTGATTTTTTTTATTTTTAGATTTTCACTTTTAATTTAATTTTTTAAATTTTTAATTGGTAAATTTATGTGCTTTTGTTATTATTATTTAATATATATTCTATGTAGCTTTAATTTATTTTTTAATAACCTAAATAATGAACAAAATCTTTAAAAAAAAAAATGAAAACTTTGCAAAAGACAGGCATTTAAATCTTTATTGATTGTTGTGGGTGTCCTGAAATAAGCTAGCATGAATACTGCTACGCGCTGTACCTCAGAGTATATGTTGTGAGGTTACGCTGACGGCGGCGAGTTGCTTTCAGCTTCACAAAGGTCCGTCCGGTGGGGTCAAAGGTACACATCATGGTGAAACACACACTGAAGATGACCAACCAGTTACAAACCACAATTCCTGTTGAAAAAATAAATTAATTAATGAATAAAATAAAATAAACAAACTCATTTAAAATGTACCATATACATCTTTATTTGAAGCTTATAGATACAGCTCAGCAGGAAGCTCTTTACTGTAAGACAAACCAACTGTCTTTTTTTCTTCCTTGTCTCGTATAGACAGATGATTGGCATGGAAGTGAAGTGTGCTATTATGGGATGGGGGTGGACAATGAGCGACACTGATTCATGGTCGGCACAGACGTGTCGAAAGCTACACTAGGCGTATTGTTAGAAACCATGCGTTGAGATTCCAAGACATAAATAGCTATAAATGATTTTCAAATTTACAGGAATCTGCTGAGATTAACAAGGGGAGGTTTCATGAGATTTTAACACGCCATATAAACATGCCTGGACAGCCTCCTGCTGTAAGGACATCACACGCCACATTCTCTGAAGACTATTTTGTTTTTTCAACTTGCTGACGATAGCAGTGATGGATGTTAGGGCTCCCAATCCCACAAAAATATTAACAACACTGACAATAATTAATAAATGAGTACCAATGATAAATAAGCAGCAAATCAGCATACTAGAATCATTTCTTAAGGATCATGTGGCATTAAAGACTGAAGTAATGATGCTGAAAATTCAGCTTTGCATCACAGTAATAAATAACATTTTAAAATAAATTCACATAGAATTTTTTTTTTAATTAAAATAATATTTTAAAATATTATTGTTTTTACTGCATTTCCAAATAAATGCAGCCTTGGTGTGCATAAGAGATTTTTAATAACATAATCTTTCCAAACTTTTGACTAATGTAATTTCGTGAGGCTATTAGTGGTAGGTCTGCTTTAAAATATTTAAACGTAAGAGTGACGGATAAGGGCAACATGAAAATGTAGAGTATGATGTGTCCCAGTTTAGCTTTTCACTGTTGCTGATCGACAATGCAACTTGCCACATTAATACAGAATTTAAAAGAGCTTCAAACATGGCTCGAATCCCAGACTTATGATACATTCGTTATGAATAATCTTATCTTTTGGTCTGCATTCATCCAAATTAAAATAGAGAGAAAAAGATCAAATGAGATATGCTTTGATCCAAAGCGAGGAACAAAAGCAATTTGCGAAGCCAACTATATTCATAATATACAATGACAGGTTTATTTGACAACTAAATTAGGAAGCAAGTTAGAACCTTTAGTTTAATTTACTGGATTAGCCAAAAAATAAGCAGTGGTTGTTACAACCACATGGTTGCTACAATCTAAACTAGTAACTAGAAAACAATAATATTAGTATATATACACTATTAAGATGATTAGAATATTAGTCATACCCTCGGATTCACAGACTAGGCTTAAGCTAAAGTCCCTTTAAGGCAAGTCGTTTCATTCAGCAGTCATCTTCGAACGCTGACTGTTTCTATAGCAACCGGGAGTTCTAACGGCAGCTGCAGTGACGCGCTGACTTTACTAATCAAAGATTGGCTCTTATATTAAGAAAGTGGGGCTTCACGGTCGTAATGAGCGTTGCATCGTTCCCCATTCAAAACTATACGAGAGACAAGTCTTGGGTAATCTATAGTCTTTGGCTTAAAGGGGTCATCGGATGCAAACTTCACTTTTACATGTTGTTTGAACATTAATGTGTGTTGGCAGTGTATGTACAAATCTACCCTATAATGATAAAAATCCATGCAGTGGTTTTTAATTAATCTGTAAAAATAATATCCTCTTTTTCAAATCGAGCCATTCTCAGATGCCTGTCATTGTGGCGTCACACCAACAGAGGCCGCTCCCATGATAGTTGATTGATAGGAGCGTCTTACCTCAGATAAGCTGTAACAGTCTGACCTCCATTGTTTTGATGCCGAAGCAGGGATGTAAGTTAGACAAGAATATTTCCGATTGAGTGATTGAGGTGTTGTGTTGCTGAATGTAATAATGAACATAGTCGTCGCCTCCCGATGTTCACACAAATCATTCATGATCCAGCTTCACTTACAGCAGAAGTGAGTATAAGGTTTTTAATTTATGAATCTCTGCAATCACCTTTTCTAATAACGTGCAAGTTAGCAAGTTTCGCGGCTAAATGCGCTAAATGTGGATAAAGTAAACAATCTCTCAGAGCAGCAAAAAGAAGAGAGGGGCGGGGCGAGCAGAGCTTGTTTGCATTTAAAGGAACAATCCATTAGAATGGGATGATTGTTGCAGAGCTCATTTTGACAA